>JARHVA010006615.1:500000-871646 GCA_037957365.1 Torreya grandis | reverse complement strand
ATATAAGTTTCCTTGATATATCTTTTTTCCCTTCATCCACCCCTCAACTTTATGAAAATACCCTTGAACCCACCTTCCAAAGATGGAAGGATGTGATGGCAGTTCATGAAGGAAGGAGCAAATCATGCCTAAGTGGAGAAGTTGTTAGGAAGAAACATTTGGAAACATTCAAACTCCTCCCACCACTCCTCAAGAAGTCTTTGAAAACTATCCTTCCATCCCTTCCAACTAACCAAGTTTGCCATCTTAATGTTGAAAATTGTATTTCCATTTGGGAATCCCCTTTGGCTAAACTCTCCATTTTTGAAATGCCTAAGGTTGATGTCACTAGGAGGGAGGATGAGATTGAAATATCAGATTGGATTGAAGATGGGGAAGTGTTGAATGATGGTGAGAAAGGATCAAGTTGTGAGGATATGAAGGAAGATTTCCCTTGTGTTGGAAAATATGTCTTAAAAAAAGTTCTCTTGAACTCTAAAAAAGAGGAAGAAATGACCCTTTTTGTCTATTCTTCTCATGATGCACGCCATCCAAAAGATGATGACCTATGGTAAAGGTTTGAGAGCATATGTAATAAAGTTGAAACTCTCAAAGAACCTACAAATCCCTTGGAGTTGACCAGTCATGACAAATACGATGTGTCTAAAAAGGAGGACATGTGGCAAATTTACATGCAAATGTTCCAAGAGTATGAGGAGGAGGAAAAGACCAAGCTCCTAAACAAGCAAACTCAAGGTGAGAAAGGACAAATACATGTTGAAGATCAGCATCATAAAGAAAGCTTAGATCATACTGAGCAATCTATGATGATTTTAGGCCCTTTGAAAGTGATTTGGAGTTTGTTCCCAAATCCACCTATGCATCTACCTCCAACAACTTCCATGAAGAATGTCAACAAGAAACACTCCCAAGTGGGTCTGATACAATTCTCTTTGAGGAGTTTGAAGATATTATGATAATGGAAAATGATAATCAAGTCCTTCAAGGAGAGATGGACTTACAATAAGTTGTCTCATATATGGATTTTCAGATTATCATGACAAGATAAAGGGATAACAATTTGTAGCATGATTTGAGGTTCAATAAGACCTCACCTACCTTGAACATACATGGGAGATGACTCCATTGATTGGTGTGCAAAATCAAAGAGCAAAGAGAAGACAAAAGTCATCCAACACCCCATCTAATAAGAAGCATGCATGGCATCCTCACTCATCTAGTGAGGAAGGAAACATAAGCTACTTCTCTTTTGATCTAGGAAGGCAGGTATGAATAAAATGTATGTACATATTTGTTTCTTTTTTGGTTTGTTTGTTTTCCCTAAGTGCTTAGTAGCACAAGTGTGTTTGCTTTAGTCCTTATTGTGTGTCTATTTCCTTTGTGTGTTTGAGGTAGTCAATAGTTTTCTTGTTGATCAAGGTTTGAGTCAATAGTCAAGTCTCTTACTTGTTTCAATCCTTAGATGAATCCTAAATCCAATGGATTAATAAGGCTATTAATCTAGTTAGTATAGTAGGCATACTACCCCCATGAGTCACCAAATTTGACTTCCTAGTCAAATTAGGGTACCTATAAGCAAAAACTTGAGATTTTGGGTCTATAGGGGATTTAAATGGATGTTATATAGTGTTTCAAGGGTAAATTAATTTCATTTCATGTTATACTACTTTTGATTATTAGTCCCCTAGGTATATTTATCATTTTTAAGTCATTTAGAGGTCATTTTAAGTGCATTTAATAATTTGTACGGATTTTTGGGAAGTGTGCAAGTGTCAAAAATTTATATCACATGCCATGTGTCTTAAGGAGTTTGTATTATCTATCCCTAACTAAAATTTGGTAGGTTGGTCAAGAAAGAGCAGTTTTCCCTAAAAAATAGGAGCTTTGGGGCACTTGTATGGACTTCCCAAGTCCATCATCAGCCAAAAATGTGAGAATAGAAACTATTCACCTTACCACACTCATTTCCACATTTTTTATTCAAAAATTAATGCAAAAATATGCTTCTATAGCTTATTTTATCATTTTTTCCTCTTGGCATACAAAGAAGGCTCAACTTCAATTATTCACCATGAGTCGTATAGTTGAAGTTGGAGGAAATGATTTTGGGGGAGGATATGGATTTGAGTATACTCCACATCCATAATAATAAGTTTTAATCTGGTGAATCTTCTTTTATGAACAATCGTTAACAATCCAGTCAGCTTTTTATAAAATTACATTGAAGAGGGGGTCACTTTTTGCATTCTTTTTAATTTTTCTTGTCTTCATCTGATGATTCCATGTTTTTTAGAGGTTTCCACATGATTTTCAAGGTGTTATTTTAGGTTTTACATCATTCATTTTATTTTAAAGGTATTAAGAATGCAAGGAAGCCTTCTCCAAGCTTATATTCCACTTTGGGTTAGAATTTTGCCTTCTTCTCAAAAAGAGTGCACCTACAAATGTTTTTATATAGTTATCCATTCCAAAATGAGGGATTGGATATGGTTATATATCTATTGGATGTTATTATCATGTTTTAATAGCACAAGCCTCCTCAAAATGTCTAAATTATCTATCTTCTCCATTATTTTCATTCAAAGTCCATTGCAACACAGTCTAGCCTGCAGGAGGTCTGTACACAAGAGGTAGCGGAGCATCAAGGAATGTGAGATGGTTTTGTGAATCTCCTATCAAAACCTTATCAATATTACTTTCATTAATGTAACCTAATTCCTTCATTAAGTCATGGAAGGTAGAGAATTGCAAATGAAGAAGGTAACTAAGTTTTGTTCCTCAGTCCCTAAACATCCTAAACAGAGTTCCTAGGGGTTTTTTGGTTTTCATAAGGTGAATCTAATTTTAGTTTTAAGGATTCTTATTTTTCCTACCTTACATTAATATCAGTGATCAACCAACATGCCAAATTTGAGCTTTAATGGGTAAAGATCATGTAGGTTTTAAGACCTTTCAAAATGGCAAAAAGACACTAAAACTCAATAGTGTTGTCTATAGGATCCTTGATGAGTATTTTCCCTACAAGGTATTTGATTAGGAATATTCCTATTATTTTAAGAGGGAACATTTCAAAGCAACTTAACAATCAAAACTGAGCACTCATTCATGAAAGAGGCAATGACTATGTCAAAGGACCTATCAGTCCTATCCCCTATCTGTACACTGAGCAGAGTAGGCAGTGAAGGTAGTATTTGAGGGTTTGCTAAAAAAATATGATGTTTAAGAATCCATGATGAACTAGTTCCTATTGTTAATATCTCCAAATCTAATTAAAATCTCAAAAAAGTTGTACACACTACTAATATGCTTCAAATGTCTCCAAAATAACCTACAGGCCTAGGAACACATCCACCCATAGTCATGGTATGGAGATTGGTAAAAGTCAAGGTGAGATGGTATTTAGAGTAAATATAAGCATCAAAGTGAGTCATGTGATGGTGTATGTTGTTAATTATATATCCAAATACCTTATGCACACCTTGTGGGCGTTATCAACTATTTTAATAACCTACAGCCATGGCAAAATAGGCACCTACAGACTAGAATTGGAGCTTAGTCCCAGACAAGGGTAAAAAGTGGTCTATTAAGATCAAACCATGAACATAATCATATGAAATTATGATAATTATCTAATATATGATTTAAAATATATTATTCACATATAATTTAGGGCTAAACATCTGTCAAAATGCAACCTATATGGCTAAAAACATGCGCATATAGTCAAAGATATTGAAGATTGAACTCAGTTTGGAGAAGGATGGTTTTTAAAACTCAAGTGAAGGATGTAATGAGTTAAAATGATGTGAATTGATTATATGGAGGAAAAAAATGTTTGTATGTACACTCTGAGGTCAAAAACCCACCTTGACAACCTACAGCCATGACAAAATGGGCATCTACAGTCACAGTTTGAAGGTTGGTGACAGTCAAGAGTAAAAAGGGTCTTTTGAGACAAATTAAAGTATTAAAATGGATGAAATTAATATGGTATGATTATATAAATACAAAAATGGGTTTTATGTACTTTAAAGAGGTGAAAATAACCTACATGTAGGGTCCTGGATTGTCTCAGTCCAAAGAAAATAGTGAGAAATTGGAGAGTTTAGCAAGCCAAGGTGCTAGATTTTTAGGAGTAGATCACATTGTCACATGAAATTGAGATATAAAATTTATTATATAATTTTATATACCTTTTTAAACATGATACTATAAATTCTTTGAATAAAATATCCCCTACCCACTGTCACAGTCAAACAAGGTCTTTTTAGAGCTTAAGCAAGGTATGGTTTTAACTACTCTAGGAAAGAGAGAATGTCTCAAACTCAATAAGGTGGAAAAAAAACATAAAATGAAGTTAATTGTAATAAAAAAAAACATGAAATTAACATAATATTACCACTTCCCTATAGGCAAACTCTCCAGGCAAACAACTCAATCAAATACCCTATACCTTACACACATTGTGACTGTGAAAACCCAGCCTTGGGTTTTAAATATATTGGAGGATCTATCCTTAGAATTTGGAATCAAAATTTAGTATGTATCATACCTATTACATAGTTAAAATTATCATATGTTTTATTTATATGAGGAATCAAGGCACATATCCTCTATTTGGTCTCAGAGGAGGGTCACTTTTGCCCTGCACAAGGGGATAATTTTGAGGAAAAGAGACCAAAAGAATGAACTAGAAGATCTGATCACCCTCAAGATGATTGGAATATTTTTAAAACACCAAAATAAACATGATATAACTTTATAATATATTTTAGATCGAATGAGGTGACTTGGACAAGAAGGATTGTAGGCAGGGCAGTAAGGCAACGTGCAAATCTAGCTCCAAGTGGAAGGCCTTTTCAAATTCTAACCTTACCAAGCAGCAAAATTATTTATTTAAATAGTGTAGAAGTATATGGGAGGTGTCCAAAGTCAATTTATTTATGGATTCCATAAAATTAGGTCCTTTGAACCTAAAAGTGTAGACATACCTATTGACAAGGTCTAGACCCAGTCTCTAAGCAGGTGACATTATCATTCTTGTCTAGTAAAGAACCATTCCAATCATTTAAGCATTTGTTTATGATGCATATAGAGGTTTATGAACTTTTTTTTTGTAGATTAACACATTATGAATCCATTTTAGGCTAGGAATGCACCAAACCCCTCATAGAATGCAAGAAATGGCTCAAATGGCCAAGTTGAAACGTTCATAACTTTCATGAACCAATGCATGGGACCTGGAGGAATTTAGGATATTTATAGAAGTTCCTTGAGGAGCCTTCATTGGAATTTTGAGGGAGACCCAATATTAAATTGGTATGAACAAAGGTTAAGATTCTAGTTCATTCAAAACCCTTATAAAACCCCCATAAGGACTTGATGGGAGAGAGAGAGCATTTTGAGAATCTAAATGCTAGGGGATGGCCATGAAACCACCTAGAAGTTGTATAAGACTCTCATATTATTCCACACATGTGCTTTACTTGTATGGACTTATATGGAACAGGGGAAAACTAGGCTTGTTTTGGCCATTTTGAGTGGTGGGAGAGATACAAAAGGATTTAGGATATGAAATAAGTTTTGGAGGGATGACATACACTTGAGATAACTCTAAAAATTCATCTCATATTTTGAATCAGAATCGAAGTTTCCTAACCATACTCTCAATTTCAACCAGTCGAGTGAGTCAGAATAGTGAACATCTGGGAAAGTGGTGAAAAGTAATTAGGGGGACCTTTTAAAGGTTTTTTATTGTAACTAGTGATATGGGAGCTATTATAAAGTGTCATGCAATCTTTTTCATGGATAAATTGTGAAAATTAAGGAGTTTAGAATGCCAAGTTGAGAAGTTACATGGAAAAGAGTCTTTTAAAAATTGCCAGTGATGATTTTGCATGTCCACAAGAATAGGGATGGTCAGGCATCGATAAAATGAATGTGTGGACTTGTTTATAAATCCTATTGGTCAGACCAATCATCATACCTAACCATTTTTAGTGATAAAGCTAGTTTTGGAAGGCAACTCAAGTGGGCATTTTTTTATGCCAAAATGGTAGTTTTATTCCACTTTTTACTATCTTTATGACTTGTTTTGGACAATTATATAGTATGAATTGGAATAGATCGATTGGAATAGATCGACCCACCTCTCTTCCACATGAAATTTTAACTAAAATTATTAGGTTTACACATGTCCAAGTGACCCTTGGGCTTCTTTCTCTGTCTCTCTCAAACTCTATAAATTTTGGCCATTTTGGCATTATATGGGATCTCTCTACCTGGGTATGGTGAATCCCTACCAAAATTTTACCTTGAAGCAATAAATATAAGTGTTTTACCTCATTAAAATATTTCACTAAGTGTATATTATTGGTTTTAGTCTTGTGCAAGTGTAATTTCCTTTACCTTCACATGTTGATTCCATTTGTACCTAGTGTATTATGTTTTCCTTCTTACAGGTCAACAAGAAGTGTCTAAAGAGAATGTAGGTGTAATTGAGTAGGTTTCTCAATAGAGTGTCTTATAATGCCTATTTTTTAGTTCCTCCTACCTTATGTCATCTACAAGACTCCATGTTGAAACACTGATGTGAGAGGGGAGATTGATGTTGAATGAACTATATGTGTTATTTGTCATTAGTTTCTAGTGTATGTCAAAGGTAAGAGTAGAGCACAATATTTTGGTGCATCACCTATAGTATAATAGGTTTATTTTTATTTGTTCTAACCCTTTTCATCCCCCCTAAGTTTTTATTAGTAAGAACATGAGCTTAAATGATGCATCAAGGGGAGCTAGTCCTTAATCTAGAGGTTCATCTCACAAATTTTCTCACCCACAACAAGTGAGATATCCTTATTTTTCCACTTGGATTAGAGGCCTGGAAAACCTCTTCTCATAGGGTGCATCCAAGTTAAAATAATAATTAAATAAAATTCCAAATGTCCTTAACGATATATTTCAAAAGAGATAATAAATATTAAAAAAAATCATCAAAAGTATGTAATAAAGTGAAATCCAAGTGGTCAAAATAAAAAAAACTAAAATTCCAAGTAAAGTAATTCAAAATCAACAAAATATTTTTGTAAGAGAAAATTTATATTCAATAAAACAAAAGTGATGGTTTCGGAAAACAACTTAAAATGGAAAGCAAATCAAAATAAAATAGATCACAATAATCTCCCAAGAAAATCACATTATGACACTATGTGGCTAAGAAAGACACCTGAGGGGAGGAGGAATAATATAATCATAAATTACCTCCTAGAGTTAAGAGGAAAGCATCACTCTCCATATGTCTCCCAAAGGTTCACAAGGTTACATCAGGTATAAATCACAAAGGTTATTCTTTTTTAAACAACTAAAGGGTAGGTTAAGGAACACATCATTCATAAAGTGAACATTATGTGCAAAAAGCCATGGTGCCTAAGGCACTCATGGTGCACACACCCAAAAAAATTAGGCAACTATTTTGTGTAAAAGGGAAATGTGATTTTTTAGCCTACAATAAGTTCCACTTCCTAACCTATACTTGGTTTACACCAATATAAACATAGTTCTACTCCACCCTCAAACCTCATACTTGTATCAGTACCCAAACACTAAAATAACATTACAAGGTTACACAACTAAACACAAAACTACATAATACAATTTTACTTAAACATTATATGTTTTCAAGGTCAAACATTATCTTGCACCACATTTAGACAACATTTACATATGAGGATTATGCACAAGAGACATCATCATTGTATTTACATTCATAAAATTATGACTTTGCTCAATAACACAATTGTTGTATTTACAGTACAACATACACATCAAAAATACACAACATTATTGTTTACATAGAGATGATCCATTATTTATGAGTTGTTACATGCACAATGATGGAGGGATTTATATAATAAGTTAAAAATTTTCATGTATATAAATAATTACAAAGTGAAGGGTAAACATGTTTGGTTTGAGATATATTGTTTACATCAATCCACAACATAATAACACAGTTTATTAGAGATACATAAGGATCTAAATAGCCTCATTGGTCCAACAAATGTACATATGTCATCTCAAATGACATTATTGATAACTATTTTCCACTGTTGTTGTCAAGAAGGAATAATAATCAATTATTCTACACTTAGCTTCCAGTGCTACAATAGTATCTCATAGTAATATGCATGTTTCTATGTCAGATCATTTTGGAATCATAATTGCTATAGTACCTCTATATAGATAAGTATTATGAATCATTCTGACCAAATTGTAAATACACAATCTATTTTATGTTTGTTGTAAAAGATAATTAAACCAACCAACTGATATTCCCAGAGTTTCCAATACTAAATCTAAGCTATGATACTAAAATGTTATTCCCAAAAATGTTGTCCCAAAACCCATGTATTTTTTTAATTAACTCGATTCAATTATACTTATTTATTCATTATGGTTACTCAATGTTTACTATTGTGATTCACTCAATGCATAACTAAAGTGTGACTTGCACAATTATTATATAATTTATTTAATACATTCACTTGCCACCACAAGGCCTCTCTAGGAGCAAAATATAAGAATATGAGTTTAAAATCAATGTGATTCCATAAATCAATAAGTAATACCCTAATTAATAAAGAGGGACAAGTCACATTATTAATAAGTATTGAACTATAATTTATTTATTTAAAGGATCACAAAATTATACACACATAACCCGATCAACACTCTCGAGGAAAATAAAGCAATCCTAAATAATATCACCTAACACATGGTTACCAATTTTAAGGCTCATCAAGGAAGAGTCTCATCTAACACTATACAACTCTACTCTTAAGGCACACAAGATAAGAAAAATAACCATATTTAAGGTAAAAGGGTTGATAAAAACCACATGATGATCATACTCAAACTTAAATTAATACAATACATATATAATTAATCCAAACACAATGTATGAGCTCAACACAAAATAAGATGAAAAACACCCCTAACCTAACCTAAAAACCTACACCCAATACCCCCACCACAACTTGGGTAGTCTATATATTCACTCCATAGAATTAGGGTTCGATGTAGTTTATATTTCATTTGTGATGGCCTCCTCTATGAGACATCATCACCAAGACTAGGTTAGCACTCTAAGACAATAAAGGATCTAATATGTCTTTCAAGAAAGCAATTAAACTCTCATGAATAATGACACATCCAAAGGTCATCAATCACAAACTACAAATGTCCCAAGGTGTGTGTGCTTATCCGAACACTTCCACGTGATGATACAAATGAAAGTCAAGCATGACAAGGAACTATAATCTATTTTTATAATGAGGTCAATGTCTCAGCAATCTATAAATTATGATATTCAAATAAATTTTGTCTACTAAGTGAGTCTCTAATGGTTTCCAAGGTTAAGATAGGAGAGAATAAGCTCCAATCCCAAAAAATCAACAAGGGTCACTATCCCACCAAATCTAAACAACTAAAAAATCCACACAGCTAAAAATTAGTAAGAAACACATGCGTGAAGGACATTATAATATTCACACTTAATAAAAATCACTCTAAAGGTTATATGTTTAAGTACGTGTTCCAAGAACACCTTAATATTAATTTTTAATTGCCCACACTAGGAGAGCATCCTAAGGGTTATTGCTCTAAGCTTGCACCCATTCCCCAAACTGCCTACATATCTACAATAATCCCATCACACATAGATTTAGGGTTGGTTATAGTTCATCCCTTCCTAAATGGGTGTTAAATTTAACGTGAAGGTAAATGGCCTTCACCAAAGTCATTCTACTAAGCTTAACAGAGTTAGCCCTTGTGAGTACCATTGTGACCGCTTGTTAACCCAAATGCATCTAAGCACTACCAAGAACTATAAGGACATCTTGACATATGGTAAGTATGTTCATAAATAAATCTAATCTCAAGTGTGAAAATCAAGACACATTCCAAGAATACAAACCAACATAACTTTTTGGGGACCCCATCTTAGGTCCACCCACTGGCAACTAATATTAGACAAACATTTGTATTTGTAGCCCTAAACTCGAACTAAGGTCACAAGAATAAAAAAAGTGTACAAAATAATGTAGGGTAATCATTAACCAAATTATAAATATTAAAAGGCACTAAAATATCCATTGTAACAAAAAACTCTTCCAAATGAGACAAAATGCACTAATTTTCACACTAATAATTACATACAAAAGTAACTTTGGATTAAATTCGATAGAAGAGGATAATTTTTTTTGCATGGAAATTAATTTTTTAATCTACAATATTACGTTTAAGTAATAAAATATTTTTAGTTCAAAAAAGACAACAATGTAATCTATCATTCCATAGTGACCTTAATGACTTAGAAAAATTATCTCAAATTTCTAAATAAATTAGCTACATATTAACCCTAAGAAAAAATAACAAACCTAAAAATAAATTTTATTTTATTCTTTCAATGATAATTTAAAGCTATTTTAATTTTATTTCAACCTCCATATTTGAAAAATATCATTACTAGGTATTTTAACTACGTCGATTTTAAATCAAAATCAGAGCTAGAAATAGGGGTTAGATTTATTTTTGCAAAATGCCTCTAGAAATGGTCCCAAATGAACACTACTAAAGAGGTTAAAATATATATTTAACAGCTATTAGATAATTACACAACCTAAATAATTCATATTCAAACCTTAATTTTGTCAAACTCTTAGTTTAAGTATTTTTTTTTTATTCTGAAAGGGTTTCAACTAGGTTGGAAAACTTTTAAGTAAATTAATTGATTTTCATTTTAGAATCCATATGCCAAAATTTGATATATATATATATATATATATATATATATATATATATATATATATATATATATATATATATATATAATTTGAGATAATTTTGAAGAAATAATAAAATGATTAATTAATTCTTAACTTTATTAAATGGTAAGTTTTATAGAAATTTAAAATACAAATTGGCTTAATGGAATAGGTTAGTTGTTAATTATTTTATTAAAGCAAAATCATAAAATTTTCACTTAAGTAGTGGTGGGTTAAATCCCCACCACTAGATTGTGTGGATCTCCACCACTAGATCTAGGGTTCCCAACCTTTTGTCCTAATTTTATTTATGGGTGTAATAAAACACAACACTTAATACTTTTCCTTATTTCTCTTCTTTTCTTTTATAGGTTTGGAGATTGCAAGTTTTGGAGGTGGAGAATTTTGAACTCAAGAATAAATCTATTAATCTCATAGGTTAAAATCATAGATATCTAATTCCTATCACTATTGTGCTAAAATTATCCATCTAAGCAAAATTCTATGACAATGCACAATCTGGGTTGAAATCACTAAAACGCACTAAATGGTTCAAACTTGTCACTTACTGGTGCTAATTTAGGTTAATATATCCCTGAATGGGGTAATGTGTTTTATGTGATTGTTATCTTTTTTCAAATCACCTCAAGTCAAATTTTGACCATGCAAAATGATGCTCAGGATCATTGAATCCTTCTAATTCAGCAACACACGTGACGTGCATGTGTTATTTCAAGTCCATAATGCCCTAATTGAGGTATTATTCCATATGCAACTGACACATTCTTCTAATTATACTCAAGTTAAATTATGACTCAGTAAATTTCTATTTCTATCAATTTGATTAAATGAATAATCAAATTTCCAAGGAATTACAAAAAATTGATCAAATTATCTTAAGCAAATTAATCCAAATTAGAAACATAAGTGGAATTTCTAGGATATTTTGGAGAATCTATTTATAGAAATTCAAAAATACAAATATTCAAAATATCAAATAAATATTTAAATTTGCACCCATGCTTGCCCATATGCAACCTATGTTCCTATGTAACCTCTCTTCTTTGTAACCTCATTCTAATGTAGTGACCTCAAAAATTATGTCTATCTAAGGCCACACATCTGGTTTTTAATCTAATGGTTGCAAATCAGTCTAATCAATCTTGAAAATCTATAAATAAGCGAACCAATACCACCCATTTTAAGCTTCAATTATATAAACTTACTATGCAAAAATTGTATCCAAAAAGCTTCACTCATTTGCACAAATTGATCAAACTCATGAACCTAAGACTTTGGTGCACTAGGAAGTGATGGAAGAGCATGCTACTCATCATTGACGAAGACTTAGAGCACCAAACCTGAGAAAAACATATTTTTTGGTTGTTATTAGAAGGAGGGATGTCATTTAGAAGGTTTGGTAGTATTACTTCATTAAATAGCTCTTAGAATTCATTTACAACACCCCATGAGGGAGTATACTTGATGTTATAGTGTCTATATGCTTTTTTATAGAGATTTTCTTGACTAACGCTTAGACTAATGCATCTTGTAATCCTACTCTACATTTTGAGATGCCTGGTGGGACTTTCACCTCACACAAGTATTTGTACCTTCTAATTTTTCATTCAAACCCTCTTTGGAGGTTATTTTTCACTTTTCTCTCTCATTTTATGTTTCCACAGCTTCTAAGATAAATGATGGGATCGACCTGTGAAATGGTGAGATCACTCTAGAAGTCAGTCGGATCGACTTGAATATTGGAAAGATCGACTTGTGAAATGGTAGGAATGCATCTGTGAATGGTGAGATTGATTTTATATACTTTTTATCTACCTATGTGTTTTATATAGTTGGTGATATCATTTTGCGAATTAGTGGGATTGCTCTTTAGAATTATAGGAACACATTGTAGATCAACAAAATCACTTTGTAGATCAGCGAGATCACTCTGCAAATTAGTGAGATAACTCTAGACTAGAAACTGATAGGTGACTATTATTTTCTTTTAATCATTTTTCTCATTTTGGTGGGATCACCTTGTGCTTTAGTAATTTAACCTATTAATCAGTGATATCACCCTGTCAAACCATGAGATCACAAATTAGTGTTGTTTGTGTTCTATATATTAGTAGGATTACCCTGTGAAATGGTGGGAATGCTCTGGTGAATTATGAGATCACTCTGTGGAATGGTGATATCGACCTACAAAAGAAAATAGAGACTTAAAATAGTAAGCTAGAAGTTTGTGCTAACAATTCACACCCTAGTTTTAGAATTCTATCATCTTTTTTTGTAGGTTTTAAGTCACTTAGTCTCCATTTCAATAAGCAAAGCAAAGTAAAAATTAATTCATATTTTATTTTAGTGCCTTAAAAGGAACTCTCATACTAAATAAACAATCTTAAGAGTTTTTTTTACTTATTGAAATTATTTATTCTTTTAGCAAAATGAGTGTTACGTGTATGCTCTCCCTCATCTCCTCTAGGGAACTTGGGTGAAAAAAAGCACTCATTCTTTGCATGTGCCTTGTCCAAAGGTGTGAAAATAAATTCATAAGGGCCCTCCTCAAATCCATATGGTTTGGGTGATCTTAAAATGACTATAAAGTCTTTTCACTTATCTTTATTTTTATGCACTTTAGCTTGTGAGTGGGATTTCATAGCCTCCTAACGGGTTCTATAAGGAAATATTGATCTGAGAATTCATCTCTCAGCATCGTTTCAACCCCACTTCATAGTGGGGTATATAAATTTAATTAGTGAATCATCAGGATGGTAGTTTGAGTAGTTAAACTACCTCTATTAGTGATTATTGCCCTCAAAATGTATGATATTCAAACATCACACTACACTAAGTAATTAACGGATGTAGTGGTTGTGAAAAGGACAAGACCTTTTCATAAAAATTTGGTTAATGCAGATCTAATTAAGGTCAGCATCTCTAGTGTTATCCACACTTGGGACAATCTATATGCACAAAAATTTAGTTTTAGAATAACCCCACTTATTACGGATATACTATTGATACAAGGTGAGTAGCCCAAAGCTCCATGTTACCATAAAAAATCTTGAGAGAAAATAGGGTGTAAAAACCCTAATTTTCATGTACTTTTATTTTTGGATTAACAATTAAAAATCCTCTCGAGGGTACATATATAGACAAAATTTGACAGTATCATGCAACTTTGTCAATTTTAAGACTTTGGACGTTATGCTTAGGTGTGTTTGTCATTTTATATTTTGATTGCTTGGTATTTTTGAGTCTAAAAATATTTAAAAATTAAAACACATCAAAATCCTAAATACTTTATCATACACCATTCTACTTGAATAAAGAGGCATTATGCTGACCAAATTTCAATCACTTTCTTGCATTGTTTAAATCATCATTCAAAACATTGTGTTTGTATTTTTTCAAACAACGTTGTTACATTGTCCACTTGAGTCTAGACCATTTTTCCACTTTGAAAAAATATCAAAGTCCTTCATTTTTATCTAAATTTAAAATCTCACCTTTCTAAGTTCTGATACAAGGTGTTATTCATTTACCTTTTGCACTTGGTTTGAGTAGCTTTGGTACAATTTCTCATTTAGATTAGAGGTTGTTACCTAGACTTATCATCATTTTATTCTCATTGTGGACTTAGATTATCTTACGTTTGATTACACTCTAATTTTTTGGACCATTTTGCATCCTATTACCATGTGGTAGTGTTGTGCCACCCATTTGGATTTTAACTTTATACTTAGGAGTTTTTGTGTTGATTCACATTTGAGTTTTTTGGCTTGCATTTTTATCTTCCTCATTAGAAAGACCACCTTCGAATTTTCTATTCGAAACTCATCATAGTTGTATCTAGATTTTAAATTATTTTTTGTATATTTGACCTAAGTATGTTATGTTGACTTGCACCTTAGGTCCCAAAGTTATCTTACCATCTTCTAATTTAAAGATTTAAACCCACCAAGGTTGAGTAAATTTGTAACCACCTTATTCTAATTGTGTGTTACTATGCCACTTCTTTTATTATAGTCTTATTTTACCTTGTCATTTTTTTGAAGATTTCCAAACACACCTTTTAACATTTTCAAAACATAGGTCACACATTCACAAATAGAGAAAATAATTTTCTAAACATGACACAAATGTGTACTCACAATGGGGTCTCTTATGTCCCTAGTTACGAGGAAGAGTATTATTATGATGGAAAATATCACTCCATTATGTTTGAGGATATTGACCTCTTTGGGCCTAATTTTTAATTACCAACCCAATCCATGCCAATTTTCATATGCCAACCCTATTATCCTCCTTCAGATTGCATGATCAACCAAGCTCTCCAATGCCCAAAGGTTACCATTTTAGGTTATCCTTCTTCAGATTATGTGAGAAATCGAGCTATATAGTGCTTGAAGGTTACCATTCTAGGTTATCCTCCTTCATCTTATGTGAGAAACCAAGCTCTGCATCACTTGAAGGTTATCCTCCTTCAGCCTGGATGAACAACCAAGATCCACAGCACCTAATGGTCATTATTCTAGTCCCTCCTCCTTTGTTTTGCGCTATCAACCAAACTTCATAGCACCCAATCATTACCATTATAGGTCCATCACCAGTATTTGTTAAACCCATCATTGAGGAGCTTCAATTTGATGAGCCAGTCTCTGTTGATCCCTTCTTCAATAGTCTAATTTTTAGAGAGCCTGTTTTTGAACCACAAGCCATTATTCACCATATACCAACTATTCCTCACTTTATAAAATATGTGTTGATATTCAATCCATAATAGAACAAACCATTACCACTTCAAGAGCCATATTTTAAGGACCAAAGTTGTGATGTTATTGTTGGAACACCCATCTATGATAAGTCAACCTATGATGAATCACCTTTTAATATTATCTTTATTATCGAGGAGTATCATTCTAACAATCCAATATTTATTGAGTCACTTATTAATTATTATATCCACCTTTAGGTACATCATTATCTTGGCCATTGTCCTATTTTTAAAGAGCCTTGATTTATTAATCTAGTCTCTAAGGAGTTATCTATAGACATTTTTCCCCTCATTGCAAAGTCTCACTTTGACAAGCCAGTCTCTATGGAGTCATCCCTCAAATTGTTCCCTCTCTTTGAGGGTCTTCACCTAGATGAGATGGTCTATATTGAACCCTTCTTAGATAAATCTATTTTTATAGAGCTCATTATGCCATCACAAGCCATTATTTGTCTAAAATTAAACATTCAACAAGACATCATCATTATAGTAACATCCATGATAGATGAAGAATTAACTTTGAAGTTAGGTTTTATCTTTGAACCGATATTAGATTTAACATCAAAAGTAGAGTCAAAGTCAATCTCAACATTGGATTTAGCATCTTTTGAGTTAGAATCAACTTTAGAATCAAAATATAGTTGTGGTTGTTACAACATTAGTTACACTTGCCTTGTGGATCAATTTGAATATATTTATGATCTTTCTATATTTTTAAGGATGATTAATTCATTATCCACATAAGATATCATAATATCTTATATTAATATTGTGTTTTATTTTATCATGACATTACCACCACCCAACATAGCCATTATATTGGCATTCCACCTCTTGCAAGTATCAATTAGGACCGACAGAATCACACCTTACTAAACTACATCCATGGTGACATATAATTTGAATTATATAAGGGGGACAAAGACCACATTCATACAAAATAATAATAATCTTCTAATGAAACCTTTTCGAAAACACTAGGGGGTAATCAAAGTTCAAGCTCAGCATCTTTTAGTGAAATATTTTTGGAGACGCTAGAAGAAAATCAAAATTAAAAGTCAGCATTCCTTAGTGAAACATTCCTTAGTCAACAAAGACAAATTTATTAGTGAAAACCTCTTTGAGGCACAAATCTTTGGGAATAATAGTTCTTCATTGACTGACAATACACAACATAATCAAATTACAACTCTCAAGACTAAACAATAGAAAAATTTAATGTCCTATCAAGAGCATGTACAAACGTCTTCGACCCTAACATAACCAAAATTATGTCAATTTTGGAATCAACAACATTGTGTGTACTTGAAAATCCCAATATTCATTTATTTCCCAACCATTATATATTTCATTATCATCCACCTTTCCATTGCTAACTTATACCATTTATCATGTGCCTAACATTATTTACCTCTATTGGTAGTGCTTTCTTTCATAGATGTTACAAAGACATCTTGTCTCAAAGTTTGAAGGAAACAAAATCAATGACCAACTAAGATCACAACAACATTCTTGGAATCTAAATCTACAGTAGGTTATTGACAGATCATCTATTTAGAAAGGTTGTGGGCTAGCAATTTTTATGATTAATTATTCTAGTTGTCTCATATGTTGACTAAGATGTGCATCTCCATGTCAGCAGGAGTAGCAGAATAATTATTTATTTGTCATTTACCTTACCTTGTCACTTGAGGGAAACCCTATTACCATTATAATCCAATTTTTATAACATCACTATCCTTGAAAAATGTTGTATCTATGAACATATAAATCCAATAAAGGGATATTAGTATCATGTTAGTAGATGAAATTAAATATTAAATAAAAATAAATTAATGAACTAATACCTTAGGCCTAGATCTTAGAGGGAACTTAGTGAATAAACTTAAGGTAGATACAACTAGAATTCAAATAAATAACAAACTTTTCTCACCTTCCTTGATTGCTCCAAAGGATTTATTCATTGGCTTGCTCAACTTCTGATTCAAAGGTCTTCGTCAATGGAGATCTAGTTATCTCTACCTCTTGGCATCATTGGCTTTATGGCTTTGGATTGTGAAGCTTGACTCAATAATTTAGCATAATAACACTTTACCAAAATATCTTTAGAATCATTTGAACATGATAACTTTACACCAAGATAGTTAAAAATTATGAGTGTGAGGCCTTCTATTTATAAATTTTTTAAATGGGCTTGGATCAACCATGACCGTCCATCTCAAGATAAAGATGTGTGGCCATGAATTAATCTAATTGTGTAAATAAAATCCATAAATACTTTCATCATGATTTGGGAATAAGGGCATTAATTAGGCACGAGATGGCTTAATCATATATTTGTTTCATTTATGGCCTATGGAAGCCACCTCAAAAAATAATTTCACATGATGATGCAAATATTAGAAACTAATTTCCAATAAATAAATATTCAATAAGTTTCATGGAATTCTTCCTTAAACTCATAATTTGGTTTAATTTGCCTAAGGTTAAATATTTTTTAGTGTAATTCTTTGAAAATTGGTGTACAAATTAATCAAACTGGTTTAAATGTCATATTATTAGGTCAAAATATGACTAGAGTGGAATTAGAAGCTAATGTTAGTTGCATACAGACTAATATCCTATTTAGGACATTGTCAATATAAAATAACACATGCATGTGACATGTGCTTTTGAATTAGGGGAATTTAATGGTTTAGAGCATCAAAGTGTGTTTTTGGCATCTTGACTCGAAATGATTTGGAAAGAACTACCAGTCTTATAAAATGCATTGCTCTATTTAGGGATACTTTAACCAAAATTAGCACTTGTATATGACAAATTCAAACCATTTAGAATGTTTTAGTGTTTTTAAGCCAAATTGTGATGTTTGGTAGAAATTGGTCTAAAACTTGGTCAAAGGTTATTAGTGATCGCTCTTAGGTGTCTATAGTTTACCCATGTTTGGGAAGGCATTGAAAGCTATAGGCACAATAACATATTCTCAAAGAATGAAAAGGTCTTGTATGCCTATGACTTTAATGGAAATGGATGAACTGTATGTGCCCCCTTGAAGGAATGGTTATCAAAGGGGTCGACAATCAATCCCTCAAAAAATGAAAAGATTAGACCAAAAAAATGAAAATGATGGGTTGTAAACATGATGATGTGCCCAAAGTTGAAAAAAATTACTGAGAATGCAAGTGGAATGGTGTATAATGGTTTTACCAAAGGCAATTTTAAGCATTGTTCTTTGATAGTGGCAACATCGTATGATAACAAAATGATTTGCCCAAAGGTGGTTATAACCATTGAGAAGATGGAGTTGTCCCAGTTAAGAGATAAAAATAGGCCCCTATTGGGTAAAAGAAATTAAATTGGTTATAACACAATGATTTTCCCAAATGTGGTTAGAATCATTGAGAATACAAGTGGGACAGTGTGCAATGGTTTGCCCAAAAGCGGTTATAATCATTCGACCCCAATTATGGTAAACATGATTGATAGCGAATGATTCAAAATATGATGATGGTAACTTGAGATAGAGGATAAAGATGAATTGGGACAACCTGCTAGTAGGGAGATACTCATCCAAACTAACAAAGGATGAAATTCTTTCATTGTTTAATTACTTGATTTAGGATAGGATTGGGATTAGATCAGGGTCTTGATAATGTCAATGAAATGTTGATATTGTCATTGTTGTGTGGACTTATTGAAGCTTATTTTTTCTATATCATGTGACGATAGGCATCATGATAGAACACCATGAGGTTTGGGCTAAAAGATGCATAAGGACTGACTCTTGGGATCCAATAGTCAAGGGAAAACAATGCACCAATGATAAAAACTATTATGGAATTGTAATTGTATGAATAAGGATGGATTCAAGTATAAATGTACAAGGAATCACCCAATCAATACACATAGACTGAATCAAGGCATCAGTGTTGAAAACAAACAAATAAGCATACAAACAACAAACAAAGAGACAAATAATATTTAGTCCTAATGTTAGTACAAACAATATGATGTTGGACTAATCGTTAGCATCCCCCTCAAGGATTTGTGACATGGAATAATAGCCTCCCGTGGGTACTTATCTGGTGTTTGTATCGGGCGTTAACAGGTCAACCTTTTGGTGCAACGGCAAGCATTCCTTTCTAACAATTGGTATCAGATCCATGGTCACAGGTTTGAATCCCCTCAGGTAACGTTGAGGGGAGGATTTTTGGACTAATTGCTAGCATCCCCCTCAAGGATTTATTACATAGACTAATAGCCTCCCATGGGTACTTATTTGGGGTTTGTATCGAGCGTTAACAGGTCAACCTTTTGGCACAATGGCAAGCATTCCTTTCTAACATATGATAAACATTTCCCATATAAAATAAGTGATAACTTAACAAATAACCATAATGGGGTAATAAAAAAAGGAAGGGGGTGACTGAGTTATCTCCATATGCACTAGGCAAGTTGACACTACCTACATAGTTTCATGGACATAATATCTAACAAAAACTTCAGGTCGAATGTAGTTTTTCTAAGAAATAAGAAAAAAATGGTAACTAATGAAAAATAAACATGATAGATGTGATAGAAGAAAAGGAATGGTCTTGCAAAATGGCAAGTGCATGGGATAAAAATCCAAAAAGGAAGGGGAAACTAAGGAACAAGTGATTTGCCTGTGACTTAGTGAGGGTTCTCAAAAGTTTTAAGGTAAAGAAGTAGTTAATGTTTTTAGTTTTTCTAAATAATTTTCTACTATTTTTGGAATTTTGGAGTATCTCAACTCAATTGAGAGACTAAATGGTCTAGGCTCACAAAATGGCAAGAGCGTTACTTAGGGTGTTCATAAAATGGTGAGAGCGTGACTTAGGTTGCTCATAAAATGGCAAGAGTATGGATTACATTGCTCACAAAATGGTGAGAGTGTGGAAAAGGGGTGACTGAGCTAACTTCAACAAGTATTGAGCATTGTCTACATAGTCCCAAGATGGGACCTCAAGTCATTGTAGTTCCACCTTATAGTGGAGGAATCTAACTAGTGTAGTAGTCAATTCAAATAAAATAAGCAAAGATGATAAATAGCACAGTAGATCATAGGAATGGCAAGGTGGTATTTCAAGACATGATAAAAAAGTGTTGCCCCTAATTTTTCCATAGACAGTTATAATTGGGAAATAATGACATAGTTCAATGATACTAATTTTCCCATAGGTTTTTGTAATTAGTAGCATGATAATGAGAGAGAAAAAAACAAGAAATGAAGGATGCCATTGTCAAACCGTTATCTTACTACCCCAAAATACTACCTTTGTCTAGAATGCTAAATCTACTATTTAAACTAAATCTAACTCTTATTATTGAAAATGGATAGGGAACTAATGGAATAAAACCAAGGTCAAAGGGCCAAGTAGGGAGGGAGAAAATAACTCGTTTGATGGTAAAGGTATGATATAATGATAGATGGTACGAGTAAGAGTGATAATATTATAGTATAACTTAAATAAGCCTCATATACAATACCCCAAGTCACTCAATAAAAGTAACACTTCAGGTGTATAATGTTCATAGTCTCATCAAGTTCATCTTCATCTAGTGTAACGAGCCTATATGCTCTGATGCTAAAATTTTCAATAATGATGAAAGTGCCTATCTAGTTTGGTTTGAACTTGCATTTATGCTTCTTTTTAGTCGTGGTATTCTTTTGGTTCTCTTTATGGACAAGATCGCCAAGTTCAAAATCTCTATACCTAAAATGTTGATTGCACTGTCCATAGAGATAGTTCTGGTATGCTTGTATATTTTTTAGTGTGGTCATGTGTTTCACATCAATTAGTTTTAGCTCTTGTAGGTGAGCTACTTGATAGTCTTCATCATCTAGGGCATGTTTCAAGAAGATGTGTAGAGAAGGTAACTCAACCTCAAATAGAAAAATAGCCTCAATGCCATAAACAAGTATGGAGTGGCTCATATGAGGGTATGGTGATTGGTGCAATGTGCCCAAAGGGCATGGAATATTTGAAGGTGTCAATCATAGCCAATATCATTGACAATCATTTTAAGGATGTTGACAATGGTTTTATTGGATGCTTCTACTTACCCATTACTTTGTGGATAATATGCCATGGAAAAATGTTGAGTAATCTTGTACTTGAAACATAGTGATTTGACATCTTTATTTTTAAATGATCTGATATTATCAGATATAATGTCAGAGGGGCTACCATAGTAGCAAATGAGATGGTTAAAAATTAACTTAGAACTTTGTTTTTCAATCACATAAGTGAGGGGTATAACTTAGACCCACTTAGTGAAATATTCCATGGCAGTAAGGATATGTTTATGGCCATCGGATGAGGTGGGGTTTATCTTCCCAATGAGTTCAAGGCCCCATGTAGAAAATGGCCATGGTGTAAGCATTGGTTTTAGAGTCTTGGTCGGGGCATGAATCAGATTAGCATGTTGGCATTTTTCACACTTTTTCACATATGTAGTTGCATCTGCATCCATTATGGACCAATAGTACCTAATATGTAAGAGCTTTTTAGAGAGGATGACTCCACTGGTATGGGCTCCACATAGTCTTTCATGAACTTCCTATAATGCTAGTGTATAATATGTCAAATTTAAATAATGAAGTAGAGTTTGATAAAAACTATGGTGGTAAAGGGTTGATCTGAGTAAAGTATAATAAGTGGTTTGATGAATGAAGCATTTGGATTACTTGCGGGATAGGTTGGATGGCATAATTTGATCTTGGAGGTAGTTGTAAAGGTCTGAATACCAAATAGAGCTAAGACTAATAATATCATAGATCATCATAATGGTTAAAGGTGAATGAGATGGCACTATCAAATTCTCTACAAATAACTAATACTCTTTAGCCATGTCTATTTGTCGAATAAGAGATCCAATAGTAGCCATAGCATTTGTAGTTTTGTTACTTACCCTTGGTATATGTTCAAATTAGACATCAATAATTTATTACTTAAGGGTGTTAACCATTGCCTTATTTGGCACCAACTTGTCATCTTTGGTTTGAAAGTGGTCTATAACATGATTAATGATTAACTGAGAATCACCATAAACCTTGAGATGAGATATGTTCTATTGTACTGCTTAGTGAAGCCCTGTAATAAGTGCTTCATACTTAGCCATGTCATTGGTACAAAGAAAGTTGATCTTAAATGATTTAGGGATTAAATCCCTCTATGGTGTGATAAATAAAAGGCATACCCTTGATTTATGTGTTGTGAATGACCCATCAAAATATAGCTTCTACTGTTTCTCCTCGAGAGGTGTATCAATGATGATCATTATGGATTCATCAAGAAAATGGAATGTGAGTGGTTCTGTATCGGTAAGGGGTACTTCAACAAGATGATTTGTAAGAACTTGCCCTTTAATGGATTTTTAGATGATGTACTCGATGTCAAACTCAATGAGAAGCATGATCCATTTGGCCATGTGGCCTTGTAAAGTTGTTTTAGATAGTAGATACTTGAGCATATCTAATTTTGAAATAACTATGGTCTTATTATTTAACATGTAATGGCATAGTTTTTGATCTATGAAGACCATATCTAAACAATATTTTTCAATGGGCATATAATTTTATTCATACATGACTAGTGTACATATTAAGTAGTACACTACATATTTCTTCTCATTATCATCATGCTAAGCCAAAAGTGCCCCCATGGCATTATCTGTTATTGATAGATACAATAAGAATGACTTTCCCAGCATGAGAGGCAACAAAATAGGTGGATTTACCAGATAATCCTTTAACTATTGAAAAGTTGTTTGGTAGTGATAATCTTAGTGAAATGTGACCCCCTTCTTTAGAAGATACATAAAAGGATGGCATTTATCGACCAATTATAATATGAATCATCAAATAAATTAGATCTTACCCTACAAATTCAAGAGTTGCTTCAAATTAGTTGGTGGTGATATCTGAGTTATGGCTTATACTTTGGTTGGATCGATTTTAATGCCTTGATGAGAAATACTGAAGCCAAATAATTTGCCTGAAGTAACTCTAAAGACACACTTCTTAAGATTTAGCCTATATCAGTAAGGGGTACTTCAACAAGATGATTTATAAGAACTTGCCCTTTAATGGCTTTTTAGATGATGTACTCGATGTCAAACTCAATGAGAAGCATGATCCATTTAGCCATGTGGCCTTGAAAAGTTATTTTAGATAATAGATACTTGAGCAGATCTACTTTTGAAATAACTATGGTCTTATTGTTTAGCATGTAATGGCATAGTTTTTTTATCTATGAAGTCCATAGCTAAACAAGCTTTTTAATGGGCATATAATTTTATTCATACATGACCAGTGTATGGATTAATTAGTACACTACATGTTTCTTCCCATTATCATCGTGCTAAGCCAAAAGTACCCCCATGGCATTGTCTGTAGTTCATAGATATAATAAGAATGTCTTTCCCAACATGAGAGGCAACAAAATAGGTGGATTTACTAGATAGTCCTTTAATTGTAGAAAAGTTGTTTGGTAGTGATCATCCTAGTGAAATGTGACCCCCTTCTTCAGAAGATACATAAAAGGATGGAATTTATTGACCAATTGTAACATGAATCATCAAATAGATTGGATCTTTCCCTACAAACTATAGATATATTTCAAATTAGTTAGTGGTGACATTTGAGTTATGGCTTATACTTTGGTTGGATCAATTTTAATGCCTTGATGAGACATAATGAAGCCAAACAATTTGCCTGAAATAAATCTAAAGACATACTTCTCAGGATTTAGCCTGACTTTACACTCACATAGTCTTTCAAATATTTTACGTAGCACTGCTAGATGATTAGACCTCATCTTTGATTTGCAAAAATGTCATCGACATAGTCTTCAATAATGCCATGCATCATATCATTAAAGATGATGGTCATGGCTTGTTAGTATGTGGCTCTAGCATTTTAAAGACCAAAAGATATAACTTGATAATAGAATGTTCCCAATCGAGTGGTGAATGTTGTTTTATGTTGGTCTTTTGGTGCAATTTTGATTTTATTGTATCCTAAGAAGCCATCTATCAATGAAAGCATTTCATAACCCATTGTGGAGTTGATTATCATGTCAATGTTTGGCAATGGAAATTCATCCTTGGGGTAAGTTATGTTTATATTATGGAAGTCAGTATAGATTTTGATTCCTTTTGGATTTTTGTTGACTGGCACAATATTTGAAATCCACTTTGAATAATCGATTGATCAAATACAACTTGCTTCTAAAAGTTTTTCAATTTTTTTACTAATACAGTAATGTAAGAACTCATCTTATGCAACTTTTTTTTCACTGATTTGGCATCAAGATGTACCACAAGGTGGGTAATAACCAAGGTGGGTCCAAACCTGGCATGTCAGAATAGGCCCTTGAAAATATGTCAACAAATCCCTCAAAAGGGTTATAAAGACTTCATGTTCCTTATCAATAAAGGATGTGCCTACCTTGATCCAATTTAGGTCATTTAGGGATCCAATGTTAAACTCTATTGTGTCTTCTACTAGAAAGGTCGAAACATCTTCAAGAATAGTAGGCAAATTTTTGAACTATTTGGCTATGTCAGAGTCCTCTGTTAGGACTGGTGTTTTGATTTCTCCTAGGTATGATGAATATGAATCCCTCAATGGGAAGGATGGCCATGTAACATATATTATTGAAAACTCCTAAATGATTCAATCAAAATTTTGTTGTTTTTCAAAACTGAACTTAGACCCGTAGATAAGTTTGTCATTGATGGTCTCTTGAGTTGTGCTTGAAGAAGATTAAACACCCCCATCTAATGTCACCTAAAATAGATTTTCACCACTAGATTGGATTTTTTAATTTTTTTTTCTTGGTTTGAAAGTGCCTCAAAAGTTTTCCACTTTGAGACCTCAATGTTTTATTTATTTTCTTTTGACTAAGGGTGTTCACTCATTCTCTAAAATAAGCTTTAGGATAAAACTTGATTGAGAACCTTGATTTATGATCCCCCAACGAAATAATGTCCCTAAGGCATAGAAAATCATAGAAAGCCTCATCATTTTGAAACTCATCAATCGGCACATCAAATTCTTGTTGGCCCCAGTCTATCAGTTGAGGATAATACAATGAAAGTGGGTTGTGACGAATGACCGGTCTAAGGGTACAAATGGAATGAGTGTCAAATAGATTGATCTTAGCTAAGTCATCAAAAAGGCTATGATCATACTTTACTTCACTATCGACATCAACATCACTAGTCATAGGTGTTGGAACATGATTAAGTTACATGGGGTCACCTCCAAGTGGTTTAAATCTAATTTCATAGGGTCCTTTATACTTAGTCATACAAAATCAGCTCAAGTGTTCTTTGTTGATTTGGTCTGAGGCCTCCTCTTTCATAGTCTTGGTTTATCATGATCCTATTAGGAATGGGATATCTTGCATTTTTATAACAATCGGCTTGGTTTTCATTATGCAACCATGATTCATCTCCTTCAATAGGGTCCTTTTATAGGCTAGATGCCAGTATAAACATGATAGGTCCTAGATTATACATTCTTCCTTTACCCTTTTATTGCCTTTCTAGATTAAGTAGCTTGGCTTTAGGTCTTCCAAAGGACTTGGGGTTCCGTGGAAGGTTTACAATGTGAAAGGTGTCATGGGTCAAATACTCTCATGGGCCATTAACTGAGATGGTATAATGATTCGATATTTCAGGAGGTAGCACGTGGGAAATAAATCAAGGGTTTTAGGATCAATACAGTTGTCCTCTAGTAAATCAAGGAGTATTTCCTTTCCCTTTTCTTGTTTGGTAACTAGATTCATGTTGAAATGGTAGTTATAGCTCTTAAACTTGACCTCTGGATGTTTGTAATGCTCGTATGGATGAAAATCTCTTGGTATACAAACCTCTATTCCTAAATGGGAAAACTTGATACACTAGTGCAACATCGACGGGACTGCATGAATTTTATGTAACCAGGGTCTACCCAAAAGCTATTGTATGACAAATCAAGATCTAGCACATGGAAAAATTTATCATGGGTCAAGGGCCCAAGGATAACTGGAAAATAAATGGTACCTTGTGATTCTCATTCTTCATTGTCATAGGCTTTACGGGTGATTATTTCTACTTAGAGACCTATTATCATGTACCCAAGAACCTTGATGAGCTTTAGAGACACTATGTTTAAACCCAATCCATTGTCTATAAAGACATGTTTCACTTTATGCCACTTTATGTAAACTTTAATGTAAAATGGATTATTATGCAATGGGACAAGGGATGACATATCACTTTGGTTGAAGGTTACTTGTTTGGATGGATCTAGTATCTAACCAAAGCTTGAAATTTGTTGGAGGATATGTTATTTGAAATTGTGGATTGGATAAATAACTCATTTAATATGTTTTTATAGATTGTTGACATATGCAATAGATATAAAATAGAGATTTATGTTGGCATCTTTTGTAATTGTTCCATAATATCAAACATCTTTTCTTGGCTAGTGGTAAATGGCTCACTCTAAGATAGAATGATTGGTTAGATGATGGGCAAAGTGGAAAATGGTTGTGTGCCTCGGATGGTAATCCTTGACCTCCAAGTTATGATTGCACAATCAAGTTGGGATACAGAACCATTGTTGCTAACAAATGATGGTGGTGGTGGGGGACCAAATAAGATAAGTCTCAGATTTTGGTACACTTATGTCTGGTCATGTGGCAAGGATGAGTTATCGATATAGGGTCCAAAATTAGTAACCCTTGCTTGCTAGTATGATTGTATGTTGTCCTAGGTCAAGAAAGGATTATTAATGTGAGTTAGTTGATTAGCATTATTTAGCAAAGGTCTCGATTAATTGGTATTTGATCTTGGATTGATGGAGATGGTGGAAATGTGACCTCCTACAATATGGCCTACAACCCTATTGTAGTCATGGTAATTGCATGGTAGGTCTACTAGTTATTTCTATTCTAACATTGGTCCCATCTATTAGGTTGACATTATTAGTTATATTATTGTTGATTCAGTTGATTCTATTAGCTTGGCCTTGGTTATTGATATTATTATTGTTTATGTTGTATTGGCCATTGTTGGTGTTATTATTGTTGTTGTTGTTATGGTTGGTTATTATGTTTGGGAAAGGGGTTTTGATAGATTCTGAGGTTCTGATTGTAAGTAGAAGTGCTAGCATCCAATGTTATCTCCTTGTTCTCCAACATATTTTCAATCAAATATTTGATTTACACACAACATCATGAATTATATCTGTTAACTTGATGATATTCATAGAATTCATCTTGTCTTTACCAATTAGGATAAGGAATGCCCTTTGGATAATGCTTTGGTATAGGCCAGCTAATCAAATTAGTAGTGGTTAGCTTATAGAACAAAGATTCAATGGTTTTCCAACATCACTAAAAATATGATGAGTAGGCATTATTCTCCTTAGAAGAAGGGTTTATAATGGTAAATGTTGCTCCGTTTGTTGCATGAGATTGGGCTATTATGGTTGTGTTTGTTGAAAATTTGTGGGTTAGGAGTAATTTGTATATGCTGCATAGGCTGAGCAGATGGTGTTTTCACCATTTGGACATTATGTGATTCAATTACTCAATTTCCCACAACATTCTTTTTGTTATTGAATGGCTTGGGTTTTTCATGGTGATTAGCCTATGCTGGTTACGATGTTTGCACTTGGATTTGGTTCTAGTTTTAGTTTTGGTCATTTTCTTGATTGGTAGTCTGATTTTGATTTGACTAAGTAAGCTTGATGATTCCTTTGTTAATAAGGGCTCGCTCGATCAACAAACCTTTATTAATGATATTTTTAAAAGTATGTGAACACTATAGTTCCAAATGATACAACATCTCACTATGCAAATTTTTGGTAAACATAATAGCTAATTATTTGTCTAATAAACTATGGGTGAATTAGATTTCAATGGATCTCCATCACTGTAGATAACTTGCAAAAATTTCACTAATTTTTTATTTGGATTACGTTAAGTTGACTAATGAAATCTCATGGTCGAGATTGTATAAGAAGTGTCATACAAACTTATCTGAAATATCATCAAAATATAATATTAAATTCTTGAGAAACTTCAAAAACCACTCCAAGGCTAGTCTTTCTAGACTCCTTGGCAACAATAGTAATAGGTATATGTCATATTCCATTGGCTAACACACAACAAAGAATTCTATCAAATGAGCCTTGGGATCACCTTTCCTCTTATATTTGTCAAATTTTGGTGGTTTGTACTTGGAGGAAATGGTATCTGTAAGTAATCCATGTTGAAAGGGTAAGAACACACATCATCCAACTTAAACTTTTTGGTATGCTTCCCAGCTTAGATGGTAGTAATGACATCATTTATTTGTTATAGTTTTTAGGTTAGGAAACTAGAAGGAACATTGGTTTGAGGTAGAGTTTGGGTAGTCAAAAGTGGATTAATTTGACCAAGATAAATCAAAGTTATAGTTTGTTGTATAATGTTGGTTTGGTTGGGGTATGGACCAAAAATATGCATGCATAGATTAGGGTATGATTGTTGAAATTGTATTTATATTTGTGTAATATTTTGGTTGGGGTTGGGTATGTGGGCTTGATTTTGGGGATTTTAAGGTTGGGATGGAGGGATATGGTTTTATTATGCCTATTGAGGTTGAATAAGGACATGTTACAGACTAATTGAACCTTGATATTGAGGGGAAACTTGTGAACCAAGACCCTATCTCTGAACTTGTGACATATTCTATACAAAAAGTAAAGGTTACCTAATAGGTACTTAAGGAACATCAAAACTTCTTTATTTCATAAATCCCAGTTAGAAAGTGGATGCATGTTGGAGATTCAACATTTGTCATTGACCAATATTTACACATTGTCGGTTAAACATCATTTAGTTTTAAATTAGCATATTACTCTATGATGAACTCCTACCTGGCAATATATAACATTGGTTTCCCCCTATTGAGATGTTAATATGTTTTACCTTTGTTGCATTGATACATTAAATGATACTTGTTATGTAATATTACTTGTCTCCTATTGGGGAGGAGTAAGATTCATCACATTTTATTGTGGCCCGACACTGGTTATTGGTTGACTACCTAATCCTATTGGTTGAGTGCTAGAAGAAGCAGTTAGTTGAGGATTAGTGGTATTTGTTTGAGATTGGGATGTAGAAACCCATACTCCCTAATTTTTAGAACCACTCATGGTGTTTATTTCTCTCAATTTTTTTGTTTTTCTTAATTTTTTAAAAAGAAAGAAACTAGGAATAGGGTGTGTAGAAAAACTTGTGTGTGCATTCGTTAAATCCAGATGTTTTTGAAGATCTCATCTTTGACTTGTGAGGATGACCTTCAAACAATAAAACAATAAAAAAAACTTGTTTGTTAGACAAGTAGATGGGTGGATTGCCTAATGTGAGCTAGTTCCTAGAAGCGAAAGCTTTTCAAGAGGCTATCAATCCACCTACTTTAAACACTTAAGTTTGATGAATAACAATGATATAGTTTTCATAAAATGGTATCAAACTGAAACTAATGACAATAAATAATAGAAAATTAATTAATGAAATTAAATTCTTTGCTAAGATGACCAAGATGAAGCAATTAGTTTGGATAATGCTAATGCTGAAAATTGATCTAGTCAAAATGCTGGTTTTTGATTTGGTAAAATGGCAAGGGTCAAAGGGATATTTTAGTTGGGTTTTGTAAATGGTTAAGGCTGTATATAGACAAATATATAGATGGGTAAATTGATCAAATATGACAAAGGAAGAATATGGTAAATGGGGTGAAGGTGGAAAGGGGTAAAAGAAAGTAAATGAGATGAATCTAACAAAGAGTGTAAGGAGATAAAGGTATAAAGGGAAAAGAGAAAAGAAAAGGTTAAGGGATGAGATTTAGAGGTCAAAAAATAAGAGGCTAAAGGGAAGCAATGAATTGAAATTAAATAACTAAAATAGACAAAAGGAAATATTACCTTCCAAGCTTGAAGAAGATTGTTGATGTTGATGATGGTTGATGAAGATGGAATCCTACAGTAATTCTAACAGAGCCTCGTTGCTTTAAATTATTTTCCTTCCAAGATGATGATGACCTCCAATATGATAACATTATTCACAAACCTATAAAAAAATATTGATAACCAAAAACTAACTTCCAACTTAACCTTTGGTGAAGGAGAGGCAGGTATTTATAGCATTTGATGTTGAGAAATGTGCCAAAAGAGTGAAATATTGAAATATGGTGCCATTTTTCATGTGGAGGGATGAAATGTCTAAGATGAATTTTTGAAATATTTCATTTGGGTTGATAAGTCTTCCTCTTTTCCCATAAGTTGAACTTTAAATGGGGAATTATGCACATGGGTTTAAATGAGGCTTAAAGACTTCTCCCCATCTTTTCTTGCTTTCACACAAGCACTTAAAGGGTTGGCACACCAAATGTGGTTCCATTTTCCATGTGAAGAATGAAAAGTCTAAGATGATGTTGGTGGGGATTCCCATTTGGGTTGGAGAGTCTCTAATTTGGATTAAGAAGTCAAAAATGGGTGCCCTTTATCTTTCTCAAAGTCTTAAAGAGGTAGGTATCTCTTTTAAAATCTAATTTCATGTGGAAAGATAAAATATATGTTGAATAATGACCCCTTAATGTCAAATTTTCCACATTTTAAGGGGGAACTTTATTATGCTAAAATGAGGTCATTAGGCACTTTGGAAAAGGGTCTCAAGTAGGGTATGGTGTCCCACATCAAGCCATATCACTTGCCATGTCACATGCCATGTGACTTACCCTGTCACATGCCATGTTACATGCCATTTCACTCACCATATCATTTTTCATATCACATGCCATGTCATCATGAATAGTGATATTTGGTCCCACATTGAATAGTACTTTTGAAAAGTACTTTCAAATAGTAATTTTGAATAATATTATGTGACTAAAAGAATAGTGATTTGGTTAGGTTAAGAAGGGTTGGTTAAGGGTTAATAAGGTTTATCAGATCTTTAGGGGGTCCTGAGGCATTTAGTCATTGAAAACTATAAGTGTGCAGTTTTTTAGTGTCTACATTATGCCCCTTTTTGTTATGCAAATTTGAATTAACAAGTGACAAAACAAAAATAAATCACTTAGTTGAAGGTTAGGGTGATCCAAGTATGGGAGGAAGTATTCTCCCTCAAATCAAAATTTGATGAGGAAAGGCTGAATCAGGAGTAACTTTCATAAGCAGTTGATGGGGAGGCACTAGGTGGTGCTACAAGGTAGTGGGGTATTTGAAATGCCAGTGGGTTCACAAAATATGATTAAACACAATAGTCAAGATTACGTAGAGACTAAAGGTGCCACTGTTGATAACAAAAAGGTTGGATTCTAAGATAAATGACAAGGTAATCGGTCCTCAGCATTGGTCATAGCTGATTGGGTTAGTCTTATCAAGGCTCTTAGATAAGGTTGGTGTTGACTCAGATATCTAGGGTAGGAAGTGCTCCTGAGAAAACACAAATGGTCTATTTTTTCATGAAGTTCTACAAATGTTTAAAAGTTCGACATGATAAAGTTGGTCATTGCAGTTAAAAGTTATTGCAAAAAACACCAATGTTCTGGGTCAAAAGCAATCAACGTCAAGGTGGACATGGTGAAAGTGTGGGTGGATTGGGTATAGGTTAGAAGGGGATGGCCGAGCTGACTCCAGATGCACATGGTAAGTGGATGTTGCCTACATAGATCTATGGGCAAGAATCTAAAAATAATTTCATGTCAAATTTAGTTCTTTTGAGATGAAGGGAGTTGGTTAACTTGGTTGTCCCAATTTGATATCATGTAGGTAGGTCAAGGTGAAGGATGTTGGAGAAAGGGAAGTGCCAAAGGGTAGAAAATATGGCTATCAAATTATTTTTGATGGTTGTGGTAAAAATGGTGGATGAGATTACCTAAGATACAATTAGATGATTACGTCAACTATGCTAAAATAATCTGTAGCCATGGATAAGCAGGTTGAAGCATGAAATTGCAGCCACCTTTTTAAAGAAAAGAAAAAGGAGAAATATGCTTTACTAGGTTTTGGAAAATTTTAAACTACTCAATTGATGTGGTGATCCAATGGGTTCTCTCATCACCATCCAAATAAGCTGACATTGTGCACATTCCACAACAATGACGTTAGTAGGTTATGAAAGGTTAGTATTCAACGGTTCAAGAAAACAAAGTAATAAAGTGGGTAAGTAAGAAGTGACAAAGATTTGAACCCTTGACTCTTGAGTCAGTGGGGTCCTAAAATAAGTAAGCACTGAGTTTTTTAGGAAATTCAGAGAAAAATGTTGAGGAGTTTCAGAATATGGAGTGAGGTGAATAATAATAATATTAATTAAATGAGGGAGTAGGTTGTGGATTTCATGTATTAAATCAAAGGTTATTTCAAGGTGTAATAAGATATAGTCCAAGAAGGGAGAATCAAGGGGAATTATTGAGAGGGTGGAGCTATCATCCCCACGCGGGTATCTCAAATATTTCATTTGAAGGTGGTTTTACTTTTGATTCGAACATCTTTAAAGGTCAGATTAAAAGGAGTTGAAAATAGGCAAGACCAAAAGAGGTGGAGAAGGGATTTTCATCCTAATGGATTAACAACGTTCAAGCTTGTTGGTTGGTCGTATGAGCCCACGGTCCTGGCTAATTGTGTTATAGAGATGTAGGATTGGTATATATCTCACAGTAAACCAAAATCGAGTGGAAGACCTTGGAGGTCATAGCATGCTCAAAATGGGCAAAGGGATTAAAAGTAAAAAGGTGATAAGGAGGTTGAAGGGATTAGTTAGAGAGGGACAAAAAAAAGAATATTTGAGTGCAACAAATAGAGGCATTAAAGAAAGAAATGGATGCTCCTGAAGTAATGAACCTAACCAAATTTTTTACATTAAGGCAAAGGCATGGAGGACATAAGGAAGAAGACAAGGAGATGTCTGCAGAAGTAGTACAATTGGTTATCATACTCTAAAGAGGTGGATGTTAAATTGGAGAACATAAGGGAGATCCAACAAAGAGATGAGGTGAAGGTGGACTAGGGCATGGATGAAGAGAAAATAATAAGGTCGTAAATAAAAATGAAGGTGGAGAAGGATGGAAGAATCTAGGCATGGTCATATAGGTTGAGAGGAACAAGGAAGGTCATCAAGGGAGATGAAAAAAATGAAATGAAATAGAGAAAAGAGAAGGAAAATAAAAGGTAGAAAAAGATGGGGAGAGAAGTGTAATGATCATGAAGGGTAAGGGGAGGTTGGTAAATATGGGAGGCCATGAAAGGTTTGAAAATAAGTCTAAAAATAGACGAAGGAGAAAATAGTTTGGTGATAAAAATGAAAAAAATAAGGTAATAAATAGAAGAAAGAAAATAGGACGAAAAAGAGTGAAATGAGGATGCAAAAAGGATGATAGGAGAGTGAATAAATAGTTGGTAACTTGACCAAGTAAGCATGGATGATGATGGATAATGAAGCAAAGCAAATGGTGGTTTTAGAGATGAGAATGGGATGGAAAATGAGATAGGGGTTAAGAAAAATAATGGGAAGCAAAGGATGGGTGGGTAAAAAGTTGAAGAGAGAAGGTAGGCATCAATCAACTTGTTAAAATAAATAAACAAGTTGAAGGGGTGATTAGAAGAGATTATCAAGCCAAAAAGTGGTGAGGTGGTGAATAAATAGAGGAACACAATGAAAGGGAGTGAGATGAAACTAAGGGATGAAGATCAAGGATGATAAGAACAAAAAGGAAGAATTAAAGTAGGGATACAAAGCACAAATACTCACACATATGCAAAAGATAAGTGAGTACCAAGATGGAAAGAGGAAAAGGAGAATGCAAAGGGCAAAAGGCAAGAGGAGATAAGAAGAAAAGGGCAATGATGGAAGGCTTCTCAAAGGATAAAGGCCCAGTTAGAAACTAGTTTGTGGAGGAAAAAAAGAATACAAAAAGGATGAAAGGATGAAAAAAAACCAAACAAGAATGGAAAATGGGTATGGTGGGAAGAGTGGCAGAATGGAAGAGAGTGGTGGTACACATAAAGAAAAAGTGTAGCAATAGAAGAAATAGAAAGCTTACAAGATGCATCGTATGATGTGGAATGGGAGAGAAAAAGAGAGTGATAAAGAGGGTACGACAAATAGCCAAAGGTGAGTAAAGATGATGAGGACAAAGAAAGAAATTAAAAGGGATAAATGGCAAGGTTGGTAATAAAATGAAACAGAGGCAGAGAATGCAAAAGGTGGGTGGGGAAGCAAGCTATGAAGCATGCACAAGGAAAGATGATGGGGAGGCCAATGAAGCAGAGTAGGAGGTGGCATTATGGGTGGTAAGAGGGGCCAATGGGGAAGGTTTTCAACCCTTGTGTTAAAAGAGATTGACAAGCTAGAAAAGTGGTTTAAATAGATTGACAAGCTGGAGGTAGGGAGATGGTGAGGGGATAGGTAGAGAAGTGGAGGTAGATATTTTAGGTGAGAAGGGAAAAAAAAATTAAAGGATGTGATTGAGCTAACCTTAGTAACTAAGCATTGCCTACATAGTTCAAGAATACCTCAGGCCAATGTAGTTCTCCCATCAATGGGAGAAAACTTAAGAGGATGTATTAGATGGTGTTAAAACATAAGAATGCTTAAGAAAGAATTCAAGGCTTCTTTGATGTAGGATGCCCTAAGAAAGAAGGTGCTATTAGTGGTGGAAATGAGTGTGAAGAAAAAGGAGATGGGAATTAGTTATTAGTGGCCAAGTTGCCCTTCGAAGTGGAGCAGTGCCTACATAGTTTGTGGACATCAGGCCAATGTAGTTCAACATGGGTTGAAAAATGGTGCTTAATTTGGATGCCCCAATTTGATGGATCACATGGGTTGGTTTGGGTTGATGGAGAAGGTTTTATAAAACAAAGGTTTTGGGTTTTGGTGATGTTGTTGGTAAAAGTAAATGGGGTAGGTTGGTAAATAGTTACCATAATGATCTCACATTTAGTAGGATGAGAGATATGGATGGGCAAGGTAGGATAAATTAGAAGGGAACACAATGCTAATTACCACAAATGATCTTAAATAGAGCTAATCCAAAGAAGAGGTGCCTTTGTTAGGATGTTACACCTTATAAAATTGTGTGAGGGTAGGAGTTTGGAGATAGTGTCTATCGCTACGAACTAAGTTTTAGGAGGTGGGGGTCTATCCAAATCTACAAAGTCATTGTGGCCAACGTTCATCACCACTAAAAGTTAAGTTTTAAGTGCAATAGTGAAGTGATGACCTGTAAAGAATTTTTTTGATGGTCAAGTATATTCTACAAGTAAGGAAGTTAGCAATGTGGTGGGCAATAGAAGATGGACCTTGTATGACCCAAGTGTTGTATGGGTAGGCTAGACAAATGGGAATCATATCTGCATCCTCTGTCCAAACTACATGGAACCAATGACTTATTTCTTCTGCTGGTTTGGACCTAACCAACAAGAAGCTACGTGGCCAGGAGAAAATGGCAGTTCCCTTACCACGGATGAACATCTAGCTGGCACAAAAGAAAAGACTACCTTATTCGAGCAGACATTTCCAATGGTTGGTATCTAATGCTCAAAGCATGTGGTAATGGGCTGATAGGAATAAGAGGGTAAAAGGGGTAAGAAGGTGAATGTATTTCTATAAATTAATGGTATCCTACCTCTGATGGAAGAGTGTTCATAGCAGCAAAGATTTGGGAACTACCACTAGCAACAGTGGTAGTTTCAAAGGTGGGATTGTTATAGTGGCCGATGATTGGAAGCCAATTTACATCAACTAAGGTAATGGTGATAATGATGCTAATGACCACCAGGCCCACAAGGATCATAATATGACAAAACAAGAAAATACATGAGATTCAGATCAGATGATAAGGTCAATAAAAAGATATCCTGACAGTGAATAATGGATTTACCAAGGTGACTAATCAAGTCGAGGGTGACATGTCCACACAAAAATGTAAGTAGACAAGACCATTTCAAGTGGGAGCACTATTCAAAGGAATCAATGACATCATATAACCTTTCCTAGCAGTGGAATGGTGAATCATATTAGTGAAGAAGAATGGTTAGGTATTCTATTTAAAGAATCGAGATAAGGATGAATGTCTATCATTGAGTCATTTATTTTTGTAGCTCATAAAGAGTGCAAAGAACTAAATAAAGTTGAAGATGGTGAACAATGGGAACAATGGTGGAGATAACTAACAACCTCCATGACATGAAATAATCAATATGGTGAATGTGCAGATCTACCAGATATTACAACATGTAATGGTGATAATGGAAGCACTACTAGATCAATAAGAGGAAAAGCACCCATAGTTTGAGCTTGACCCTGAACATTTACCTGTACAGTAATAAAGAAGGCAATAAATTCACTATGCAATATGTAGGGCTATAAAACATGATTGTTGGCCTATCTATGGAAGGAATCTACACTATCCAACAGGATGTGCACTGAGGCAACAACTGATGGTACTGATGCAAGTAGAACAACCAAAGTAGAGGGATGTAATAGCTATGACATATGAGTAAGGTGAAAGACCCAGAGCAAAATATGTTTCTCACCTTAAGGGGATGAATGTGGAAGAGAACAGAGTATGCCCTTTAGAAACCGTTGAGATAGAGAACATTATGGATGCGAGTTCAGGGAGCAATCAAGTAGAAGGATGGTCAAACACAAATCTAGAGTCATCAGATAATCATCCTAGTTCTTAGGTAGGAAATAATGTATGTAGGGGCTTTAGGTGAAATATGGATAGTCTAATAACTTTATATGTGTCATGTGACTCCTCGCAACTTAAATAAAATATTACATAGTTTGACGTAAACATGTATAAAATGTGTTAGATGTTGCTAGTTGAATGTTGTGGTTATGGTTATGATTGGTATGGTTATGGTTGTCGTAATCTTGCTTAATGTAAAAGGAATGACTATTATTGTTGTAATGTTAAATGGTATAAGTCACGATGAAAACATAAACTGGGCACATCAAGATAATAATAGGTCTTGATGCTTTATTTTTGATAAGGATTAAAAATAGACCTAAAGTGAGATTGGCTTAATGACTATAAGCCTTTAAAATGCTTGTACATGAATAGACGTCAATTGATAAAGAAGTTTTCTTGATCATAGGGTGTCAAGTAAGCTCTAAATCCCTTGATGTACAGATAGTTTAAAGAGAAGATGGGTGATATGTGGTGTGAAGGATAATGGATGATATGGATGATAACCTCATGTGAATTAGTTTGTCTCATCTATAGGTGGCCTAAGATCGATAATAGATAATTTCATGTTGTATGCTAGATATAGACTGATCAGTGTGGGAAGCCTACATGGGAAAGTTGATTGTGGCTTCCAATATATTATGTTGCTTGAATGTCGATTACAGCTTTAGAATTTGTTGTGATAGTGGGTCTTTTTTTTTATTACTATATATGAGAAGCTGATCAATGTGAGAAGCTTCTATGAAATTGCTCTATTTTTGACAAAGTTAACTTAGCCATCCTTCAAGGGTTTGGTCTAATCTTATTGGCTTTATTTTAATGTTCTTGATAGATGTCTTTCAAGGGAGTAGTCTACCTTACATGTCCAATTTTTATTTTGTTTTTGGGTAGCTATCTTCTGAGAGAGCAGTCTGTAATGCTTAAGATATTGACCCAATTAATTTATTCAAGATGAAATGTGTTTAGACATGGACCAATCCAATTAGGTTCAGAGTTTTACCTTTATGATAGCAAAACTTTACACAAGAAGGTTAATGATATGTGAAAGGTTGTGATTTTGAGAGACAATGACCATGGGATTCCATCTTGTTAGAGATAAAAAATATCCATGAGAACCATGCTATGGGTAGATCCATGGTACCCATATTTAGGATTAATCCATGACTGTGATGGTTAATCATATGGTTCTATGTTGTAATCAATTATCCTTTAAAGAGGAGGAGGAAGGTGGGTAAAGGTTAAAATATCATAATCAATGGATGAGCTTAAGTTAGACAAACAGGTGAGCTTGATCATTTTTTAACAAAAAAATGAATGCAGATGTGAAGCATTGAGAGGCTCAAGTTTTGATTTGCCTTTGAGAGAGGACAAATGATAATCTCTTGATCTATACTTATGGGTGATGATGTAGGTTCCAAGCCAATTACAATTAAACTTACCTCATTTACTCTTCTCCATGTTGGTCACATGTTAGTTTTTTTTTAAGATGAGATCTCTTATATTAAATTCTCATTTTTTGAGGTGATTTTTATAAGTGCATGTGATACACTCTTGATAGATACGGAGGTGGGTAAGAGTTAATAAATGACTCTCTTCAAGTAGCGTAAGTTGAGTTAAACGATGTTGATAAAAATCTTCCTCAAAAATGAGTTCCTTCAAAGATATGCAAAGAGAGGGGATTTAGACTTCAAGAGAAAAGAATGCCTCTTCTCTGAAGACTAGAGAGAAAGGGGTATCACCCATATAGGTTAAAATTCTAGTGTGATAGGCCAATAAGGTGAATGGGATGTGTAAGTACCAATCCTGACCTGAAGCACTAACAACTTTGGTTAATATTTTGGTGAGGGTTTTATTAGAGGCTTTCACTTGTCTATTTGCTTATGGTCGGTAAGGTGAGGAAAAGCTCAAATTGATGCCAAACACATCACATAAACCTTGGACTTGCTTATTCTTGAAGGATTTTCCATTATCAGTGATGATCTTATGAGGAACACCAAAGTGGCAGATGATATGGTGGTTGATAAAGTTGAAATTTTTTTTGATTTAGTAGAGACTAGAAGAATATCTTCCACCCACTTGGTGAAGTATTCATTGGCTATAATTATGGATCTATGTCATTTCAAAGAATGGGGGTTAATTTCCCCAATGAGATCAATCCCCCATTGAGAGAAAGGTCAAAATTTCTTAGATACTTAGAGGTTATTAGTTGATGCATGATGTAAATTAGCATGTTGTTGACATTTAGCACACTTTTTTACATAATCACAACAACCTTGGTTAAGGGTGGGCCAATAGTAACCAAGGCGAAGGATATGTTTAGCAACCGCTAGGTCACTAAAGTGTCCCCCACCGATCCCATCATGCGTTTCCTTGATGGCATGGGAATCTTCATGGCTACATAGGCAATGGAGAAGGAGACCATCAAAACCACATTTATAAAATATTCTCTCTAGTATGGTGTAATGAGAGGTACTCTAAATAAAATCTCTTCAGGCATTTATAGAGAGGTTGGGAGGAACACTGCCTAGATTGAGGTAATTGAAAGTTTAGTCATACCAAATGTCAGATGGGGATTCCTCTACATTACAAATGGTTGGGAGGTCCGATTGACCATAAGAGGGTGTGGTAAAATGATGAATGATAACATATATTTTGGAATTAGAAGGTTGAAAAGGGATTTGAGAAGCAAGGCAAGCCATTATATCTGCAAATTTATTGGTAGATCGGGGAACAAATTAGACTAGGTAATGTTTGAATGATTTTAAGAGTTTGTCAACTAAAATTTTATATTTTTGAAAGACATCATTCTTACAATGATGGGATCTATTGACCTAATTGACCATAAGCTAAGAATCACCAAAGACATGGATTGTCTTAATTCCCAAGCTTTGAGCAGTTCAAAGACGTATCACTAGGGCTTCATACTCAACCATATTATTGGTGCATCCAAAGTCAAGTTTGAAGGAGAGAGGAAGGGGTTCACCATCAAGAGGTATGAGAATAACTCTGACACCCTCTCATTGTTTGCATTTCAAACCATCAAAGAATATGGTCAGTTGGTAGGTTATGTTATCCGGTCGAGCCCTCGGCCTAGCGGGCATAGTACTCATCTAAAAAGGCAAAAGGAGGTGGTTGGTTATTTGCTAAAAGATCTTCGACAAATTGATTGGCAATGACTTGACTTTTAATTGACTTTTATTGGAGGAATTCAAGGTCAAATTCAGCTAGGAGCATGAGCCACTTAGCCATACATTGATTTTGGTATGGTTTAGAGTGCATGTATTTGAGCAGGTCGGTATTAGTGATGACATAAATTTTATGGTTAAGAAGGTAGTGGTGGAGTTTGGTGGCCACAAAGTTCAATATTAATCAGACTTTTCTAGTGTGTGTATACTGAGTCTCATATTCTACAAGCATATGACTAATGTAATATACGGCTTACTCTTTGTGTTGTTCATCTTGATGATCCAACATTCTCCCTAGGGAATGGTCAGTGGCAGAGATATATAGGTAAAAAGGGAGGTCATTCTTAGGAGGGATAAGGACAAGTGACAAAAGGTACTATTTGAGTGAATCAAAGGCCTTTTGACATTCACTATTCCATTTGAAAGAGACATCCTTCTTCAAAAGGTGATGGAAAGGTTGGCACCGATCTAAAAGTTGGGAAATAAAATGATGAATGGATTAGAGTTTTCCCTGTAAGCTACAGAGCTGCTTAAGGTTGGTTGGAGGAGGCATGTCTAAAATTTCTCTAACTGTAGTAGGGTCTACTTCGATTCCATGAAGAGAGACAATAAATCCAAGAAAATTTTCTGAAAGGACCCCAAAAATGCATTTCTTGGGATTAAGATGAACATGATAATAGATCAGGCATTCAACTATGATTGTAAGAATAGTCAAGTGATCTGTTCAGATTTTGGATTTCTTGAAAAGGTCATCCACATAGTCTTCTGCAATCTTATGAATGATATCATGAAAAATATAAGTCATGGCATGTTGGTAGGTTGTACCAACTTTCTTCAACCGGAAATGCATGACTCTATAGCAAAAAGTTATCTAGGGGGTCGTAAAGGTAGTTTTATGTTGATCTTTAAGAGCAATCAAGATTTTATTATAACATGAAAACTAATCCATGAGAGATAACATCTCATGAAAAGATATAAGATCAATAATTTGGTCAATGTTAGATAGAGAGAAGTCATCCTTGGGGTAGGCAAGGTTAAGGTCACAAAAGTCCACACAAATGTGTAGACCCCCAGTGACTTTGGTGATAGGTATAATATTTGAGACCCATTGAGGGTAGTCAATGGATTGAATGAAGTTTATAGATAGGAGATGTTGAAGCTCTTCTTTGATAAGAAGGGCTATGCAAGGATGTATGCATCGAAGTTTTTGTTTAATAGGCTTGGCATCATGATGAGTGACTATGTTATGGGTAGCAATAGTGGGGTCAATCTCAAGTATATCATTGTAAGACCAAGTGAATGTTATACTACAGTCTTGGAGGAAAGAGGAGAAATCTTGAAGTTCTTTGGTATTCAATGATTGGTCTAATTTGACAACATAGGGGTCATTCAAAGTTCCCAAGTTGATATCAATGGTAGATTCATTCAACATAGTTGGGGCCTCAGGAGGAAAGGATTTATGGATAGAAGAATCCCTCATACTAAGGTAGGTAAGAATGAAATTATCATCTTGATGTTGGATGATGTTGATGGTGGGAGAATCGTTCTCTACCATTTTAAGATGTACGAGTGAAAGGACTTTCATTTGGCCACTCTTGTGGTAGATGAGGGGGCCCAAACTTACAATATTGAATTAAAAAAAAGGTTAGGAGGGATGATATTGGGGTCTTCAGGTGGAAAAAGTAATTGAGTTGGAAAAGATGGAATATCTTCCACTATGGTGGCAATAGGTTTGGATGAATTGATGGATTCATGAGGTGGTTTATACCTAAGGCCAAATGACTCATGAGGTTGCAAAGTTTTGAGATGGGATAACTCATAAGGCCCTTGTTCATAGCGACTAAGGCAAAATCCTTTTCAAGCACATCTATGAAGATACAACTTAGCAAGCTCTGGTTTGCTAAGATAGGAAAAGTTAGAGGTAAATGGTTGGATGGATAATGTAATGGTAGGGGTTGGAAGTGGCTAATCAAGTCCCCCATAAATGAAATTTGTTTAATGGTTAAGGAGACTAATGGGGATGATGGTTTCAATGTTAGGGTCATAAGAAGGGTCATGTCTGAGATTCTCATATTATTGGGGGGTAAGAAAGGCGTCTAAGGCTAAGAATCTATATTTCTCAAAAGAAAGATGCTAGAATGTGGTTGTCACAGGATCTTCTAAACGAATCTGGGAAGAGGGGATAGATGAGATAGTGGAAGCTTTATCAACATTAGGTATGGAAATGATATGGGTTAAGGTTCTATTGTAAGCAAATGGTTTTACGGTGGATATGGGAGGAATAAGGATGGCATTGGGTTGATATGTCATATTGCAAGATGTAAAATGACTAGGGTCAGCGTGAATAGTCACAACTTGTATTTCATGTTTAAACTTGACACATCAATGCAGGGTGGAAGGGACATAACTCATGACATGAATCCAAGGGAATTTGAGTAAAATGTTGTATTAAAACTCTCCTTCTACAACATAAAAGAGTTTGAGAATAGTATGAGGCCCCACATAGATGTAGAAGACAACTATGCCCAAGGTGTTAGCCATAGTATAATTGAAAGAATGAAGGACCCATGAGCTTTTAGACACGATATTTTCAGGTAATTATAGCTGGTCATAAGCATGGAAGGATATAATATTGATGTTATCTCCCCCATCGATCATCACCCTTTTGATGTGAGTTTGATTGATGTATGTTGTAATGAAGAGGGAGGAATCAAGATCCTCTAAATGAACAGAAGGTATTTCTAAATTCTTGAAGGTGACAAGGTTAGAAGTTCAAAGGGTACCAACAAAAATGGCTAGAGGTTGAGGATCATTAGGTTGGACCTTGATGGATTGTAGAGCCTCTATGAGTACTTGATGGTGATGGGGAGAGGTAGATACTAACTCATATAAGTTCATCTTTGTTGGAGTTTAGTGAAGTTGTTTGAGGATAGCTTTTCGGATGGATATTGTATACAGGTTAGGGTATGGAGGGTTAGATGGGGAGGAACTTAAGATAGACACCTTGGGTTTGTTTGAATATGGAGAAGGTTGGGTATTATTTACTTGAAATTTCAGAGAGGGGTAAGTCCAAAGAATGGATGCCTTAGTCTTCCCTTTATCCTTCTGTTGAGCTTGAGATCAGGTAATCATGTGAATAGTGTGGATAAGGGGGTTCTTTAGATTGGAAGGTTGCTTTGGTTCCTCCTTTTCACTTTTGGGTGAGTTCAAAGTTCAGATGGGTTGAGTTGATGGTTGGATTGGTAATGGGGATGAAGGAGGTTTGTATGATAATAGATCATCATCTTTATACAAGTTGTGAACAAGTGTCTGGAAAGCTTTACAGTTCTCAGTGTCATGTCCTGGTGCTTTATGATATACACATATCAAGTTATCATTAAACCAAGAGGGTTTGGTATGTGAAGGGTCAAAGGATTTGATGGGTGGTAAGCTTAAAGAAGAATTTTGCAATAACTATTGGAGAATGGTTAAATAAGATTCAGCTAAATATGGTAGATGTTTAGTGGTTTTTGCTTTGAGTGTTGAAGTGGTAGATTGTGTGGATGTAGATTTAGTGGTAAGTGTCTTGGATAAAGTGGTATGCTTAGCTAATGGTTTTGGTTTAGGCACGATGGTTGATGAACTGGTGGTAGAAGGCAAGGTAGGTAACTGAGGAATTGTTGGTGTAGTGGAAAAAGGTGATTTAGAAAGCAAGTATGAAGGTGTGACTAATAAAGGAGGTGGAGTTTTAGTAAAAATGATAGACTTTAAGGTAGAAGGATGGGGACCCAAAATGGAGGGCAAGGTTGAGGGAGGTAAAATATAGGGTTTTGAGCCCTTTGATGATTTTACCTCTTTGATTGTTTTAGTTGTTGGTTTTGAAGAGAATTTGGTCACTTTAGTTGTCTTGGTGGGTTTAGGTGTTTGAGGGTCAATCAATTTGAAGGAGGTTTTGGTTGGTTGGGTGGAGGTTTTAGTTGGTTTATAAGGGCTAGGTTGGTCTACCAAAGAAGGGGTTAGAAGTTTCAGTTTGGTTCCCTTATCTTTATCTTGACCTCTGATAGAAAGTTTTGCAATTAGGGGTTGGGTGGATGGAACCATATTTTCTTGTGAGATAGCTTCCAAAGAGGGGGTGTATGGTTCTATGATAGGGGAGGTAGGTGTGGTATCCTCCAATGGAGGCATGGTTATAGCTGCTACCTTTGTTTAGGTGTCTAAAGGAATAGAAGACATTCTTTTTCTTCCATTAGGGGAATGGAAAAAGAAGCGGTTAAAGTAACATTTTCTTCGTCAATAGGTTCATTAGTAACCACATTAATAGTATGTGCCTCATGAGATGATTCAAGTTTATTTTCATGATGAGAGGTAGAAGGAGCATGATTAGGGAAAGACTTGTGGAATATGTCGAGGGTTTGGTTCAGTGGTACATTTGGATTATCCAATGTGAGCTCCCCCTTGTTAATGAGGGATTAGACAAGGTATTTAAAAGTATTGCACCTATTAATTTCATGTCTTATGACTCGATGAAAATCATAATGGTCATTCTCATTATACCAACCAGGCACGGGGTGAGAAGCATCAAATTATTGGGGTGGTTTAATTGGTGGAATTTGGTTGATATTGGTTTTTAGTAACTTTTCCAAAATAGAAGGATAAGGCTCCCTAAGTGGAGTTAATGGCTTATGGTTATTCCATGTTTGGTTCCTTTGGTTTTGGTTTGGATAGTTGAAGGGGTCAAAAGTTTGGTTCCTTGGGTTATGTTGGTTGATAGGTGGTGAGGGTACAACTTTGAGGATAATAGTGTTGGCAGTGGCTTTGCTCTTAGAATTGGTATTGATTGGGTTGTTTAGTTTGGAAGAAGAGGGCTCATTGGGTTTGTAAGTTGGATTCTTGTTATTCAACTTTAATCTTATCTCATCAATGGCTTTGTTCTCTAGTTTGCGAGCCATGGTAAAATCTTCATCGAATGTCCAGAAGCTTTAGACACGCAATGTGGATGAAATGTGTTTTGTACATGCCTGAGAGAAGAGCACTATAAGCTCAAGTTGAAGTAATAAAAATGAACGTTAGTTGATTCGGCTCCTTCAACGAGCCATGAAATTGATAATATATTCATCTTTTAATTATCGAATGGATTAGAGGTTGATAATAGAAACTATCTTGGATATATTGATGAAAAAGTGATCCAGAAAAATTTGGGCTAGTTGGACGGAGGAGAAGATGGAATGTTTCAGGATGGCACTATACCAATCGAATGTTGATCCAGATAAGGACATAGAAACGGTATGGAGGATAAGAGTTTTATTATGGGCAATCAAGTAACATGCATGTCTAAATGCTCTTAAATGTTGTTGGGAGTCCTCCTTGCTCTAAAATTTAGAGAATTTTGGCAATTCCCATTATGGAGGATATGGTCGAAGAGGGACATATGGATGGATGGGTTCATTTCAAATTTGGTCATAAGAGATAAGGTTATGATATCTCAAGATGGATGACTCAAGTTTTTCTCCATTAGCATCTTGAACAACTCCATTTGGGGTTGTTGAGTTGTATAGGTATATGACACATTTTTTGGGGGTTGGGTGACATGGGAATAACTAGTGGATGGTTGGGATGATGTCACGTGTGTGTCTAGTCATGTAAGATTGGGTGGAAGGTGAAGGTATGTATACTTATATGTTAGGAATATATTGATAAGATGTCATGGTTATGTGTTGGAGAGTTGATGTTGGGGGGTTTATATATGACATCGAAGTGATTAATGGGTTAGTTGGTTGAAGGTGGGTAGTGACCAAAGTGCTTATAAGGAGAAATATTTATGATATGAAGAGTACAAAATTTTGGAAGGGGGTACTGGTTAAGCTGAAGAGAGTGGTAAAAATAGGTGTGGAAAACACCACACCGACAAAAGGGGTAGAAGTGACAAGGGGTAAAGTTGAACCAATGTTAGGGTATTGGTTGAGATAACAGGTGTTTGGATGGTGGTGGTAGATGGATCAACGATAGAAGATGAATCTTGGCTAATATAAAGGTCGGATGATGCAACACCAACCATAAGATAGTGTGGCATACCATAAGGTGGATCAGTGGGAGGAATTGAAGCCATCAAAGTATGATAGGCTAAGGTATTAAGATAGTGTTATAAAGTAATCAAATTATTATCTAAAAAGATGGAAAATTTTGAATCACCTCTAAGGACTGGTGTAGGCATCGTAGGTGGGGGAAAATAGTGCATTAAATCACAAGGTGATTTATCAACGTCTGAGGTATAACCTATGGATGAGGATCAAGAAGAAGATGGTGGTGGGTTGTTTTAGTTTTTCATTTGTTGTCTAATTAAGACCATATGAGAAATTTAGAAATAGATAATTAATCTCCTTTTTCACACTATGAGCAAACAAAGAAAAATCCAAAGCACACACTAAAAGTGCAATTAATCTTAAGATTTATTTTAAATCACTTTTGACTTATACCTTAAAAAATAATGAGAGGGGAAATTGGTTTGTAAGTCAGGCACTATAAAAATTATCTAAAGATGGTTTCAAATTGAATTTTAGTGCTCAAATAATCTATATTATATTAGGTATGTGGCATGGTACTGGGTGTTTTCTCCCCTCACTTCATGATCTAGTAGCCAATACAAACGCTTAGTCAATATATACCATTTGTGAAGACTTTATACTCCATCAAAGAATAGAGTGGGTCCTCCACTTGGTAATAAAATCTAAGTGAGATCATCAAATAAGGTAAGGTGATCCAAAGGGTAATGAAATCTCAATGGGTCTTGTCTCAAATAAGTTTAGATATTTAATTTATGTGTGTGATTGGGTAGTATAACATATGTGTGTTATGATTAATTCATAATGTGTTTAACTAATCTAAGTGAGCTAATCATTAAGCAGGCAATACCATGAATAGATTCAATTTTAACCCCAAAAAAAAGTTTGATGTCTTTTCATGCAAACAAGAAATAGCTAAAATGCACTTAAATGTAAGATGTAAAATGTAACATATCCCTAAGATGAAAACTTTTTTCTTTTTCTTTTTTTTTTGGAAAAGAAGAAAGGAAAGAATTTTTTTCTTTTTTAGGATTTAGAAATTAAAAAAATGCAATAACATTGAACTTTCACTAAATGAAACTATATGCCTAAAAAACTATGAGCCCATAAGGGGTCCCACCGTGCATGCCAAAATGTTTCTCTCAATTTTTTTATTTTTCTTAATTTTTTGAAAAGAAAGAAACTAAGAATAGGGTGTGTAGAAAACCATGTTGAATGTGCATGTATTTAATCTAGATGATTGTGGAGAGCTTTTTTTTAGTTTGGAAGGATGAACTACAAACAAGAAAATACTAAAAGAAACTTATTTCATAGACAAGTAGATGGGTGGATTGACTAGCGTGAGTTAGATCCTAGAAGCGAAAGCTTTCTAAGATGTTGTCAATCCATCTGATTTAAACACTTAAGTTTGATGAATAACAATGATATTATTTTCATAAAATGGTAGCAAATTAAACTAATGATAATAAATAATAACAAATTACTTAATAAAATTAAATGCTTTGTTAAGATGACCAAGATGAAGCAATTAATTGGGATAATGCTAATGCTAAAAATTGGTCTAATAAAAATGGTGGTTTTTGGTTTGGTAAAATGACAAGGGTCAAATGGATAGATTGTTTGGGTTTGTTAAATGGTTAAGGCTTTACATAGACAAATAGATAGATGGGTAAATAGAGCAAAGATGACAAAAGAAGAATATGGTAAATGGGGTGAAGGTGGAAAGGGGTAAAAGAAGGTAAATGAGATGAATCTAACAAAGACAATAAGGAGATAAAGGGATAAAGGGAAAAGAGAAAAGAAGAGGTTAAGGGATGAGATTTAGAGACCAAAGGGAAGAAAGTAATTGAAATTAAATAACTAAAATAGACAAAAGGAAAGATTACCTTCCAAGCTTGAAGAAGAGTGTTGATGTTGATGATGGTTGATGAAGATGGAATTCTACAGCAATTCTAGTAGAGCTTCGCTTCTTTGAATTCTTTTTCTTCCAAGATGATGATGAATTCTAAAATGATGATGACCTCCAAGATGATAACTTTCATCATAAACTTAAAACAAAATATTAATAACCAAAGACTAGCTTCTAATTTAACCTTTGGTGGGGTATTTATAGTATTTGATGTTGAGAAACATGCCAAAAGAGTGAAATAGTGAAATATGGTGTCATTTTTTATGTGGGGAGATGAAAGGTCCAAGATGAGGTTGTGGAAGATTCCATTTTGGTTGAGAAATCTTCTTCTTTTTCCATAAGTCCAACTTTGAATGAGAAATTATACATATGGATTTAAATGAGGCTTAAAGACTTCTCTCCATCATTTCTTGCTTTCACACAAACACTTAAAGGGGTGACACACTAAATGTGGTGTCATTTTCTATGTGAGAGATGAAAAGTCCAAGGTGAGGTTGGTAGGGATTCCTATTTGGGTTGGAGAGTCTCTAATTTGGGCTAAGAAGTCAAAAATAAATACCCTTTATCTTTTTCAAAGTCTTAAAGAGGTAGGTATCTCTTTTAAAGTCTAATTTCATGTGGAAAGAAAAAATATATGTTAAATGATGACCCCTTAAGGGTAAATTCACCATATTTCAAGGGGAGAACTTTATGATGCTAAAATGAGGTCATTAGTCACTTTGGAAAAGAGTCCCAAGTGGGGTATGGTGTCCCACATCAACACATTATCACTTGTCATGTCACTTGCCCTGTCACTTATCTTGTCACATGCTATGTCACTCATCATGTCACTTGCCATGCCACTCACCATGTCATTTTCCATGTGACTCGTCATGTCATCATGAATAGTGATAATAGATCCCATATTAAATAGTGATAGTGAATAATAATTTCAAATAGTGATTTTGAATAATATTATGTGACTAGAATAATAATGATTTGGTTAGGTTAAGAAAGGTTGGTTATAGGTTAAGAAAGTTTAGGGGATCTTTATGGGATTTTGAGATATTTAGTTATTGAAAATTATAAATGTGTAGTTTTCTAGTGTCTACAGTGTTAACTAATGGCATACTCATTTATGAACTAGTTGTTTGTGTGCTTGCACCATTTTGTTTTGAATTGGGCATTACTTATATATTATCCTTTGTGTTTTACTCACTATTTTGCATAGAAGTAGAAGACACTTCCTGAATAGTTGGCATATGAAACATGTTATTGATCAAAGTGTTTTGCATAAATGGGTCTACAGTTTGAATTTTTTTTCCAGTCAATTCTATTAAAAATCTTGTTAAAGGAGTTAAATCAATAAGAGGCCTATTTGATATGGTCATATTGTTAAAATTATGTGACAGGTTTAAATAAGTTTGGTATGATGTTTACATTTATATAAAGTGATCCTTTAAGAGGCATTTGCCTTTGACAAGCATACTAGGGTTGTAATATGTCATTGGGAATAGAGCTAGAGGGTTGTTAGAAGAAGCATGTTGACTATATAGTATGTTGTGAGGCATTCTTACTAGACTTGACAACTTCTCATGGGGGAAGTCTTCTGAAAACTTAGCTCCTACTTCTATAGCTCTGACCAAAATCTCATCTTTATTTTCCAATAAGTGACTCCCAAATAGATAAAGATCATATGTTGATGGCATAGTAACATAGTACAGTTGTTGAAGAAATGGTTCTTCAACTTAAGGTACTGAAGCTAAGTATATCTCTGTATGTTCTTGATCCTGATCTGAGTATGGAGATGTGTTAACCAAATAGTGAGTCAATGGATCTTGGTTTTGTTCCCCTATTTGAATGTTATAAGATGAATAAGGATCTGTCTCATGAACAACATCTTCTAAATAGAGATCATAAACCTATTTCTTCTTGTGCAACTACATTACTAATCCCTAGATTGTACATGACACCACTATGAGTGTAAGAATACATGTTAGGATCTATAGTAAATGCTTTGCTTATCAAAAGGGAATAGAGTTCTACAAACTCTGAAAAAACAATGTCACAAGGTTCAAACTTGGTCTAAATTAATCAAAAGAATGAAAATGTATATCCAAAAAGGTTTATGCAATGACTTGTGATAAAACAAGATAACATCAAATGTCTAACACTAAACATCTCACATAAAAAGGTCAAGTAGATTGACCAAAAAACAAAATGCTAAATTTTAGGATCAAAGTGTTTCAAACGAGTCTAATATAGGAAAAAACAAAGGTTGCTAGGTCTTTTGGCCAAAATCAGCATCAAAAGCTAGGTTCAAATAGGTTGTTCTAGGACTTTTGGTCAAACGACGTCAAAAATTAGACTTGAAATAAAGATGAGATATTTAATATAACAAATTTAAAACACTTTTAACAAAAACAAATCATTTGACTCTTGAACATAAACTTGATCAATGGGTATGACATATGAAATGAAAGGCACTTGGAGATAGATTATTTTTTCCCAAATAATGGCACAAACTAGACTCTTTTGACCAATAAGCTAGACAAAAATGAACGGCATAACTACACTAGACAAATACCCACAAAGTACACTCGAATTGGTTTGAAATTTTGAAAAAAAAATAAACTTTATGCAAATAGGTCTATCAAACAATTTGAACAATGTAACAATGCTAAAATACTCAAAAAATGTGATAAATGTTTGTTTCAATACTCTAAGGCAAAATGGTTTGATATGTTTTGAGCAGTGTAAGATTACTCTCTTCAACTCAAATGACACACACACACACAAAGTTTGACAAATTTCTAAGGCAAAAGTGTTGTATCAAATGGACTCAAGACTCAATTTTACCATGGCACAACAAGAATGGTAATAGGCAAGGTAGTATAAAATTTTATTTTTGAACTTAAAGTGCAACCAATGCACAATAAGACCTAAGTTCACCAATTAAAAATGATAACGAATCTATAAATGACCCTCAATCCAAATTAGAAATTGAACCCAAGTTTCCTCAAGTCTAGTGTAAATGGTGAACCCACTTAACACATCAACCTTATGAACTTGGAAAAGTTCAATTTCAAATTTAAATTATTAATGGACTTAAGAAAATTTTAACAAATGATTTAGACTCAAATGGATAGTATAACTGCACCAATCATATGATATAACACAATGTTTAAGATATCAATTTTTGAACAAAGAAACATGATTTTCACTTGGGTAGTACAACACCTCCTTGTTCAAAAAAATTGGTGGATAATATGTTTGATTATGGCTTTTATTAACAAATAAGCTTTGACCCAAATCAAGACCAAGTAATCTAAAACAAAGATAAATTCAACTAAGTTATCGTCCTAAGCCCTAAATTAACAAGGTTGAATGATATTGTTGAAATTCATCTTTATACATGTACTTGAGAAGAATTTAAGTGTTCATCCAAAAATAAAAGTGTGTTATATAGTAGGTTTTTTACACCCCCTTCTCTTAAGTGACAATACGATGACATGGACCTTAGGGTGTACTTTACATCAATAATATTTCCATGGCAAGTGGGGTTTGTATAAAAATCTATAATTTTTTATCGTCTAAATGGATCCCATATGTACCAAATTTCATGTTAACATATAAAATAAGCAATACATCATTTTGGTCTATGTCAAATAGCTTATTTTGAAAAAGTCTAATTTTTTTCACAATCACTACATCTGTCACTTGTTTAGTGTACTGCGATGTCTAATATGATCATACGTCTCGAACTTAGCCTCTACTAATGGAGATGGTTTAATCACTCAAACCACTATTTTAGTGAGAGGATCCCAATTTATATACCCTCCATAGAGAGGGGTTGAAAATAATACTAAAAAATGAAACCCCATTCAAAACTTTCATATATAACTTAAGAGAGGTAATGAAGTCTCCATCACAAGCCAAAACGCATGAAATAAAAAAATAAGTAGAAAGGCTTTATGGTTATTTTGAGATCACAGATGCCGTGTGGGTCTTGGGGAGAGCCTTCACAACATCATTTTTATGCTTTTGGACTAAGGCACAATTTTCAATGAAGATGATTCTTTTGATTCCACAAGTTCTCTATAGCGGAGAGCATATATGCACAACTTTATTTTTGCACAAATAATTCTAACTAAACAAAAGATAAATTACATGTATAAAATAAAAACTTTGAAGTGAGTTCAGTTTTAAAGCATTAAATTGAAATATTTGGTGGTGTTTTTTGGTCTCTTGGCCTCAAGCTGCAAAAAATTTAAATAATAACTACAAAACATTCAATATGAACAAGCAAAATTTTCTTTTTAAGGCACCAAAGGACATGTTCCTAACTCTTTTTAAGCATCCAAATTCAAATGTGTGAGTCTAAATCATGCAATTTTTATTTTAAACTCAAATCCAAATGTTTGATTTTAGCCTAATTCATTTCAAACACCAATTTTAAGTGTTAGAAACCATTTAAGATTGCAAATTTATGTTCAATGTTTGCCTTGACCCTACAAAAAAAAAGAGTAACTCCCATCTTAGAAGCACGTATGAGTGTTAGCAAATGAAGTTTGGATTTTAGCTCTCGTGTTTTGGATTAAATAAAACATAGTGACTGTCAGTGGTTATAGACAACCATCATTGGTTTAAAGCTAATCATCGTCGATCAGTTAGCATTAACCATTGACGGTTAAGCAGAATCATCATCAATCAATAAATGACCGTTGGTGATGACATGTTAACCCGAAGGCAAAACCTCAAAAGTAATCATGTTAGATTAAACAAGTGTTAGACCAAAAACAAAAAAATCTAAAAGAAAAAATTTAATTGATGTGTTTAAATCCCTTTCAACCCTAGAAATCAAGAGCAGGTATATTATAAAGAGCCAAAATGTAAGTTTTATGCATGTTTCTACTCTGCAACCCAACCGTCAATAGTTAGACCTAACCATCTGTGGTCACACTTGATCATCAATGGTCCCTGTGTAAACCCATGAAGATGATATACGACCAAAAAAAGTTAGAAAATCAATTTTAAATCATTTCAAGCATCCAAATCTTAATTTAAGACTTGTGCATTGATATTCTTGGTACGTAGGATGTGTAGGGTCTTATCAAGCATGCTATTTGTGAACATAAGAATCTAATAAGGAGGGATTAGTATCATGTTAGCAAATGAAAACAAATCCAAAATAAACATAGTAATGAAATAACACCTTATGCACAAATCTTAGAAGGAACTTAGTGAATAAACTTAATGAAGACACAACTAGAATGCAAAGAAATAACAAATTTTTCTCACCTTCCTTGATTACTCTAAAATATTTATTCATTGTCTTACTCATATTATGCTTCAAAGGTCTTCGTCAATGGATATTTGTCTATCTTTACCTCCTCTTGATATCATTGACTTTGTGGCTTTAGCTTGTGAAGCTTGACTCCATAATTTGGCATAATAACACTATATCAAAATAGCTTTGGAATTATTAGAGCATGGTAATTTTACACCAAGATAGCTAAAAATTATGAGTGTGAGAGCTTATATTTATAAATTTTTCAAATGGATTTGGATCAACCATGACCGTCTATCTCAAGATGAAAATGTGTGACCATGAATTAATCTAATTATGCAAATAAAATTCATAAATACTCTCATCATGATTTGGGAATAAGGGACATTAATGAGGCATGGAAGGGCTTAACCAGATATTTGTTGCATTTATGATCTATGAAAGCCACCTCAAAAAATGATGTCACATGATGATACAAATATTAAAAACTAATTTCTAATAAATAAATATTCAATAATTTCTATGGAATTATTACTTAAGCTCATAATTTGGTTTAATTTACCTAAGTAAGATTAAATATATTTTAGTGTAATTCTTTGAAAATCAGTGTACAAATTAATCAAACTGGTCTAAATATAATATTATTGGGTCAAAAATTAATTGGACTGAAATTAGAAGCCAATGTTAGTAGCATACGAACCAATATTCCATTTAAGATGTTATCGACACAAAATAATACATGCACATATCATGTGCTTCCGAATTAGGAGAATGTAGTGGTTTAGAGTATCAAATTGCATATTTGGCATTTTGACTCAAAATGATTTGGGAAGAAATACCAATATTATAAAATGCATTGACCTGTTTAGGTATACTTTAACCAAAATTGGCACTTGTATATGATAAATTTGAACCATTTAGCACGTTTTAGTATTTTTAGGCTAAATTGTGATGTTTGGTAGAAATTGGTCTAAAGCTTAGTTGGAGGTCATTGGTGGCCACTTTTAGGTGTCTACAATATCATATACCATTCTACCATATCTTCATTGATGACCAAACTTGTTTTTACCTTCCCTACCTAACCCCTTTTGACTTTGGTTCCATTGGTTCTTCAGACACTTTTCATAAGGGGATTCTGATCCAGTTTTAATAGTTTTAGAATTACATGATCAAATGGTAGTATGTGGACATAGTATGACAATAGATCTGGGAATTACTAATTTTATTTATATTTGATAAGTGTTATTGATTATAACTACCTATGGGCAAATCAGTATGCCACTTTTTGTTACTAATTATAACCACTTATGAAAAAATTGGTACCATTGACCTATGTTGTTTCCTAATTATAACCATCTATGGGCAAATTAGGAACAACACGTTTATCATGTATTGTCGCATCACCTTGACATTATTATTATCATTTACCTTTCCATTTGGTCTAAGTTTTCAAACTTGCTACTTCTTAGTCGGATCTCACTACCTCTTATGTTGGTATAACTACAGTGACTTGAGGTACTTCTAAAATTATGTAGGTCACGCTCGATTCAAGTTGAGGTCAGCTCAGTCCCTCTTTTTCAATACTCTTATTATTTTGTGAGTTATACTATTTAGTATCTCATAATTCTCAATCAATTTGAGCTACTTAGAAAATTCTAAAAAACATTTGACAAAGATCTTATACTCTTATCATTTTATGAGCAATAATTTGAATGCACTCCCCATTTTGCAAGCCCCTTTCCTTATTCCTCGACAACATCAATCATGTTTTTCTTATCATCATTTTTATTCTATCCCTTTTTTGTAAGAACTACATTTGGCCTAAAGTTCATGTTGGATCTTGTGTACATGAAATTATGTAGGCAGCATCCACATGTCTTATGTATCTGAAATTAGCTTGACCACTCTTTTCATTTCTTCTATTTTCCTCTATTTTTGTTTTATGTTATTTCTCTATTACATGGGGGCAATTTTGTCTTCTATTGTTCTTGTTCCATTGTACCAATGTCGGTATTTCTTAGATTAAGGGTCACCCTATTGTAGAGTGTAATGCCTCTATTACACACATATGAATAATTTATTTTTTTAATTTCACTAACATTGTGATTAACCCTTGTTTGTGTATTTTTTTTATTTTTATTATTGTTTTGTTTTACCTCATTATCTCTTTATGTATTTTTATTGGTGTTTTATTGTTCATTTGTTAGTCTATATTTACATTGTGTCATGTCCTTATTTTCTTTATTAGTGTTTTATTGTGTTTTCATTATTGCTTTGTTGAGTTTTTATTTTCTTTATTGTTGTTTTGTTATTTGTTCAGTAACTTGTTATTTATTTCTTAGTGTTTTGTTGTACCTCTCTTTTTATCTTTTGTTTTACTATTTGGTCTTGTTATTTATATTGTTTTGTTATTTTGTGTTCAAATATATTCCCTAAACATTTTTAGTCTCGTTTTCATTTAGGCTGGATTTTTTTAGAGTCATGTTTGACTTGTTTTATTATTTATTTTCCAAGCCAATTTCTTTTAAACACTAGAATCTTTATTATTCATGTCTTGATTGCAGATTATTTAAATTATTTTATTCTTGCTTTTCTTTTATACATTCTTGTTCCTACTTTAATATGAATTGTTCATATCTTGATTTTAAGTTAGGTTACTTTTTGTATTATTCTTTTTCTTGATTGTTAATTTATTTATTATTTAAATGTAAATAGTTGTAATTTTGGTTGTGGTAATTTTTATCATTATCCTTAGTTATAAATATTCACATTTGAACTAGTCAATCACAAATGAAATACAATGATATTATAAGTTATTCATACTTATGATGCATAATTTTATTTTCCTAAAGTAAACACCAAGTGCTCCAAGTCTAAAAGTCAATATGGCATCAAACACCATCTCTAAAGGCACCATCTTGCATATCTGCTACCTAAACAGGATATCATAAATACAACAGAACATTGGTCTATCTTTATTCTATTCTTCGTTCTTCACTTCATTTTCTCTCACTTCTGGGAGAACAAATCCTTGATCAAATAAACCCATTGACCATTATAGTTGTATCAATATTAATAAGGATGAGCATCTTGGCATTGGTAGGTATAACTAAATCATTCACATTGATCAATTATTATTCTTTTATCCTATTCCTCATCCATTTTCTCCCATTTCCTGAGAGAACTACAATAGCTTGAGGTCCATCTAGATTATGTAGACAGAACTTGGATACATGATGTATCTTGGATCAGCTTGGCCACCCTTATTCTTTTAATCATCTCTTTCATCACTTTCTGCATCTGTGTATGCCTGATTTTGTGTGGCTTATCCAGTCATTAGATACTCACCCTTACATATTGATCCCCATTTCGACCTATGTAGTAGACTCATGCCGACTCAATGAATATTTAGGTGCGAGGAAATCATGGTAGATGATTGTTGTTTTGTCATCTAGTGGCATCAATTGATAGATGACTAACAACTCCTTTTTGAATCAATCAACATTAGGAAGCAGGCACACGGGATAGTGATTACTCATTAAAGATAAGCATAGTAGATACAATGGAATGTGTACCTCCAATACCATATCAATGATCAGCGTGCTCCATTTCCCATGATCCTAAGACACTCTAAAGTTATATAAAATGAAGTTAAGTCCAGTTAGTGAGGGGGAGATGAACTGGAGTAGCGAAGCTCTGGAAAATTGATTTTATATGGTTACCATTAGAGTTAGAATTAGTTTGAGATGCTTTTGATGCTCCCCTTTTTAATGCCCAAGACTGTATGTGAGCCTTTGGGCCTTTAATAGTTCAAGTTGAACATATGTTCAATTTATATTGACTTATATTTGTATTATTGTTAAACTATGTTAATGATGAAAGTTGTGTGCAAATGTTTTATGGATTGAATGCCTTATTCTAGCATATGTATGTTGATCTCTCATAATCTTATAATCTAATGCTTCTATGGTATGCTTGTGGCTAATGAGGATCCCTTTGCTTGAGATAGGAACTATTGTAGGTATGGTTAAGACCCTGTGCCCCGTAATGATCACTGTGACTAAACATAAACCTACACCTAAGTCATTCAACCATATCCCCAATTTCCCCTCAAGCACCTAAATGTAATTAAGCTAAGGTTCCCCAAAGGCTTGCATCCATGAATCCACAATAGTCTTTGCACTAACCAAGCTCTTTAAGAATAGAGTTGTGCCATAACACAACTATCCCAACATAGACCCCAGTCCCTTCTCTATTGTGATTTAGATGAGAACATAATGCTTGCACTTTATGTAAAATGATGCTAGTGTTGTCAAGTGTTAAATGTTGAGTGCCATAGGAATAGTCAAGGCGTGCACCCCATTGGAACAAGCCTAAATCCAACTTAGATAAATATATAATTGCATGAGTAGGCCCATGATTGAAATACCTACTTTTCTACAACATTTTAGTTTTGCTACCAGGACCCGTTGAATTTTGATGTTGTAATGGTACACCAAGATAATGCTCTGACTCTCCCTCAAGAAAATCGAACTCTAGCTAAAATGGGTGGAAGATAGCTTTGCACTGAGGCATTCAACTTGTAGAAGACAAAACCCAAGGAAGTGGGTCCAAAACCAATTGTATGATGCCCTATACAAGGTTTTCTTTTGTGAACTACCAGAGCAAGTGTATCAATGGTTGCTTATTTATGCAATTCATAAAAGTCAAAGCTATGGACAGCACCTTGAGTGGATGAAAGAACACCTATAAAGGCTTGAGAACTCAAACTTCACTTGGACTAGAGTCACAAACAAATTGTGGTAAGGGGTGTTGAATAGCTATATGCTTGAGTTTGTAGTATCAACATACTCCTGCCTTGAAGAATCAAAATATCAGTTCTTACATGAACTTAAAGGCACATTTGTCAAAGAACTCAACACTATACTCAAGAAGTTGATGGTGGATTAAAGCTTTGAAATAGTGAGGATGGAAGGATAAAGTCCTCTCATGTATGAGCAATGTAACAGGGAAGAGGGGGACATATAGGTGAGGCACAATGAAAGGGGATGAGTAGATTGACAACTGAGAGCTCAAGAGATAGACCTATAACAAGAGGAGGTAAAAACTGATATAATATCTAGAACTTAGAAGTGCCAAAATGACTTATAATGAAAAGGAAGGGCATGGGGAAGGACTTCTTGAATGGTGATCGTGCCTAGAAGGAGCCCTTGAAGCCATGAAACAAGCTCCACAGTTGACGAGTGAATGTTCAAGGTCCCTTCAAAACTTGACCATTGGAGACACATCAGATGCACCTACCCCTTTTGAACCTACGGTGCAAGCTCATATATTGGATCCCCCATAGGAAGATAGAAGATTGATAACTGACCCCATTATAAACTTAAACTTTAATCTATTTGTAAATTTGGACCAAAACTTTATGATTGAACAAGTTATCCCTTATGAAGAGGTAAGTGAATATAATTGTAGACCTTGAGGCACTACCCTACCCAGATAAAATGTGAGCATAAGTACCTCAATTCAGCAAATGTTAGTTACACAGCCCAGGCAATAGCCTGTAGGAAGTGGCCATGCACCACTAGTCAGTAGTATAGCACTATCATATTCTACGGTACCATTAGTAACCATGAGACCAATGCTTAGCCTAGTGGTTGGAGGCCTTGGAGGACAAACACTGGGACAAGTACCAGGAGGACAAGCACCCCAGATATCGATTACTCTCTAGCCCCAGATCTATTATAAGATGGTCATGCGCCTACCAGAGTATCAAGGTATGGAGAAAACCATAAAGTATGTGCTTAAATGTGAATTATAATGGCACGCTCGAGGAATAACCCAATCTAAGTGCAAGGCAACGTAGTTTATGACAACCTTGCTTGATCACGCCCATACTTGGTATAGGAAGTTTGATCCTAACTAGGCTATGGTTGATTGTTACACCCTAAAGGAAGCCTTCTAGAAGGAGTTTGATAAACCTGAGTTTGAATAGTAGAACATCGTTGCACTCAAGGAGATCAACTAGGGATTATCAAAGAGCATGCACTTGTACGACACTAGATTCAAGGCTCTCTTTTCTAAGCTCCCTTACGATATTCACCCTTCCCAACATTCGTAATGGTTCATTGGAGGAATTTTAGTACCTTTCAAAAGAGCGTTATTGATGAAAACATTTACAGACCCTTGAGAAGTGCTTAAAGTCGCACTCAGGGCCAAGGCATTTAAGAGCAATGATATAGGCATTAGCCCATTTATAGAGGTGTAGATTGCGTTTATGGCCTCCCAACTATAAAATTTGACAGTCAGTTCATTGTAAGACACTCGAAGTAGGTTGTGGTGTACCGATTCCAAGATGGAGGGTCATAATAGAAACAACTACCCTCAAAGAAATGTGTTCATGTTGTTTCTCAGTTGTGGAGCTTATCATAAGGTGAATGATGTTGATAACTACCCTTTATTTTAATGCACCAATCAGGTTAGCATAACCTTCTATTGCAATTTGTGTGACACCTACACTCACACCATAACTAACTATCGAGTAATTGATGAGATGCACCAAAACATGGAGAGAAGCACATGGCAGGCAACTACAATAGCTGGAGGGCAAGTGAACCAAGGAAATGAGGGTTATGGCCAACATAATGCTGGTTATGGAAACCAAAGAGGTGCTAGAGGGTGAGGTGTAGGATGCGGTGGAGGAAGATTCCCATCGTGATCATGTTACAAGTGCAAGTTGATCGAGAACTTTTAGCATGACTACCCGATGCATCCAACATGCAGGTATTGTCGAGGACCACATCTAGTCAAAGAATGCCCTGACTTGTACAAAAAATTGACCCAAGGTAGGCTGGGCATTAACATGGGCATTGGGATGATCAATAATGAGGTGCTTAAGTACCTCATGAATAAGCCCATTCTCCATGGATGCATTTGTATATGGATTGTTATGTTTTAATAATTCTATTTTTCATTTATAGTCAAGCTTGAAAAACAAAACTTGGGGCTAGAACATTTGTCCCATATAGACTCTAGTGATGCTGCAGTACCAATTGAGGATGATATGTTGGATATGCAATTGTACAGAATCCAACACACCCCTAAGGACTTGGCAGAGATAGCCACCTTTATAACATATAGATCTATGCCTCAAACAATGACAACAAAAGAAAATAAATAGCTCATAGTTCACGTTGCCCCTTTTCATCTCATCAGTAATGAACAATACAAATTAGGTCAAATGAAGTTTTGTGCCAATGTATCTTAAACCATGAAATGGACTCCATATTTCATGAGGTGCATGAGGGGATAGTAGGAGGTCATTGCATAGGAGACACAATGACATGCAAGGTGTTACAATCAGGCTTGTGGTGGCTAAGTTTGTTTCAAGACGTGAAAGATTGTACTAAGGCATGCGACATATGCCAATGCATAGGGAAGCCTAACCACCAGGATGAGATTCTTCTCATCCCCATTTTTGCCTAGGTGTCATTCAAGAAATGGCCAATTGAATTTTTTGGGCCCATTACCCCCATAGTAAGGTGTATAGGCACGAGGTACCTTCTAGCAGCCACTAACTATTTCACCAAATGGGTCGAGGCCATGCCGACCAAGAACTACACAACCTCCATAACTACAAGATTCATATGAGAAAACATTATAAGCTGGTATGGGTGCCCACTCAGCATAACTAGTGATAGGAGCTCACACTTCATTAATGAGACTGTGGATCTTGCTAATAAATTACATGGTGGTGCATCACAAGATAATGCCTTACCATCCCCAAGCGAATGGCATAGTTGAGGCATTCAACAAGATCCTGGGGATGTGTCTCACAAATATATGTGATGTGGGTCACAAGGATTGGGATGATGAAGTCTCGGTAGTATTTTGGGCATATCTCACAACCTACAAGCATCTGAATAAGGCTACACCATTTTAACTAGTGTTTGGCACTGAGATGATCCTACTAATAGAGTTCTTGGTACCATCATTGTTTATTGTGCACATTAGTTGATTAGATGACCAAGAGTTACTAAACACAAAGTTGGAAGACTTGGAATGCTTAGATGAGACACGCATGCAAGCAAAGTGGAGCTAGTAGATAAAAAAGGCATGCTAAAAGCTTTGGCATGACAAACATATAAAGAATAAGGTGCTAACAAAAGGATCATTCATTTTATTCTATGATTCCAAGTATATCAGTAACCCATGCAAACTATAGATAAGGTGGATGGGCCCCTATATCATCCACCATATATTAGAGATAGGTGCATACAAGTTGCGCATGTTGACTGCGGAAATGCTCCCTGGGCATTTTAATGGCAACAAGTTAAATCCATATTGGTAATAGGATAGTGTTTGTGCCATAAGAACACTGACTTCTTTCTCATTGGTTGGTTTGAGTTGAGATGACCAAAATAACATGTAGCGCAATCTAAATAGTTCCTTTTTTTTGTTTTATTCTTTGGGAAGTAGTGTAAAGAGAGAAGAAGCGATGTTTTGAAGCCCATAAGGAAAATTTGTTGACACTTCATGCATAATTTTAGTCAGGTCAGTTGAGCACTTGCACTCTCTGAGAATCTGAGGCCAAGCACCTAAGTTTTTGGGTGAGTGAGGATTGCCATATTTAGATAAAGAGAGCGCATCAGACCCCCACGCCCAGATCCTACATGTAAGGTGCTTTTAAGCCCCCAGTTAGAAGTTTGTTTGGCCTTTCACACATAATTCCAATTGGGTGAGTCAAGCCCTTGCACTTTCTAAAGTGACTAAGGCTAGACATATAAGTGGTGGGCATGTGAAACTTGTTAGACTCAAGAGGAAGATGCACAAGATCCATATATGCAAAATACAAATTGTAGGGCATTTGAAGGCCCAAGGAAGAACTAGTCTGTCACTTCCACACATAATGTTAATTGGGTGATTAGAACTCATTTGATTTCTAAGAACTTAGGGCTAGAGACCTAAATTTCTATGCATGAGGAGGTTTCCAAAATTGGAAGAAATAAGAGCCATGTAACAAGATCACAGGATGCTAGTGTGCAAGAATTCAGAGACCAAAAGAAGGTGCATCATTTAATCAATGCCATGGGTCAAAAGAAGTGAATATGCACAACATGATCATGCAAAAGAAAGAAATTACAGACACACAACATGATCTTGCATAATATAACTAGAAAAGGAGACTCAAGCACTGGAGGGCCAGCACAAGGGATTTGTATGGGGTAGGATAGGCCAAGGTAAGACAAAGCACAAGAAACTAACCAAGATAGAAAAGCACGCTTGAAATAAAAGCACAGTAATAAGAAAAGATGGAACCGATGAGACTGAATTGTGCACATGTGAGGCATTGCAACCAAGTTGCCACAAGAAAGGTGAAGGTCGTGCCAAGTAAACAAAGCATAGAAGGATAATCATCAAAGATAGTTGGCATCCACCCATAATTGAGTGAAAAGTGACCGTTTGAACTACACATCACTTCACCAAAATACCATTAGGAGTATTGAATGAGGTAACAGTGACGGCAAAAAAATCCACATTAAATACATTGGTGGCAGAGGATTTTTTTAGACTTCATGGAATTTTGCATTTTCCAAGAAATCTAGGCACTGCCATGCCATTAAAACCCCTGCATTAAAGATGATAGCTAAAGGTAGGGTATAAAACAAAAAGTGGTTGACTAGGTGAAGTTATAAACTTTGTGCAAACTTGAGACTTAGAGCAAACCATAGTGAAACCAATGAACCAAAGAGCCGAAGCACATAAACCCTACTAGAGTGAGAATTTGAGCACCTATAGGCACCAAAAAGTGAACGACTATGAAGAAAGAAAAATTGCATTCATATTGAGACTGGTGTAGAGAGGTGTGACGAGAGATTTATGTAGGAACCAGTCAATAAAAAAGAGATTTGACACCTAGGCCATCATTAACGGCCTACAAAGTTTGAAGACCAAAGGTATAGTCACATACTTCATGATTGTAAAGTGCCAATAACCTTTCGAGCCTTCAACAAACCAAACCTACCACGCTTCAACACCAACAGATTCAGAATGGGAAAAAATATCAAGGGATTGGGTTCGTAATAATCACAATAATATCCAAAGCGATCATGTACAGCATTCAAAGCAGACACTACAAGAACAACGACATTATTAGTGGAAAGAGTCAGCATTGTGCAAGTTGACATTGATGCGTTGATGAAGATATCCTACTAGGTGATGCAATTTTCCCCAGAAGTGTTAATAGGGGAACATTGGAATTATTTTTTGCACACCTACTAGTTGAAGGAGTATAACCACCATACCTCAAGCGATGTGCAAGACCTAGCGCTAGATTGGATGGTTCATCTAGGAAACAAAATGGAGCAAGGTGCAGCATTGTTTGATGTCTCAATTTGAGATAGATTGATGGCCTCTGACATAACTCAACTTTATGAGTTGTCATGATTTAGAAATCTAGAGGAACTTGTGTAGTTCCTTTTTTTTTTGAGTCCATAGAGGCCGCATATATTTTTTAGGGAGGTGCATGATGATTTCAATGTGCTTGATAGGGAGGATAATCAAGCTCCTAGATGCCAAAAAATATATTCACCAGATGATGAGCGATGAGGAAGAGGTGGAGCACATTATGAAGCTCTTAAATTATTACAAGGGAGGATTCACATTCCCTATTAAAGACGTAAGGACCCCGATATGAGGATGATGGTGTGATTCATAAGTTCAACACTTTACCCTAGCAGTTGATGGATCGAGGTCACCAAAACTTACCTCTGCATCACCTATCATATAGTACAAGAGTTAAAGTTTAATATTGTAAAATTTATAGTAGAGGATTTTGTAAAGAATGCACTATATTGACACATGACAAAGGGGACATTCAAGTGGGGGCCCATTCTAATCTTAATAGTCATGGAGGAGATCAAAGTACCAGATGGGGATGAGGAAAATCTCTAGCTTTTCCTAAAGCATAATGACTCCCCAGTGCAAAAGTACAAGGATTTCGCTTACCCCCTTTCCTTCTCCATAAAGTACAAAACTTGAGTGATGGGTTGGTGCGAGAAGTACATAGAAGTTTTTGGGCTAAAGTGGTGCATCCTCCAGGAGCTCCCTAAGAGCATGTATGGAATGGTGACCTTTGTCGTTATGCAACACTTTTACGTAGTGTGCTTGGTGTTGATTGATGATAATAAGTCAAGGTTGTTGAAGCTCCCATATGCCTTCTCCACCAAATAATTTAGGGATTCACTCCAAAGGATCCCAAATGCACACCAGTTGGATATCCCAATAAAGGAATTAGACATGGAGAGGAATAGGTTACGGTGCTAGTGTGTGTACCTAGGTAGAAAAGCAACCAAGGATGAAAAGGATGATTTGGATCGCACTGACATCTACCCCATTCAAAAAGAAACCATACTCAGGCACATCCATATTTTATACTATGAGATGAAGCCCAAGAAGAAGGGCCCCAGCGTAGAGAAGACTGATGACCCCTTCATCAAGATCGGTGATAAATGAATGTCGATAGTAGCTAAGAAGAAAAATTCTCCCAAGAAGAAAAATAGGGAGTCACTTGAAGAGATAGAAGAGCGTATCAAGTTGAAGATCGCCTCCAATAATGAAGCCTCTCTGTCAGCCCCTACAAAGAAGAGCGTCAAGTTTGTGCCAAGGACTTATCCTATCTCAAAGGATAAGAAAAATAAGCCAAAGTTTCCTATTGTGATGCCCACATCACCCTAGTGGACATAGAGATGCAAGAGGCACAAAAGGAACAAGAAGAGATGGAGAAGTAGGTAGGATTTGGGAAAGGTGTGCACATTGTGCCAAAATAAGATGATTCATTGTCTAACAAGAGAACTCCCTCACCACCTCTAAGTGAAGAGGTGAGGAAATAACAAGTATGGAGGAAGCTTGGCCTCAATGATGCAGATATTAAGAAGGCATGAGAGCTGGAGAAGAGAAGAGAATAAATGATGAAGGCCATCATGATAAAAGAAGGGATTGAGAGAGTCGAGGTAGAGGAGCATAAGGCAGAAGAAGAAAAGTGCAAGGCATACGCTGAGAAGAGGAAAGCGGAAAAGAAGGTAGCCCAAGAAGAAAGGGCCTGAAAAGAGAAAGAGAAGGAGGTTCTTTCTAGCACAGAACCTATGAAAGAAAAATCATTGGAAGAGGCACCTAGTGACCACACCAGCCCAACAAAGGAAGCTGTAGAACAGGCACACCCTAGTACTAAAGGGATGCCTAGAGATAAAGAAGGTGATGAAGGTGCCTTAAAAGAACAAATGGAGTGTAAGGAAAGAACAAGCTAGCACTGAGAAGGAACCTAAGGAGGCTCGCATCGGGGAGCCACAAAAAGGAGAAACAAACAAAGGGGACAAGTCCAAAAAAGAACCCCTATAGAAACAAGATGGTGAAGCTAACATCGAACAGGAAGAAGAAGTGGATGAAGTGGAAAAGTTTGAAAAACCCCTACAGGAGGAAGAAGAAGAAAAAGATGTTGAAGAAAGCACCATTGAAAAGGAACAGGAGCAAACAGAACTAACAATTGAAAAAGAATAATTTGAGTAGAGCAATAGAGAGAAGGTGTAGAAGGGGTACACCTAGGACGAGGATTTTGACATGTTAGAATATATGCCCCTAGAGTTGTCATGATGATGATGCACCACCAAGTGTCCTTTGCACTTGATCGCTACATAGACGAGCCTCACTTAGTACCGATGAAAGCAATCCAAAGCACCAAAAAACTAGAGAAGGGGCACGACTACCAACTTGTCAACACCTGAGAAATGAGCCTAATAAGTTTGGCTAACGCCCTCCTTCGAATGGCCTTCAAAGTAGCATGCAAGAACATTTTTAACAATGTTCATGCCATAAATTGGAAGAATATAGCGCTAGGAGCAGAGGAAGAGATCAACGCCATGAAGCTCAACCTTCAAAAGTTAGTTAAGCATGTAGAAAAAGTAGAGCAATCCTTTTTGGATGGTATTGATACTTCTAAATTTTTAGAGGTTGATAAGGTGTGCATGTTGGTAGAGAAGATGCTCCCACGAATAAAGTTGGTGCCAGAAGAGAAGGAAGACCCATGTGATGCCATAAAGAAAGAGCTCAACAAGAAGCTCAATGAGGTAGAAGACCTTTTTGAAAAATTGGAAGAGGGTGCAAAAGATGCTAATGTTATCTTTTGTAACTTCTCCACCCAAGCGCCAGTCATTGGTGCACGCCTCCAAAAGGAAAAAGGGGAGAAGCATGTCTTGATGAAGCAAGCATTCACTGTTAATAGGGTCAAGTGCATGTAGATGATGGCACAGATCAATACTTTGAGAATCCAACTAAAAACCCAAGAGCAAGACCTAAAAGAACTCTTCCATGCCTTTCAGACAAAGACAAGCAAACAAGGAGCCATCCTAGATGGCGGGGTCATAAAAGCAAAGGAAAGGCTAGAGGCCTTCAGAAAATAATTAGACAATAGTGATGTGCTCACACTTGAAGCTGCCTCTATGGATATTGATAGTGCCATTGAAAAAATCAAACTCACAATTCAGGGCTTTGAGGACTTCAAGGCAGAACTATAGCAGAGTGTGCTCGAGTTTTGCACAGGTAAGGTGTTGGAAGTCTAGTTCGAGGGTGGACTAGCATTTTTATATGGGGTAATTTTGGGCCCTTTTTCGATGTATGTAGTAGACCTGTGCCAACTCAGAGAACACCTAGGCATGAGGAAATTATGGTAGATTATTTTTGTTTTGTCATCCGGTGCTGCCAGTTAGTAGGGGACTAACAACTCCTTTTTGAATCAATCAACATTGGGAAGCGGGTGCATAAAATAGTGACTAATCATTAAAGACGAGACAATAGTATGTGTACCTCCAATGTCATCTTAGTGTTTGACATGATCCATTCCCAATGATCCTAAGATGCTCTGAAGCTCTATAAAAGGACGTTGAGTCTAGTTAGCGAGGGGTAGACAAACTGGAATAGTGAAGCTCTAGCGAAATTGAATATAGATGGTTGTCATTAGAGTTATAAGTAGTTTGGGATGATTTTGATGCTCCCTTTTGTAATGCCTAAGATCGCCTGTGAGTCTATGGACCTTTAACAATTCAAGTCAAGCATATGTTCAATTTCTATTGACTTATATTTGTATTGTTGTTAAACTCTATTAATGATGAAAGCTTTGTGCAAATGTTTTATGGATTGAATGCTTTATTCTAGTGTATGTATGTTGAGCTCTCATAAGCTTCTAATCTAATGCTTCTATGGCGTGCCTATAGCTAATGAGGATCCCTATGCCCAAGATAGGATATTTTATAGGTATGGTTAAGATCATGTGCCCTACAATGATACCCATGACTAAGTGCAAACCTACGTCTAAGTCCCGCAACCAGATCCCCAGTTACCCCTCAAGTGCATGAATGTTATTAATTCAAGGTTCCCCAAAGGCTTGCACCCATAAATCTACAACCATCGTTGCACTAACCAAGCCCTTGAAGAATAGAGTTGCATCATGGCATAATTATCCCAACACAGACCCCAATCCCTTCTCTGCTACACTTAAGGTGAAAACATAAGGCTTAAGCCTTATGCAAAGTGATGCCAATGCAGTCAAGTTTTAAATGTTGATCACCATAGGAATAGTCAAGGTCTATGCCTTGATGGAACAAGCCTAAATCTGACCTAAACAACTATATAATTGCATGACTAGGCCCATGACCGAAACACCTACTTTTTAAAAACACTACGTTTGCACCCACTCATATTTAATCTATGTAATTGGTTATATCTTTGAGCTATGCTTTCCAATTTTCCCTAATGGGGAACCATATTTAGACCAATCACTGATCCAATAGGCCCTACTGGGAAAAAATCATTTATCAATGATCAAATCATCTCTATTGGGGCAAAATCAATTTATCAACTGATCACATCCACTCTGTTGGGGCACAGTATCAATTCATTGACCTCATTTCTCTGGATCATTGCTCTCATTTTTATTCTAATTCTAAGCTCTATAGCTTTTGCCTTCATTCTATCAATTCAAAATGTGCAACTTGTCTCAGGATAGATCATTCCCTATGCCCGCAACTTTTGCCCTCTTTTGGGTATGTCAAAATGTGTCTTATATTTTGGGATTGCATTCTTCCCACTTTCCCCCACCTTGGGGCCCATTATATTCTATTCTATTTTGATCATTAGGAATCAATGCATGCAAGTATTATCTCTTATGGATTTAATCTCATCCATGGATTATTTTCACTCTTTCTCTCTTTTTCAAGAGTCCATCCCTCTCTTTCATCCCCGCATGCCCTCTCGAGGGGGCATCATGGATCATTTATTCAATCATTACCTTCCAACTTCTTCTTAGTGACCTTTTCATTCTTTGAAAGACGTCACTTCAAACGAATGTCTTGTCATGCCTTCTCAAACAAGAGTAAAATGTAGACATCTAATTCCTATAACTATGATGATAAAATTATCAATCTAAGAAAAATTTTGTGACATTGCACAATCTGAGCCGAAATCACTAAAATACACTAAATGGTTTAAAATTGTCACGTACAGGTGTTGACTTATGTTAATGTATCCCTGAATGGTGCAATGCATTTTATGTGATTATTATCTTTTTTCAAATCACCTGGAGACAAATTACGACCACGCAAAATAACACTCTGGACCATTGAACTCTTGTAATTCGGTAACACATGTCATGTGCATGTGTTACTTCACGTCCATAATGCTCTAACTGGGGTATATATCCATAAGTAAATAACACCTTCTAATTGTACTCCAATCAAATTATGACTTAGTAAATTGACATTTTGACTAGTATGATTAAATGAACAACCAAATTTCTAAGGAATTACAAAAAATTAATCAAACACACTTAAGCAAATTAATCCAAATTAGAAGCTTAAGTGGAATTTTTTAAAAAAATTGGAGAATCTATTTATTGAAATCAAAAATGCAAATATTCAAAATATCAGAGAAATATCTTAATTTGCACCCATGATTGCCCATGTACAACCTCTATTCCTATGCAACCTCATTCTAATGTAGTGACCTCAAAAATTGAATCCCTTTGATGCCACACATCTGGTTTTTAATCCAATGGTTGCAAATCAGTTTGATCAATCTTAAAAATCTTTAAATAAGAGAGCCAAGACCACTATTTTTAAACTTCAGTTATACAAACTTACTATGCCAAAATTACACCAAAAAGGCTTTACTCATTTGCACAAATTGATCAAACTCATAAGCATAAGCCATTGGTGCACTAAGAAGTGATGGAGGATCATGTTACTCATCATTAGCGAAGACTTGGAACACCAAATCTAGGGAACACATATTTTTTGGCCGCTCTTGGAAAGAGGGACGTTATTTGGAAGGTTTGGTAGTATTCCTTCTTTAAATAGCTTTTAAAATTCATTTGCAACACCTCATTAAGAAATAGGCTTGATGTTTTAGTGTCTATATGCTTTCTGATAGAGATTTTTTTGACTAACACATCTTGTAATCCTACTCTACATAAATATGAAGAGTACATACTCTATGTATATACTTAGTTTTTTAATATTTATTTCATATAATTTATTTTATTTTATTTTTTTAAACATTGATTATTGTTTATAAATTGAAAGTATATGTATGTACAAAAATGTACGATATGTTGAATGTACAACAATTCAATGTATCAAAAGATTGTGTGTGTGTGTGTGTCTATATATATGTGTGTGTGTGTGTGTGTGTGTGTGTGTGTGTGTGTATATATATATATCCACCAAAAATTTCAAATGAAATCTATGTTTTTACAAAAGGAGAATAAATTTGTATTTATATACATTGAAACCTAAAGCTTATTCAAAACTGCAATAAAGATTGAATCAAAGAAAATTCTTTATTTATTATTATTATTAACTATTTACATTTAGTTGTGTAGGCCTTTGTTGTGGTTGTGGGCTAATAGTCGACCTACATAGGGCATGGTCGACCTGCGACCATCCGATATTGGTGGCATAGGGAGTGGGTCGACACAATCGTGCCCCTCCCCTCTCAATTTTTTAATTTTTTTTTTTTTAATATAAATTTTTGCTCATTAAACAAAATTTTAAACCCTTCAAAAAAATATTTTGAAGTAATAAAATTTAAATTTTTAAATTAACAAATATTTGTGTGTTTGATTTATATATTTATTTTTATTTTTTATTTTTTTAAATAAAAAAATATTAAACTCTCATTTTTTGGTATGCATATTATTTCATTAAGATTTGATTCTTTTTTAATTTTAGAATATAAATTTATACTATAACATTTATTTATATAAATATTAGGATTATCTCTAATATTATTATTTACTATTCATACACATATATACTTGTCCATATTCTTATTTTTCAATACTTTGATAGGAATAAACCATCTTAATTTTCCTATTTGATTAAGAATAAAATAAAAAATAATTATTATTTCCACCTTCAAGTTTTTTGGTTCAATCTGAGAAAGAGAGAAAAAGAACCTTTTCATCCATTCACAATATTAAAGAAGTTTACATTATTTAAGGTTAAATATTTTATTTATTTAATTATTTACTAAATAAAATATCAATATATTTTGATTAAAAGAAATTGTATTTTAAACTTAATTCGAATGTTGTATTGAATTTATAAGAAACTACAAATTCAAAATACTTGTTTTGTTTGAATTCAACACATGTAAGACAAGATAGCTAATAAAACATAATTTGATAATCAAGCAAAATTACAATTTATTATTTTCTCTTAATACTGTTTTCAGATTAAGCACAAAGGTTTGTAAATATAAAAGGCTTACAAAATTTAATAATTTTCACATTTTGATTTTCAATAATATATAAATTTAAAATAGCAATTTTCATTTGGAAGTCTTATTTTCAAGACAAATGAGGAGAGAGAGAGAGAGAGAAAGATAAATTTATATTTTCTACAGGGGAATTATACAAACTCAAAAGAACCATTTTTATTTCAAATTTAACAATTTCAAGATACAAAGAGGGGATTAAAAACATGCAACTCATTTTCATTTTAACAATGTGAAAGAGAGAGAGATTCTTAAAGATTGAAAGAGAGGAAGAAGGGATAAGCACACAAACAAAACACTAATCTTAACTTCTCTTTTGCAACATTTTATCATCTATTTTTTATTTTTTTCTCTACACAAAATGTGCCAAGGCAAAACCTACCTCATCTCTTCCATTTGACATGCATCCAATAAGCTCCCAAGCTTCATGAAGATCTAGTCCTCTTCCAACAAGCTCCTCCTCCCCAAAAGAATGAACCCCAAAAAAAACCAATCTCTAAAACAAGACTAAGTGTGTAAATAAAAAGAATTTTCAAATCTCTTATCCAAAGGATTTTCCAACTAAACCAATAAATAAGAGAATATTTTTATTACAAGAGTCACCTCATATCTTACAAGCTCGTACTTTCACTTAACGACCTTACAAGCCCATATGGGCTTGCTTGTCTAAATCACCCACTTAGTAAAAAGTCAAATCGTCATTTACACTTAACAATAATTTATATTGCATTGTCCAATTTTACACTCCACAAGCACATTCATCACTCTACTCTACGGCCTAACTAATAGCTCCTTTAGCTTTCTTAGAGATGTTAGGCACAAGTTAATAAAATCCATTATAAAATTCTTCATGATTTATATGAATTTAAATATTTATCGGATTAGAATTAAGTGTAAACCAAAAAAAGATTGTTCTAATTGTATTTCAATCAAATAAAAAAATTCAAAATAAGGGAGAGAACAACATTTAAATTCCTTTGCATTTGAATGATCAACATGTTAGGCAAACACACATCGACAACTAGAGTACAAAGGTTCAAACATAGGGGGTATTACAAATCAACAATTGGATTTTTCTAAGGTTATAGCCATATATACATATGTTCTTAAAGCAATAAAAGAAGAAGAACAAATTGTCACCAAATTATTATGGTTTTTAACAGAACTTGCAAAAAATTGGAAGCATTGGCTTAAAAATCAGAGTTACCTCAATTAGTAAAAATGCATTGTCTTTCATATTTCATTTTTGAAGAAATTCATTGTTCTAAATATTTTGACCCAAACAAAGTTACAAAATTCTGATGAGGAGGGAAGAGTCGCCTTGGAACCTTAAGTGATTCTCGAGACGCGAACTAAATGCTAAAAATAAGGGTGATTGTAGAATATTTGATCAATTGGAAGAACCTACCTAGAGAAGATGCAACAAAAGAGATGAAGCTTTTATACAAAAACTTCCACATTTGATTAGTTTTGTGGACAACACTAATTTGAAGAGAGTTTGTATGTTATGCCCTTAACCTTTGGCTTTTATTGGGATATGTGTGGCTCACATATGGTGTGCATAATCTTAGATTTAATTATTGGTACAAAATTCTTAATTGCACATTGTCAATCTTAATTTAGATAAATCCTCGATTGCTTAACTTAGGCTTTAATATATTTTAAGCTTAAATAGTATAACAAATGTGTAACTAAGATATATAACTATAGCTTTTATTATAGGCTAAAATTTTGCCTATTCTTGTGACCAATGAGAAATATTGTGCAGGTACTTGACTGACTTATATATTCTACCTCTTTCATGAATTTTAATTACTTAGTTTAAGTGTTAATAGATTGAGATATTTTCTCATATCTTTATTCTCACCTCTTTGCATCATGCAATTATGTTCTATTTACTTTTGATCTTGGGTAATCCAAAATCCAATATGGTATCAAAGCCATAGAAATATAAATTTGGTTAGGCTTTTTTAGAAGGAAAGTTTTTTATAATTTTTTTGGGGCTTTGTAACCTACACCAACATGTTCAAAAGGGTCAAAACATATATTTTGACTGTATATTTTCAACCCCTGCATCTGCATTGGTGTTGGCATTTGTTTTGATAATTGACATTGGGGTTTGAAATTGTATTAACATTTTGACGTATACTAATGGTTTTGGCATTTCTCTTACCACTTATGGACTCTTCCTCTGACCTAGCCACTATCCACAGCCAATCCCAACACTTCTAACGCCACATTTTCCAAAAACTTTCATTTTCTTTTGAATGTTTTATTGTTTTTAAAGTTCAAAAATGAATGTGTTCACATATGTTTGAATAGTATCGCAAAGTGGAAGGGAAATCTATTTTATTTTATTTTTGTAAAATCTTCAATTTACAGGAGGTTATGGAGTCAAGCCACCCAATAAATTTTTAAGGGGGAGATATTTTATAAAGTGGGGGCAAATATTGTTCAAGGGGGAACCATATTTTTGTATTAAAGGGGCATTTTAGTTGTAATAAGGGTATTTATTGTAAAAATGGGTGTTTTATTTTAATAGTAAGCGCATTTTTAAACAAAGTGTTTTTTGTCATGGCCATTTAAAATCCCAAATAAATTCAAAATCGTATTTGGTGTTGGGATTTTATCCATCAACCCCAGCGTATATCATGATAGGGAACGTGCCAAGGGTGTTGCCCCATATGAAGGTTGTTGCTCCTCGACCCCACGAACATTACCACCCAAGATCCCTAATTTTATAATTAAAATAAACATACAATTTATGAGGGGGCACGATTTATTTTGCTATAATTTTTACGGCATGTCTTTTACTTCCCGATTTTGTTTTGTTGAAGACCAGACGGTGGGGCCCAATATAACAAGCGGTCAAACCCCCTCGGTAATAAACTTTATTTTTAGTAAATTCTCTCTCATGTAATCTTTTATGAGCCATATCTTTTGCATGCAGACTCCATTTCTCGAGCCTTTTTTTAAACTACACATTTTTCACGTTTTTTGCAATTGTGTAGGTTGTTGGCTATTAAAGTGCATTGTTTTTCCTCACCTTGTAAAAAGTACCTAACATGGTTTCATTGTTAGGACTCTACTAAGGCAAAAAATTCTCTCTTTTCACATGGCATCTTCTAGCAAAACTCCTTCAGCATTATTAAACATGTTAATGTAGTGCCTTTCATTCCACTCATGTAGATAATTCCACAGTTCCTTGTATTATTCAACACTTTGACCTACTTATTGTTTCTTGTGGTGAGTGACTGCTAGTGTCCCCAACATATGGTGGTTCTATGTGTTAGAAGTAATGGATTTTATACTACTCATGCAAGACTTTTTTGGTTTGTTGTGAGTTTCTTTGCCATCTTGATTAGTCAATGATTAGTTTATTCTGCCATTTCCGCTCATGCAATTTCTTTCAAGACATCAGAAGCCCTTTCTATCACATCATTGCATTTTATAGGGGAGATTCATTTACAAATAAGCACCCTTTTCTTGGTGCTTGTGTGTTTTTATTTGTTGTTTGAGAACAATAATCAATTTAGATTCCTCTTTCATACATAGGTATCTAATCAGAGCTTGATTGTCAAAACCCATATGAGGATTGTAGTATGTCTCATCTTTCATTGTCATTTATTGGTGTACTCATATTTTTAGCACCTTCATTGATAATATGAGAGACATTTAGTATGATATCGGACATTGTCAGCATTACAACGTGTTGAGTAGTGGACTCATGCCACTCATGTAGTTTCTTGGAGTGTCGTTTTCTACAGCTTTGGTAACATTTCTTTAGTGACACAAGCTAGGAGTCTCCATTGGTATAGTTGAAGCACTTTGGAGGATGTTGGCCAATTTTTTAACCACGTTGAACATGTTTTGAGTCTCCTCCTGCAATCACTTCTTTTTCACGTGTCGCTTGCTTCAATTTCTGACCATCACTTCATAAGAGACATTTATTGTTATCACCTTCTTCTAGTTTAGCATTGAGGGGGTTGGTTTGGTTGTGCAATGCTTCATCTGGTTCTTTCTACACATTTTTTTGAAATCAGTATTTCTTTTGAGTGAGCCTCATACAAAGAACCAATTCCTAATTTTGATTTTACAGTTATAGCGACTCGACATTCATGTATTCTGTTAAGATGGATTGACGTACATAGGGACACTCAGCATCCCACTGTATGTTTGTATGTAGGTACCTTATCAGACTTAATTATCGGTACCTATTTTAGAAGATTGTATTTATGTTTGCTTCAGACCTCCCTAAGTTACGCTTCAGGGAGGGTGTCCGTGCAATATTCTTAATTGCACATCCTAGATTTCTTAACTTTAGCTTTACTATATTCTAAGCTTGTATAGTGTAACATATATGCAATTAAGCCATCCAACTTTAGCCTTTATCATAAGCTAACTAATTAATTATTCTTGTGACCAATGGGGGATATTGTGCAAGTTTGTTACTTGCCTATATATTATCCATTTTTCATGTATTTTAATTACTTAGTTTTAGTGTAAATAGATTGAGATATTTTCTCATCTTTTTCTTCGCGTGTTTTTTCATCCTGCAACTATGTGAGTTATGCCTCAATTTACGTTTGATCCTTTGTCATCCAAAATCCAATATTAATCATTTGATAGTATCTGGGTTTCATATTGGTATCGGTAGTTGACCTATTTTGTTTATGAGTTTTGCATATCCCAATTATAATATACATAGGTGGTAGCATTAAGATATTAGTTGTCGTATATTCAAAATTCTTGTCTTATTGTAAGGACTTGGGATGTTTCCCCTTGAAGTGGCCCAGTTCTATATTCAAGTATTATGCTTTCATTTCAGTGTAGTGTTGACCTACTCTTATTTGTGAGTGATTGTTTTTATTTTTGCTTGTGCAATCTAATATATTGTGATTTATTGTTGCAATTATGATTCTATGATATAGTAAGTTCATTACAAGTGGTAACAAGAACAGAGGATGACAAGCACGAGGAAGTGTTCAATAAAATGTTTAAGTTCAAAGAGAGATGGAGATGGAGAGAACAAGGGAATGGGAGTTGGACATGCCTTGCAACTAGTTTGATAAAGTCCAAGCGTTGGGATTTGCAGATAAATTCAACACATTAGAGAATGCTATAGAGAAGAATATGGCAAAATAAATTGTAAAAGTAGAGAGAGGCACAAGAGGATCGATCTCCTTGGGGCAACCCAAATAAGTTCACAGTTGCAAGCCTACTTCATCTTGATCCATGATGCAATGGATGATTAGGTGGCACTTAAGGTAGATCTCACAAACATGGACCCATCAGTGACTGATGAGATTAATGAGCCAACATTTATACCACCTTAACAACTTCCCCAACTATTACAAGATGTAACATAGACGTCAACTCAACAGACAAGAAGTCTAGTTTTCACAACACCAATTTCAACATCGCATACATCCGCTCCCCCACCACCGAAGCCATCATCACCTCCGCCTCCACTTCCCAATTAGAAATTTAATTTTAAATGGTTGCCAAAGACTTTTAATCGCTGAAAACCTATAAATAGCAGTCGCTTAGTTATACTAATCTATTTAAACCTACAAGGGCAGTGGGATAGTATGCTACTTAGTTGAAAACCTATAAGGAAGACAAAATAGTGTATATGGGGTGAAAACTGTAAAACAAAACACCCTAAAAATTGTGAACGCTAGATGTTGTAGTTGCAAATGTGTTAATAGAAGTCAAATTGGAAGCATGAAGAAAGCGCACAAACCGTTTGACAAAATGCCACTACTCTATGTTGTCTCATGGATTGCAATGATTGCAGAATATACATTGGTCTTGTTTGCTAATAGGAACCAATGATCTTGGGATTCAATAGAATTTTGATGTCAGATTTGGAATTAATGCAAATTATAGTTCCAATAGCTCAAAAAATAGAATATCTACACGGTTTCATAACAATTGAGCTCCCTTGCTAGGCACATTCCATGGTCTTTAAATTGAAACTACATTTCTTATTTGTCTTGTTGTACAGCTAAAAATTACTATGGCAATTTTTCTGGTAGTTCACGATATGCTCTTGTTTTACAAATTCCATTAACAATTATGGCACAATTTCAATTATACCTTGCGCTTATTTTTAAACATAGGATTACAATTACGAGCATACAATTGATCTTGTTTGTTGACAGGGGCAAGTGACCCTAAGAGTCTAGGCCCCTTCCTAGTCGATACTACGGGCCCTCTGCCATCCATTAAGAGTCGTCCAATGAGCAAGCCCCCCCTCTAGATAGATATGATCCCATCCAGGTCACTGGAAAGAAATACGAATCGTGATGCGCCTTGTGTCGCTCTATCAATCGAGGGCCCGGCTATATATCTAGTCGGGTAGGGGTGAGCGATAGTCTATATAGTTTAATTGGCGCTCAACCGATAGGCCCTATCTATACACGGGGGAGTGAGCAATAGTCTATATATATAGACTATTGCTCACTCCCCCGTGTATAGATAGGGCCTATCGGTTGAGCGCCAATTAAACTATATAGTATATATATAGACTATTGCTCACTCCCCCGTGTATAGATAGGGCCTATCGGTTGAGCGCCAATTAAACTATATAGACTATCGCTCACCCCTACCCGACTAGATATATAGCCGGGCCCTCAATATATATATAATCAACTCCAAGATCTAACATTAGAATTTAAAAATACCAATATAATGTAGGTATGAATGGAAGTACATTATCATTCCAAATAATATAATACATAAATCATCACTTATTTGCATCCCATTTGAATAACTAATTTGTTTGAGCATTTATCGACAATGTATGACATATATAGAAGCCAACCTATCAGTTGAGCACCTTATATATATATATATATATATTCCAATAGCTCCAATCTTAGGAAGATCTACATGGTTTGCTTAAATCATGTCCTACATAGGGTGACTATTCCTTGTGTTGAGTGATAATTGTTTTTACAAGAGTCACATGTATGGCCTTGTAATAATTGTTTTGAATAATTATCCAAATACAAGGCAATTTCTAGCCGTTTTAGAGGGATTTTGACTAATAGATAATCGTTACACCATAGGAGATTAAGTTGATATTTATGGAGATGTATTGTTTCATTTCAAGTTGCCAAACACTAAAATGTATATTTTGTTCATTATATCCCTTGATATCATATCAATACCTTGGTAGATTTTTGTAAAAGGCTTTTACAATGACGATCTCGATGTTGGTATAAGTAGGAATTTTTTGTTAAGAGAATGTAATGGCAAGCATTGTGAGGGATCCTAATTACCACATCACATCCATATTCATAAGACGTAATTCCTCTTTTGACCGAGATTCTATTACGAAAGTTGAGATTAATATTTATATAGATATCAGTAAGTCTGGACTAAGGCGTGCTACTCCAAATCTATGGAGAAGCATCATGGATTGTTGAATTTCATTTCCACCCTAAAAGTTGGTTATGATGTCCATCTATATTGTGTCTCATGAAGAATGGTTGCTTGAGTTGCTAAGAGGCAATCACATTGTAATTATAATAATTACATTCATTTTTTTGGTAATTGATAGCTAAGAAGACTCAAGCAATTAAAAGTTGAGGGAAAATACAATTGTAAGGAAAACATTAAATAAATGAACAATTAAATAAATTCACTTTGGAATTGTGGAGTTTTAAAATCCCATGCAAAGATTGGGAGCCGATGCCTAACGTAAATGAAGAAAAGGTAAAGGATCAAGAAAGGATTCTTCCATCATCTTGATACCATTCCCTAAACATGGTATCAACTCACTCTAGGCACAACTATGATGCTAGCATTGCAGAGGATTTCACTGTGTAAATAAAACACAATGGTTATCAAAATAAGAAATAATTATATATGTAATGGGAAAGCAATGAAAACCTCACATGGTTTAAGGGTCTAGCAAGACTCATTGGCAACCAATTTGTTCTACTACATAAAAGTTACTTGGCTCTGCATGAACAGTTATTACTAAAAAAGTCTTAAATACATCCATCTAAAATTTTGAAAAATGTTGAAAGATACCAATTTTGAGGTAGTATCTTAGATTTCTCACATACCACATTGAATGATGAGTTCAAAATCCTTCCATGGAAAAACACCAACCTCCAAACCCCATTGTATTCCCAAGATATTACAAATTTTCAATCGATTCTCCAAGAAAGAATATAAAACCTCCATATGACAATGAAACATCCCAATGATGGTCAAATGGACATGGAATTCAAGGAATCCACTAAATATTAACATCTCATGGACATTAACGTCCACCATCCTTCCCCACCCCCATGCGGTCACTCTACCCAGCACCCGAACCCTTACGCCGCCCTCCCTCCCCTTCCCTAATTGTCATTGTAGGCTACACAAAAATAGCATAAAAATGAATAAAGGGTACAGTGGGAAACTTAGCATAACAATAAAAAATGTTGATGATAATCCAACAACATCTGAAGACCACATGGATGATGCAAAATTGGTAAGGAGACTCGTCTCTTAAAGTTCCAATTCTATAAGTGATTTAGGTTTTTTGGTTATGTTTAATTACGAGCAATGCAAGCATCAAGGAAACTAATTCTCTAAGAATTATAACAAGGTCATGTTGAATAATGGAATTGGTCCATAGTAAATAGCATCCACATACCCTGATTTCAAAAATATTATGTGTGTAATGTGTATAAGGCCTAAAATTTTAAGGCAAGAGTAAGTGTTAAAGCCACCTAACGATGTTTTTCTATCATCAAGTTCTCATTTGCATCAAAGCTATTCTCAATTAATTTTTTAATTTATGTTATTTTCAAAATAGGGAGAAATTTTTATTTTTTAAATAAGCGATTGACTTTTTGTTAAAATTTCCATTTTTTTCTTTTCATTGGAAATGACAATTTAATGTTAAACGCTTGAGTCACAAAATAGTAGACAAAAATATTTTCTGAAAGAAATTTAAAATGAAAAAGTAATATTAAATGCGCAATAAAATAATATAAAATAACATTTACATTTAATTCCTTCAATATGACGAATTTGGAAGTGGCTAACTTCTTATGTTTGTTCCATATTTGTTGTTTGTTTTATGTTTCAATGAAGTTTATATTTATATCTTTCCTATGTCAATAATGTAATTGGAATGATGAGATGTTTGTGTGTTGTTTTGGTCACATTTTGTTATGGGAGTTGAAACAAATAGATGGAAAATGAACAATGTATGGAATAGGTCCAACGAATCATGAATAAGACTTGCAAACTAATTAGAGTAGGATTTTCTAGGAACTAGAAATTAAGCATAAACTCAAGGAAAGCTCTGATCGCGTGACAAGAAGTCAAAGCCACCAATTTACATCATGGTGTTCGAAGAAGTTTGGGTCATGCCTGAAATGTAATTTCCCCTCCATCCTTAAATCACCAAAAGGGATTTAGTACCCTTCTAAAGCATTTTCAATCTTTATATTGCAATTATACTCCAACTGTGTCTTTTCTGGTGAAACATGTTGCAAACAAGAAATCATGTTCATATTATCTTATTTTTTAACTTAAAAAGGAAGCTTTTGGATAAAAAATTTGACGAAATGTCAACACAATGTCTGGCTCTGAATTTCAAGATTACAATTCTTTTCATCTTCTTGGCTATAATAAGCTAGCATATTTCTCCTAGAAGGGGATAAAGGTCGACAAGGGGTCTCTACATCAACTTTTGGTTAAGGTTTTAGCTACCCTGATTGTCTCAAGGAGGCTAACATAGCAATTTTTTGGGTTGCATGAGAACTATTTGACATAATGCTTTAAGCTTTTGTGGCATTTTCATCTCAAAAAGATTAGAGACCCTTGGTAAGAAAAATGGTGGAGGAAGAAGACAATCTACTAGATTACACACACGTCCCTCTTGGGGTTGAGCATATTTTCCCGGTGGATGTATATTTGATCAATAAGTGGAAATCAGAGAGTGATATGGCTTATATGGTTAACGAGTTAGTAGGACAAAGCCCCAGAACGCAGTCAACAAAGGATTCTTCTTTGTTGACAGATCATTCATTGTATGAACTTCAAGGGTTGAGCGCATTGGACAATGATCTTGGCATCATTGAGGTTAGATCAAGGGAAGTGTCTAAAAATATGGAATATCTCAGGGCCACGGGGAGAACCCTGAGGTTGGTTTCATAGCAAGGAGCCTTGAAAATGGTGATCTACTAGGTCTAAGCATTGTTGTTAAATATACGAAGGCAATGATTGGTATAATGAGAAGGAAAAGGAATCGTTGTGTGAAGCTCAAAGAAGGCTAAGTTTATTTGGCTTTAGGTGCAGACGTCTTTATGAGTCAAGTTTAGATTATGGAAGAAAAAAACTTAACTAGGAGGTTTTATGGCATGTTTTCTTCGGAAAAGATAGTGGGGAGATGATTAGAGGAAGTGTGGGTCCCCTTTTTGGGGTAAACGCCTATTTTGCATTCTTTGGCATGAGGTTGGTTCGCCTTTTCCTTCAAGAAAACAACAGATACAAGGAGGATTTTGTTGAAAGGATGGTTTTGAGGATCTGCTCGTGTCCATTAAAAGATAGTTTCCTTGCTTTGATTTGAGGTGGGAATCCAAAGTTGTATAACATATATGGGTCATGTTGTCAGGTTTACCTATGGAATTGTGGTTCTCTAGAATACTCTAGGATATTGAGAATTCTTTGGGTTCATTTGTGGATTGGGATGAATGATTTCTAAAGACCAAATCTCACTCTATGGCCAAGATCTTAGGGGACATGGATCTTCCAGAGGGTCTATATGAGGTAATTGAGATCATCATTGGCAATTGGGATTATGTTTAGACTCTTGACTACTCAAAGGTGCCCTATCGTTATGTGCACTACCATGCTTATGATCATCTTGATAGACAATTGTTCATTGAAATTCACAAGACATGTATGGAGACCCAAGGTCTTCAAATCTCAAATCTCAAGAGAGCTAGAGAAAACCTGTTGAAGTTATTGTAAAAGGTAAAAACAATGCAATTGGGAAGAAGATTAATTTATAGCTAGGACATAATCTTCTTAAGGAATTTGTTATCTCTTTTGTAAAGCTTGGTAATGTGGGAATCAAAGTGAGGTCATGACAGGGTGATGGTTTGAAGAAAGAAATGCTTGCAAGAGAGAAGGGGCAGAGCTTGGAGATGAAGTAAGCAAGCTTAATTCTTTTAGCCCTTGTTTCCTTGGGTGTTAGGAATAACTATGTCTTCTTCTCTCACTTCCAATATCTTTAGTCTTACGAATCTTCCAATTGATCCTCCTCCAGGTAACCCATTGGTGACAACCCCCTTCCCCCTCACTCCCCTTTCAATCTCCTTAGTTCATTAAATTTACCTCATGATCAATGGCTACCCTTATTGGATTCTTCTTGTGTTCTTAATAATCTAGGGAGTAAGGGTGTGGTTGTCTAAAAATTGTGCATATTTATAGGGTTAACTCCCTACTAACTTTTATCTCTTGTTTTCCTTTAGATAAAACACTTGTGCAAGATAGGTCCTCAAATTTTTCCATCTCCTTCACAAAGGAAGGGGAGTCATGTAAAGGCCATAATAGATACAATCTTAGATCCAAAACGTTGACAACTATTTTTTAAGAGACAAAAGTTATGGGAGTTCTTTGTACCGATATATAGAGGAAGGGTTGTTTCCACATGGGAAAAAGTCCTACATTACTCATGCCAAAGATAAAGCATTCAAGGAGATTCATAGTGGGAAACAAAAAACTATTGACGGGGCACTTCGAGTAAGCTATACCCCTGAGAAAATTATCCAATGCTAATTCTCTCTCTTAACACTTGAGGATTGGGTAATGATTCTAAAAATTCTGCCGTTCGCAAGTTGTATTGCTTCACAAACCTAATATTCTGATACTTCAAGAGAGTATGGGTGAGGGTAAGAAAGTAGAGGGAGTTTTCCAAACCTTTTTGAAGGATTGGCAATTTATTTTATTAGATTTCGATGGCCATTTTGGGGGGCTGCTTTTGGGATGGAAGAAAAGGTCTTGTAGGCTTCTTAATGTTATTTTTCTTGTCTCTAGGTCAGGGGCTTAGTCATTTTCCATGGAGATGGGGAATTTTTTTGTAGTTGTCAATATTTATGGGCCATGTGAGAATAAAATACAATTTTGAGACACTCTTATGGCCATGGGATTCTTTAAGAATGAGAGGCTTATCGTGGGAGGTGATCTAAATTTTACACTCAACAGATCGAAGGTTTGAGGAACAATGGCTAGATTGGACACCAAACCCAGATATTTTGTGGATAAGAGGAGGTAGGGCTAGTGGATGTCAAGCCCATAAAAACGTTCCTACTTGGATGAATAATAGGACTAAAGAAGATTATATTGCAGAGGGGCTTGATGGATTTCTAGTCTTAGAGAATATTATCGTTAAGGGCAAAAGAATCATAGTTTGGGTTCAAAGAGGTAGTTATTCTGACCACTTTCTTACTTTGCTTCAACTAGGCAATGAGGTTAGCAAACCCCCAAATCCCTTTACGTTCAAACCTTCCTAGTTAGAGGATAGTGAATTTCAGTCCTTGGTCAAAGTTGAATGGAAAGGGTGTGATAGAATCTTGGGGAGTACAACATGTCATCAATTTGCAAATAATCTAAGTAAGCTGAACTCAATGGTCACATCATAAACTTTTAATAGATCAAGACAACATATCAAGCACTTTTTCAAACTGAGAGAGATATAGTTAAGTTCTATGTAGCATTGGTTGATGGTGTATATAATGAGGAGGCTAAAGCACAGATAAGAGATCTCGAGAACAAGAAAAGCGATTTTTAGCTCGTGCGTCAAATTTGACCCTGAAAAGTAGGGAAATTTGGTTGGACGATGGTGATGAAAATTCAAATTTCTTTCACAATTATGCAAATCATAGGAAGAACATAAATATTATCTAGGAGATGGCTAAAGAGGATGGCTTTAAAGCTAAGTCATTCATTGAGCTATTTGATTTGAGGATAATCATTTCAAGCATTTAAAGGACGAATTTAGTAGAGATTCTGAAACTTACTACCTTATTTCCCAGTTTTGCAAATGGATATACTAATGAAATGAAGATACTAATGAGATGATGATGGAGGAGGTATCAAAGCAATAATTTTAAAAAAAAAATCTCTTCATTTCAAAAGAGTAAAAGCCCAAGTCCAAATGGATGGATTATGGAGTTATTTGAAGGCTTTTATAATTTGCTTGAGGACTTAATTATGGTGATTGAGGAAACTAAAGTCATAGGGAGGATTCCCACGGACATCAATTCATCTTTTATTGCCTTGATTTCAAAAAAGGATAGCCCAAAAACTTTTGATGAATTTAGGCCTATATTCTTATGCAATTGTCTATATAAAATCAAAGTTAAGATCATAGGCCAAAAATAAAAAGAATATTCTCATATTCCATATCTTGTGAACAATTTGGTTTTCTCAATAGGAGATAGATTCATGGCATGGTGGGAGTTGCTCAAGAAGGCTTGCATTCTATAAAGCTCAAGAAATTGATTTTGTTGTTGTGATTAAATTAGACTTGTCCAAAGCTTATGATAGAGTTGGTTGTATCTTGGACTTATGCTTTTTTCATATTAGGTTTAATTTTTACATGTTGTCAACCAGAGTATGGGTTGTATTACCATTGTTTCTTTTGTTATTCTTATAAATGGCTCACCATGCAAATTATTCACCTTGGGAGAGCTCAAACAAGGTTGTCCCTTATCTCATATTCTTTTCCTTTTGGTAACAGAGACACTAAGTAGGGAAATTAGGCATGCAAAGAGTATTTGGGTTCTCAAAGTCATTAAATTGGGAAGCTCATTTTTTCTCAAACATCTTTTGTTTGTGGATGACATCTAGCTTTTTTTATGGTTCTTTAAAGGATGTCACTAGATTTATGGACATTTTGGAGACTTATTGTATAGCTACATGTATGGAGGTAAATTTGCTCAAATCTACCATGTCATGTAATGCTTTAGCAAAAGAAGAGGAAAAATAAATTATGCAGATTTTTCCATTTAATAAAACAGAGCTTCCGGGAGGGATAAGATACGTTGGTTTTGTGTTGAAACCAAATGCTTATGAGAAACAGGATTGGGAATTGATGGTGGCAAAGATAAACAAGAGAATCAATTTGCGGTGCAATAAATGGTTATCTTTGGGGGGAATATTGACACTTGTTATGTCGGTATTAGAAGCAATCTTGGGCTATTGGCATGGCTTAGTGCATATTCCTACAAGGGTTTCGAAAAAGATTAGAAAGGTGTATTGATTTCTTGTGGACAAGTAAGACAGACAAAAAACACATTGCATTTACTAGTTAGAAACGTATAGCAAAGCCAAAGGAAGAAGGTGTTGGGATTTTAAAAATATACATTAGTTTGGCAAAGCCTTGGCTACTAGGAGTTAATGGAGACTCTTTTCCCAGGACAGCGTATGGAAGAAGGTTCTTGTGCACTAATATATTGAGCCTTTTACCTTAGTTAAGTGGGTTCATAAGCCATTAAAAAGCTATCAACAATGTTTCTACTATTTGGAAGGCAAAGGTTCAAGCTTTTCCACTCATTGGCAATTGGTTGGTTTGGAAAATTGGCAATGGGGTAATGCAAGAATTGGGGCAAATCCTTGGGTGGGGAGTGGGAATACTCACAAGATGCTAGATAATCTCATTTTTCAGCGATAGGGGTTAGGTTATGCTACTATGCCACAAGTTGTAGACCCTACTACTACCTCCAACTAAAATCAAGGTTGGTTGAGGTCGCATCACTTGAGTTTAGTAGGAAGAGACAATGAGCTATGGAAAGATTATGTGACCAATCTAATTAGAAGTCGTGAAGATCAGAGAGGGTGAAGAGGATGAACCGATGTCACCTTAAAGTACTTCTCAAGGGATGTACATGGCAAAACTTGGATATAAAGCAATGTTTTCTTTTGAAGGTCTTGGGAATCAATTTTGGTGGTGGCAAGTGATATGGAAGGTTGGACACCTTTACAAACAAGAACTTTTATGTTGCTTACACCTAATTATAAAGCGTTAACATGGGAAACACTATTGAAAAGAGGTTGGCAAGGGTAGACAAGATGCACCTTATGCAAAGCAACATTGGAAATGATCAATCGTCTACTCATTGAATATCCCTTTACTCGATCTATTTGGGTTGAACTAGAAGGTTTGATTAGGAAATCAGGGTCTTGGCGAGGGAATGCTCTTGAAAATTGTTTGAAGAATTGGTTTCACATCAAAGAATTAAAACAATTAAGAGCTTCACCCTTTGTGTTAGCGTTGGGGGGGGGGGGGGGGGGGGGCCGGGGCGACGGGGTGAGTATGGTTGGCAAGAAATGTTGACATTTTCAACAACATTATTATTTCTCCAATTCAGCCCTCTATTTAGAGATAACTCACTACGGAGGTGATTGATAAAACCATTCCCTAAGGGCATTTCGATGGGGTAAATCATTGTTGTGATGCTAGTGGTAACATCAATAAAATAACTTCCTTTATTTCAAAGCAAGGTTGGGTTTAGGGACAAATAACTATGCAGAGATAGGATGAAGAGTCTACTCTTGATTCCAATTTATGAACGAGTGAACCAACTTGTGGGTGTTTTTATTATGGTTTTCCCTCAAACATATTTATCATGAATTCAATACCTTCAACTCTTCTCTATCCAAGAAAACGGGTGCAGATCGTGTCAAGGCAGTAGGTCAAGATGGAGACTAAAGATGGTTGACATTATCTCATGTTTCTTTATTTATTTACGGTTCATAATTTTACTTTTTGATGATCTTCATATTTCACGTTGATTTGGACTTGCATTATGGTTTGGTACTTACAATCTCTTTGTGATATAATTTTTTTTAATCTTTTCTTCGAGCTTTTGGTGGTAGTTTCAACTTCTAGAATTGTTATAAAGTTCCCATGGGACAATTTATGAAACTTCTGTATCAATGCCTCATGCATCTATATAATGTAACTTTTTCTTTCTCAGAATTTAAGTTACAATTCAAAAAAAAATAGTTATAATTTGTTGTAAAAAATTTAATGTTTTGTTCAATTTCTATAGTACATGAAGAAGCCCTATGAAGTTTGACATGAGAACTTAGTTTCCTATGAATAATGTATTTTTAATCTCTATACTACAACATTAACACCTCTTTGGAAGGACCCGCCAAGGACAATTGTTGATATAGTTGCAAGATAAATTAGGCTATCCACCAATTGACCATTCACTTAATCAGTGGCATGCGGCATATTAGTGTTAGTTGGCAATTTCAGTCTTGCTTTAATGGGTGTAGATATAGAATTACAATCAAACATTTTGAACTTTTCATAAATGTTTTGGCATGTTCATTTGTGATAGAAAAATGGAATAATCAAGTTCACAAAATTCTACGCCTAGGCAATAGTGTAGAAGGCCTAGATTTGTCATGTCAAAAACAATGCAAATACTAGATTTCCCCTATTGAATTATATTGGCCACACTACTAGGGATGGCACTGTCATCATCATTATTTTTGATGTAGAGATTGGGATCAAAAACACTTTTTATGAATCCAAAATCTCGTAGATGATGATCAATTTTAATATGATAGGCTCGAGGACCCTGGGAAAGTCCATAGAAATACTGACCCGGTCTGCAAACCATGTGCCCTTTCCTTGGATCATAGAATCCTTTAAGTTGAACCATGCAAACCTCCTATGTCAAGCCTTTGTTCAAAAAAAGTTTTTAACATCCATTTGATATACATTCCATCCAAACTAAACTGCAATAGTGATTACCAACCGAAAGGTCACCATCTTTGCAATAAAGGCAAAAGTTCCTTCATAGTCTTGTTAGTGTAGATTTTTCACCTTAGGTTTTTACTACACTTGAATTATTCCCCATGCTTAGGTGGATATTTGGTTATTTATGAGATCATTTATTTGCACACCCCACGTGTAAATTGTAGTCAAATGGGTTGGTGAGGATGCCTTGTCATTCACCAACCAATGTTGACTTATCTCCAACACATGGGTTTACTATTCATTTGGCAATTGACTCTTACTACACTTGAATTATTCATCATGCTTAAGTCGATATTTGGTTATTTAAGATTATTTATGAGATCATTTATTTGCACACCCCACATGTGTAAATTGTAGTCAAATGGGTTGGTGAGGATACCCTGTTATTCACCAACCAATGTTGACTTATCTCTAGCACATGGGTTTACTATTCATTTGGCAATTGACCCATATTCACATTGTCAAATAGATGTGGTTTCATGCCTCTTCTCAACCTATTTAATGGCTCCTTTTCCTTTGTATTTGATGAGTCAAAGAGCTATTGTTTTTGTATGGATTGTAATGGAATTGTCTTGGCTCCAATCTCTTCGCAGAATATTCTCGCTTGTCGATTTCATTTGCTTGCAACTTCATGGTGGTGTGCACTTGCTTGACTCGTGTGATCACACAACTATGTGCATTCGTTGATCCGGTGATCCTAGCAAAATTTTAATATGGTATCAAAGCGTCAATCCGTTATTCACAACTGTCTGGGTATTTTTTGTTAGCTTATTTCTTGAAATCTAGAATGTATTCTCATCTTTTGGAGGTTGATTTTGATGTGTGCATTTTCATGCAGAATGAAGTGTGCCATTGGATTTGGAAAGCTACAAAACCATAGGATCGACTGTAAACTCGACCATATTCTGAGACAGTCCATTTCAAAGATTTTATTTTGTTGTTGCAGAGTTCGATATATGCATTAAAATTTGTGCCAAAAAAAATAGAGGTTTTTGAGACCATTTCTAGATATTTTTTTGAATTCTATTAACTACCTAGAGTTGTGTGCATGCCTCAATTTGTGCGATTGACTCAATTTGCAGGCATGCCTCGATCTATGTCATGTCTCGATCTGTGTGACTACCTCAATCTACATCCATGCCTCGATCTCTACTTCTATCACAGTTTGCATGCCTACATTGATTCTCGTTCCCTTCTTCCCTCGGCCTACGTACTCCTCTGCCTCGATTTGTGTGTTAACCGATTTGTGGCATACTTGAGGTCGTCAAATTTAAGACAGTGAGTGATGTCTGTAAAACCATCAAATTTAAGATTGTGAGTGATGACATTTGTAAAACCGTCAAATTTAAAACAGTGAATGGTGATGTTTTTAAAAACGTCAAATTTAAGACAGTCAGAAGTGCAATTTTTTTCATTTGACATATTTATGACGAGAATTTGTATTGACTATAACTTTTGTTCAAAAACTCAATTGAGTGCCTTGTTTTTTTTAAATATATGATTTTTTATGCCCGATCTATTGATGTCATTTATTTTGTAAAATGCACTAAAATATAAAGTGCCAAATTTGGGGGGGGTTGTCTTTGTTATGAGCCCTACTAATTTCAAAATTGTACTTCATACACCGATTGCTCACAGATAGATGCATTTTTAACTATCTGATGTCCCTATTTTGAGCATGCATTATCCTTCATCATTCTAACACTAATTGCTCACTTGGACACATTCTCGATTGTGCCCGACATCCTATTCATGAGTGCGTTTCAAGGGTTCATTGTAGTTTGTCTTGCGCTATCTTGCACTTCCTCAGTGTCTTCTCTCAGTCATGTCGACCCCATTTGAAAGACTCCAGAGGAGAGATCTTTCGTCCGCAATGGTTCTTGGAAAGGACAATTATACTTCATGACGTGCTTACATGGAACACTTTCACACACAAGAATCGTATTTCATTCTTATATGGACAGATATATGCACCCACTGATCATGTTCAGTTCAATAAGTGGGCTAATATTTGTGACAAGGTTTTTGCCACTTTGTTACTAAATGTTTCCATGGATCTTCATTGCCATGTGAAATATAGTGTCGCTGCATTGTTTGGAGCATACTACAGTCTTTTTGGAGATCCCACTATGACTTACATCAAAGCCCCTCATCTTCCTATTGTCTCTTATGAGACTATTATACTCTCTCTTGCTTCTATTTCCTATGACGACACATTCATCATGGGCAATGCTCTTCCTTCTGTCGAGCCACCACTTCAGAATGAGATTTTGCCCAACCTCAATTGTCTTATTACAGATTCTACTTCCATCCATATTCAAGATGTTGCTCTTCTAGAGCCATCACAGATTTGCACTTCAGAGGACTATTGTTTACAGAGCGAGTACACATATTGAGAGCAGCAACGATTCATCTCTTCATGTGAATTTTCTTTCTTCAGTTGGTGAGTTGTGCTCCACACTTCACATGGGCATTCTTGCTACAAATGTTCCATGTCATTATTCTTATTAGCCGACTTCAATGGCATTACATTTAGTTCTTGCACATGATTTTGCTAGACCTATGCCACATTCGATTTTGACCATATTGAGAGCAGCAACGATTCATCTCTTCATGTGAATTTTCTTTCTTCAGTTGGTGAGTTATGCTCCACACTTCACATGGGCATTCTTGCTACAAATGTTCCATGTCATTATTCTTATTAGCCGACTTCAATGGCATTTCATTCAGTTCTTGCACATGATTTTGCTAGACCTATGCCACATATTCGATTTTGACCACTTTCAGAGATATTCGTATTGTTGCCTTCATCTTCCATTGTGGAATGGGCAGACTTTCATACACACACCGGGTTCTTCCTTTGCCAAAGGGAAGAAACATTGTTCGATGCGGATGGAGCTTTTACAGTGTTTAGGCAGAAGATCTCGTCATTGACCTTCGTTATCTTACGCATTGTACTTGGAATACTGACTGCTTCAATATCATCTAGGGGGTCTTTTAGTTTTCTCTTATTCTTTTCTCTTTTGGAGGAGAGATTTTTTCCACTAGGTTTTCTCCTTTTACTCCACTTTTTGAGAGTTACATTGTACTTGGGTACCTCATTAGGCCTAGTTGTCGGGACCCAATTCTACTACCCACCTAAACTACATTTAAAGGGAGTTGTTAGTGTAGTTTTTTCACCTTACTCAGATTTTTACTACACTTGTATTATTCACCATGTTTAGATGGATATTTGGTTATTTAAAATGATTTATAAGATCATTTATTTGCACACCCACATGTGTAAATTATGATCAAATGAATTGGTGAGGATGCCTTGTCATTTACCAACCAATATTGACTTATCTCTAGCATATGGATTTACTATCCATTTGGCAATTGACCCGTGTTCACATTGCAAAATAAATGTGGCTTCATGTCTCTTCTCAACGTATTTAATGGCCCATTCTCCATTGTATTTAGTGAGCCAGAGAGTTATTGCTCTTGTGTGGATTGTCATGGAAGCTTGTCTTTTGGCTCCAATCTCTTCGTAAAATATTCACTTGTCGATTTCATTTGCTTGCAACTTCTTTGTGGTGTACACTTGCTTGACTCGTGTGATCACACAACCATGTGTATTTGTTGATTTGGTGACCCTGACAAAATTCTAACAAGTCTATCCCTTCCTCCTAATCATATCCTTTAGTGACAAGTCGATTTATACTTGTCCAAAGATCCATCTTATTTTGATTTTTCCTTATAAACCCAATTACAACCAATGGGCTTCTCCCCTTAGGGTAAATATTTCAATACCCAAGTCTTGTTTTGTATTAAGGCCAAAACCATTGCCTTAATGGAAACTTCTCATTCAAGGTTTCCCTTTGCCTCTTCATACATGATAGGTTCATATGCAAAATTCACTTGCTCAAAACCTTGCATAGTTTGTTTACATGATCATGTACATCGACCTTCCATTTCCTCTTTGTTTGTAGCATTCAACACTTTGGTGGAGAATAACACGTTGTCACCTCAATTGAATGTCCCTCGATCGTTGGGTCGCAACAAATGCAAAATCATCTGCCACCTATTGTTTATCAATCTCAACAACATTTACTTGTTTTGAACCCTTCTAGCAAAAAATGTCACTTCCCCTCTTCAAGAATAATATTTCAAAGGTCCATGCCTATTACAATAAAATCATATCGCTTTTAGTTTGAGAGATGCATTACCTTCTTCAAAAGAGTTAGTTGATTGTTTGTTGGTGTATTGTTTGCCTTTGCATTGAATGCACCTCTATTCCAATTGATATACCTAAGCTAGATTCTTCCATTTGTGCTTATTTCCTCTCTCTTTGCAATAGTAATGTTGACAAATGCTCAACGTCTAAGCGTTTTGAGTTTAAGCAATGAAATGCAATGACTCAACAAAGGAATCATAGAATGATGCCAAACTTCATAAGACCAAAGCTCTCATATCCTCATCACCAACCGATTTTTCAATTGCAAATAACTAATAGCTCAAATCCTTCGATCTCAACAAATACTATGAGATGGTTACTCCTTCCTGCAACTTCAAAGAAAATAAAATGTTCTTCAAATATAACACAGCCAACTTCTAGTGTTTGATACTTATTCTTTAAATTATTTCACACTAAGTTGACATTTTGTATTGTAGGCATTAAATCATCTACAACAAACTACTTTAGAAGCATCAAAGCTTCATAATGTCTTTCATCAAAACCTTTGAGATCACCATCAAATTTATATTCCTTACCTAGCACAATCTGGCCTAAGATTGTGGTGCTCTCAAATGGTGAGTATTTTGTGGCTCCACAAAGAGTAATTAAACCTATTTAGCTTTTGGGTATCAAGGCAAATTAAATGTTGAATATTGGCCATTCAGACCACTTAACCTGTAAGAAACTAACAATCCTACGAAGCAGAAGTGGAAATACAAAAATAGTTTCATCAATCACTATAGCATACTATTGCAAGTAATGTGGCAAAATTTCAACCTGTTATTTAGTCGTGACCAAAACATATTGAATTAAATTGATATCCACAACCAAATATGAAGAAACATTTTGGTATACTCTAAAGCTAGGAATATATTTTGATGTTGTAAATCGCACAGCTCTCTTAATGTAACGGACTTGATACCATGTCACATTTATTGCACAAACTATAAAAAACTAATACATGGAAGTTTATATATATAGCCTGTTATAGAGCAAACAAACAACAAATAAATCAGGTGCAACTAAAAAATCTTAGAAGCTAAGTTGCTACAACCTCCTACATTCATGCAACAACAATATAACTAATAGAAACAATATAAATTTATTCTAATATTCTATTAACTTTGATGAACCCAGTTTGGGTTAAATAGATGCTAAAAAATCCAATCCCTCTATTTTTCATCTTACTTTAGGTTTATACATATAAAAAATTACCAATTGTTTATTTTATTTGTGAACCACTACTTTTCCAAGATAATTTAGCTCAGAGGAATCCACAAATAAGAATATAGCCAAGGTTGATATCAAGAACGACTACTCTCACATCAAACTTCGCTGCAAAGATTTAAACAAAAATGCATTATCTACTCACTTGATAGGCCGTACAGAGCTATTTATGTAAAGGATGTTCAAAGTTGTTATTGTCGACTTCAAAAATATGCTTAGCTCAGATTTTAAATATTTAACCAATAGGCACTTACTAATTATTTGATTTCACATAAGCTTGATGATGATGACTTCTAATGTCCTTCAGAAAAAATTGGTTTCTTGGACCTATAAAAGTATATAAAGAATAAAATCCATTTATAAACTCGCTGCCGTGTGTGATCTTGGAGTTGTCTTTGTTTAAGCCGAGGCTTTGCTATTCTCCTCTTTGGACTCCTCCCATAATCTATAAACTTTTAAGACAGAGACACGTTAATATCTCGCATGATACTTATATTCTCAAATTAAACTTCAACGTTAAGACTCCTTAGCAGCGTATACTTTGACTAATGTGCAATTGCTAATGCAAATTACAACGCACAGCAGGACTAGCCACTTTGAGGCCTTGTTTATACATATTTTGCAATTGTGCCTCATAATTTTTTAGCAGTATGATGCACAAGGGAATGAATATTAGATCCTAATAAGATAAAAACTCCATACATCAAGAGGAAAGTAACTGATAGAAATATGAATTTCAACAAGGTTGCTCCACTAATAGCCAAATCTACAGATGAGGGAGTCGGAAAGGATGGGAGTGAAGAGGTTTTCAATCATTCAAATGGCAATTAATCGAGGTGTTGGCCAAAACATAATTTAAAAACAGGTTCTGATTGAACTATAAAATCCAATAAGAACAATTAACAGTCGATATGTTGATGGTAGCCAAAGTTAATTTGATTTCATGCAATACGCACATTTTTTTCTTTTTCCAACTCCTATAATTTTGCCATCAAATCACACCCTCTAGAAGAATTAATAGTGGATCTGTCGATAAAACCAAGGATAAGTTGGTTTCATGCAACACATATTCTCACTTTTTTCTCTCTTTCCATGTCTCAAACCTGTCCCATCAAACCATACCTTCTTGTGATGTTCACAACCCCTGACCACAGTACTCTTATCAACCCTTACTTCCCTTATTGCACTCCTTCCGCCCCCCCTCCTCGCCCTTATGACAAAATTTGTACCCTCTCGCCATGATTGAAAGCCAACAAACAGAAAACATAACCCCTTGTAAATCACCCATGTATACACACACAAAATGAAAATAATATAAAGAAATACTATTCACCACCGGCATAAGCATTGCTGTTTTGGTGGTTGAGTTCATCGATGTTTATTTGATCTCAGTGAAAAACATTTGGCTCCCATCGTTCTTCTAAAAGTCACAGCCTGTAAACAAAAAAGCGTCCAAAAGAAATAACCTATGCATGATTTCAATGTCTGAAACCAAAATTGTAGGGTAGATTAGCCCACCAAGAAACCAAATTGAGTTCCTTGGATCATAGAATATCTACTATTTTTGGAAGCATTTTTAGAGAGAACTGAACAGAAAAATTGAAATCATGTGACCTCAGGAACATCAGGGACGCATTTATTCAGACAATAGCGAACACATCAAATGCAGTTACAACTTCATTCCCAGTAAACAGACAAGAAGAAGAAAAAGAAGCCATCCCACCACAGTGCAATTTATTGGGCAATTTTCTTACCCTTTTTATATAATTTATAGCTAATAGTTTCCCTACATTTCAACCTATAACGATGATTTCTTAATTTTTGAATCATCGGCATATGCCTTACCATATGTCTAAACAACAAACACCAATCTCAAAACTAGGAAATGAAAGACTATCTGTGAAAGCAGAAACTAGCCAAAACTATCAACACCTTGACAAGAGCTTCCAAAGGACACTGTCAACTGGAGAGATAAAAGGGAATAGACTCAAGCCACTTAAAGCCCAGCATTAAACTAAGTATTAGGTTAAAGTTTTGATATTTCCACAGGTCAACATTTTCCCGTGTGGTCTATCTGGGTCACAACTTCTAGATAGAAAACAGTTGGACTCCAGATAGACCATGCAGATAACCCAAAAAATATGGAGCCTAAACACCATCAAGGATGTGATAAGCAACAAGATGTTCTGCAAGTTCCCATGTAGAGACTTCCCTGAGATCTATTGGATGTACCCGATGTAGGTTTGTTGCTTCATTGGAGACCCTGAAGAGGATACTCTTGCTGCAACGACTGATCATGGAGACACTGGGTTCTTTTTGACTCTGGTTTATGGCTCTCTATTATGTGTTTTCCAAATTTTATTATGATCTTGCAATTAACGTTTTGGCTGTAGTTTGTGGTTTAGGGGGTGCTTGTGCAGGCCCAAACTCTCTGTTAAACTCTCAATTTATGGTTGTCGTTTTTACTCAGGAAAATGTGGAAGTTTTGACTTAGTAAAATAACAGTGGTGGCTATTTTGAGGGAACTTTTATACACCCTTCTAATAGTTTTTATTGGAGGCATTTTGGCATTTGCTTCCTATCACAGAATTTTAAAGCAGGTGTTTCATATATGCATTTCTGTTAATAATATAAATTTATAATTTTGACCGAAAGATTGCCATAAATGATAGAAGTGATAACATTATAAATAATCCTGCAGCTTCAAACCACTGTATTTTCTCTCTAGCCTACACAGCTTGCAAAATAGGAGCCGCAACTGTAACTGGGCAAACTTCAATGACCTTAGAAGTGAGATCGGCTTCTAAATCGTTTAAAATTTTAAAAGATGCCATGAGAAAATCTACAATACTCCCATGACTCAATGGGGCTCAAAGTGAAACAATATGTTAAAAATATAACTCCTTTGTAATGAGCCCAAAATCGCTTTATAAATGGGAGAGTAGAGCATATATATATAATTCTAAGGAAATGAGCTAAGAATTATAATTAAAGTTATTTTAGGGAAAATGGAAATAGAATAAAGCATGAAGCTGCTTTCCATGCACCTAGTTAGAGGTTAAATTGTTTGACATATCCTCTCTAGCTATAGAGAGAGCACATTTGTTCTAGTTATGCTTATTTACAGTTCATGCATGCTCTATCTCATCTAAGTTATAAATTTGTTCTAGTTATGTTTAGTTGCATTTCATGCATGCTCTATCTCATTCAAGTTATAAGACGAGGTTTAATTTATTTAAGGGAGTAGAACAAATATAGCCATGCAAAGGCTATAGATAGTTGTAGATTGCCTTATGATGAAGCAATGATACTTATGTTTAGAGAAGGTTTCCTTTGTATAAGTATGTCTAGACTTACTGTAAATGGGGATTATTGATTCTATAAGTATGTCTAGACTTATAGTAATAAGGGACTATTGATTCATGAGAATGGAGATTGTGTTATCTCGTTAATCTATAGCACTTCTAGATGGGAGGTTGGATGTCTTCAAAATTGGGGTGGCTCACCTGTGAGCTAGGGCTGTTCTGATTATTGGTTGTAATCAAATTATAGTTTCGATGTTTTTATTCTGCTATAAAAACAGAATTTATTTGGAACTTTAAAAAATAATATTTCAACTTTTCCAAAACTATGAGTTTCAGAATCTAGTTTGGCTCATTTAAGTGGGTATTAAAGCCATGATTCTAACAACCTGTGCATTATAACATCATGTCCAGGATGGGCTTGAAAGAACGGGAGGGAAGTGAGATTAAGCAGGCTGTGGAGAAAATTTTCCAGTCTTGGGTTCATAACGTGAACATTTCTGTAGGAATGTGAGAAAAATGACACAGACCATGAAACAAATATTGCACAACAGACTGTAGGCTGTCTTCATCTCATCACTTTTCGCGAAGAGCTGAAACATTTCATAGTCAGCATGCCAGGCATCCTCCTCCCCTTAGGCAAAGGAATGCATGGAGAGACTAAAGATTTTAATGAAAATCTTGTTTGAAGATTATATAGAGCATACATAGCCAATGATGATGACTTCAAATTGAATTACAACTTCCAAGCATATGGTGTGATGAGAAGAGCTGATGCAAATGGGTGAGAATGAATAAGTGTCCTAGAGCAGAAACTCAACCTCGAATGCCAAAACTTGACATTCTCAAATTTGATGGATCAGGGAAAATTGAGCCATAACCATGGATTCATATACTTGATGTCTATTTTAACAAACAACTAACGACCGATTTGGAAAAAATTCAATTTGCATCGCTACAATTGGAGAGGACTGCATATGACTGGTTGCATCACTGGTTTTACGAATTAGATCCCTAGTTAGTATGGTTTCTCTTCCCTTCTCTTTGATGCATTTGATAAATAGCATAGCAATGACCATTACATAGTTGAAAATTTTACACCAAAAGATGCAAGAGTCTATTGATGAATATAGTGATAATTTTAGACTTTGCATATTGGTTGATTGTATTCCAATGTTCATCCATGGTCTAATGATGAATTAAAGGGATATGTTGAGGCCCTTAAACAAAGCTGACTTGGATGGAGATGTCGCACAACCCAGATCATATAAAAAATAGCTCAAGGCAAGACCCCAAGCAAACCAACTTCTACACTCCCTAGAAAACAGCCTAGTTTAAATAGAACAACACCCAATATTAGTACAACAAGTCCACCAAATCTGGAATAAACGCTGATAAAGCAACTAGGGAAATTTTAAGGAAGCAGGGTCACCATTTCTCGGGCAAGGAAAAGTGGGCTCCAAGGCAGAGGTGCGCTGCTAAGGGACAAATTCATTAGGTCAAAATGCTAGAGCCAATTGATCAGCCCGCTCCATCTTTGGCTGACATTGGTGGGATATCTTCATGCCCTACTGAGTGCACAAATGGATTGAAAGGAGATAAATCAGAATTTTGATTGATGTGGGTGCACGTGTAGTTTCACTGATTCTAAACTTTGCTCCAGCACTTGAGTTACCTATATAAGTATGCCCTACTTTCAAGGTTAATATTGCAGATGGAACTAATATGCCTTGAAAGGAGTTTGATAAGGGTGTGGACCACAAAATGGGGCTTCACCAATAAATACTATTTTATAGATTACCTCTGGGTGGTATCAATATGATATTGGGTATATAATGGCTTTGTAGGCTTAGTGAAATACACATGGAATTTAATGAGTTGTATATGAAATTCATACAAAAAGGTAAAGAAGATGAAATTAGAGGTTACCGCCCACCTAAATGATCCATCGCATAAGCTCATAAAATGCAAAAACAGATCAATCAAGGCAACCCAGGTAACATAATCAGTTGTAGAAACCCCTGTTTCCCCTGAATTCTGGTACTGAATATTTTTTTGACTGTTTTTTGTGTATTTTGATTTTTTTGGCGTTTTTGTATGAAATAAAGAAGAATGCGAATTTGCAAGATAAATTCAAATAAATAAATACTGACGTAGTAAACCCTTTTTCTGGCTAAACTATATTCTTATTATTCTTCCCAGATGATCACAATATAATTCCTCTATCATGCATATAAAAATAATATAAAATATTGTTCAAAACCTGATTTTTTCGCAATCTGAAAATAAACCCTAGATCTGGTACGGCTAGTACGGCTGCAATAAATAAGTTTTTCTCTGGTTGCTGTTTCAAAAACACAGTCGCCGACGTCGGTTATACTGCCGCGATCGGTCGGATAATACTGCCGATGTCGGTTTACTCTGTCGATGTCGGTATGTGAGTCAGCCGGTGTCGGTCTCTGCGCTGCCGATGTCGGTATGTGAGTCGGCGGATGTCGGTCTCTGCGCTGCCGATGTCGGTCTCTGTGCTCCCTGCTGCCTGCTACTGTTGCGCGCTTCTGCTAACTGCGCACTTCTCCAATCTGCATACAGCAGCATTAAATTCCGTACAGCAGCAGCAAATACAGTACGGCTTGGTTTTTGAGTGCTGGATCTTGATAAAAATAAGAGCCAATATTGATGATCTCCTTCTGATAATTTTCGGACCAAAACCCTGAATGTATGTCCCTGTGAATCTCTGTGATAACCTCTGTGTGAAGTTATCTCTCTGCCTGGCAATAGATCAACTGATATCTCACAACCTCTGAATCGCACACACTGAAAATTGCACGTTCTCCAATGCAAATCGAATACTGAAAACCCTTGGCTCAGTCTTCTCAGAAAATACTTAGCAAAAATTTTGTCTTCAACATGAATGGCACCATTTCCAATGAGAAACCCTTATATTCTTTAAAAGTGCGCTTTCCCTAATTAGGGTTTTCTTCTCTTTTAATTTTTCCATAGTCTAAAGACACAATTTTAATTATAAAATATAGTTAAAACGGCCCCCTTCATAATGAGCGCCCCCTTGGGTCAAAACTCCTAAGTCATTAAATTACGCCAAATAATTAATATTTAATTAAATCAATTAAATATTAATATCTCCCTCAAAAAGTACCCGATTCTCGAACCGTCTGAAACTGGTGAACAAGGGAGTGATTCCGCACATGACCAGACCATAACAAGGGTGTTCCGCTGAGTGTCAAATATCCCTAAAAAATAGGAACTCAGGCATACGGTGTCCGAAAGAGCCGGAACGAAAGCCAACTGAAAAAATTCTGATAGTCGAAGTCAAGCCAAGCTCCATCAAGACCCTCTATCCATCCTATCAGCCTACAAGGGTCACATAATAGGCTAATCATCAACTCTGAGAGATGTCAACTGGAAGGGGACATGACATCAATTGTGCCAGCTTCAAGGGCTTGCATACTCCAACTAGTTGAAAAAAAAAACAGCATATATCCAGCCAGTACAGTAGGGGTATTACAGCAGTACCAAGTGGTGCTTGGCGGATCCCTAAGGCTCTTCCACTGACTAAGAGTCAAGCATTTTATAAAACTGGAAAAGGGCACAAAACCCATTATGATCACTCCTTACCGACACCCCAAGTTGTTCAAGGATGAGATTGAAAAGATAGTATAGGAATTACTTGACATGGGGCACATTGGTCCAAGCAAGAGCCCAGCAATATGGGTTAGGAGGAAGGATTGCTTTTTCGTGTGTGCAATTGATAATTGTGTATTTGTTAGCTGGAAAATTTCTCAAGGGACAAATGTGAAATTTCAGTTAATAGCGTAGGGACAATGTCTCTCTCCTACTAGAAGGCAGAGCTATCTTTATTGAAAACCAAAAGATTGTTGAAAAGTAAACTATTCACAACAAAAATGGTGTTCTTCATAGGGGTTGTACTTTTAATTAAAAAAGGCAGTAGAAAGGAAGCAAAAGAAAGAAAATAAAGGAAAGGAATGTACATAGGGATGTAGAAGGATGACAAATCCAACTGGGCAAATTCAAAAACAAACTGGAAATATCAAGGGTAAGGATGATTTTATCAAAAAGAACACTTTCTCATTCAATGGGCCGGGAAGACATTATGTCTTCGTAAGAACACATAAATACACCAAAATAATTGTTTATTAATGATAACATGTATAAGACATTTATCTTGTATTTCCTTGTAAAAACTACATGAAATTATTATTTTTACCCCACAAGGATTTCACAGTCGTAGAAATTGCAAATGTAGGTTCAAAGAAGAAACTCTACAGTGAAATTTTTGTGTTTTGACTATCACAATTTCAGCAATATATCAAAAGAAAGGAATCAAGTATACATGCATGTAAACACATATATTGCCAATTAAGAAATCTTGAACACAAAGTTTGCAAGAATTTCTGGTATACGGATTGTTGATGAGCCATAAATACAATCTCCTATTTATCTATCTTGCCAAAAGGTTTAACCATCAAAAAACTATTAAATGAGCCCCAAATTTATATTTATAGTTGGAAATGGGGGATTACACTACGTAACCACATTTTTGCATTTTCGGGAGCTTGCAAAAACGCATTAGCTAATTCACACAACTTAAAACTTGCAAAAACACATTGAACAATTTGCACAACTTGCAAAAGTGTGTTGGTGTTTTTGCACGTCTTGCAAAAGTACAATGACAAATTTGCACGACTTGCAAATATGCATTGACAAATTTGCACGACTCAATTTGCATAAAAGACTTAGTACATTTGTATGACATACAATGTGCAAATTAACTATTACAAAAAGCACAATTGAAAATTGTGAGAATGACTCAAAATTACAACTATGTAAATTATCAAAATCTATTACAAAATCACTTCTCTTCTTCTTCCTCACTAAGAACAACTTCGATATTTTATTTCATTGGCGGATACTTTTGCTTATATTCATTGAATTCATGCAAGGTTTCTCTTACTTTTTTTTAATCATGGCCATCTAAATGTATAAAAGTTACTTTGGCCTCACAATACATATATGTTATTTTTTGTGATGTCCATTGAAGTCTTTTTAGCATTGAATTAAGATTTTTCAAGTTATTTCGATATTTGACCAACTTACGAATGGATTCATAGTTGAATGCAAATTTTTGGAGTCAATATCTCTTCAATATTCTTCTTGAATTGCTCAACAATGATGTCTTCAGTAACCACTTTTCTATCATCATCCACAAATGTGCAATAAAACTTTCCAATTCCTCTCGAGATTTCAAGAATGGCATCACCTGCTATTGACTTAGAGTCATCGAATTTCTTGATGCTCTCTCTAAAAATACGCATCCTGAATTAAGCAACTCCTAGGAACTCGGTAAGTTCTGCAATTTGCTTAGCTTGAATGACTCCTTCCTAAATGAGCTCATCTGAGCAAGTATTGGAGAAATCCTTCAATGTGAGAATCGTCTCCTTCCATTTCTCTACTTCTGCATATTTATCTTCAGCTTTGATTGCCTTGTCATATTCTAATTGAATTTCAAAATACGTAGTCATCGTGTTGATTGTGGCAACACTCTCTTGTAGAATTTTCTCAAACCATTCTTTTGTTGCTCTGCCCATGTGCCCAATTTCCTCTTTAACGTTGAGTGTCTCTGTGTGAGTGATTTGCAGGGCAACGGAGAACAAAAACTGAATTGGCTTGATCAACTTTTGGACTACTTACGTCGATTGCTCAACTTTTTCTCTGGGCTAATCTTTGGTCATCTTATCCTAATCCATCTTTTCAAACAAGGTACCAATTGTCGAATGAACATTTTATTTCATTCCTTCCCTAATTGCTCGCCCCAGATGTACTTTTGAGATCTGATACTCTGAAGCATTAACAATATCTTTGTTTTTTTCTATAGGAGGAACTACTACCTCTACATATTTGTCTATTTTATCTTCTGTGATTATTCTTGACATAGTCTTGGATTTATTCGTTGTTCGTGGAGGGAAAGTTGCCAAGGCACTGAAATCAATCCCTTGAGGTTCAACAGTTTTCTTTCCTTTCTTTACTACTTCATTCAACTAGTCAAAATCTCTGCACTGGGAGGAGGTAGTTGTGCGAAGGCAGAATCAGATTCAATTTACATCCCAGGAGGAAATGGAGGGCTTTTTAAGGCTTGGGTCTCTTCTGATACAATTTCACCTTTCTTTGAAATATCTATTGGTGATTTTGGTGTAAGTGCGGGAGGCAATTCAGTATCTTGTGGAGGATGTGGAGGCAAAGAAGTATCAAATTGAAGAGGAGCAGAAGATGAAAGAAACAATGAAGTATCTGATGCAAGGAATTGTTGATTAGTATTTGTTACTAGTGTTTGAGATTGAATAAAGCTATCAAGCGGAACATCCTTTGAAATAGAAATAGTAGGAGAACAAGAAGATTTAACTTCTAACTTTTTTATCTCGAGTTTGAGAGGCCTGTGAATTGGAGCAATATCTCAAACAACTTCGGTTTCTATCTCCTCTTCTATCTCTGTGGTGTCTTTACTCACACCAGCTACCTGTGATGTTCCAGCTTCTGATTGGTGTTGTTTATGAAAGCTACCAAATTCAATTTCTTTTGGTGGTGATGGAAATCATGCCTTATCAATGTTTAAACCTTTACCTTTCAACCACTCCAATGTCCTCTCAAACACAACCTGTGTTCTACTTATGAGAGGAGAATCTTTTCTATTCCAATCAATTTTAAGAAGTGCTTTTGATTTATTTCCCTCTTTTTTGTACATTGGATCCAATACATCTCCATCATCTACAAGCTTTTTAGAAACTTTTGCAATGTCAAATGCAATGACATGTTTCAAGGTGAACTATGGTAGTCTCAGACTCTTACTTCTTTCTCATCATAACAATCCATCCAGTAGTCTTCAAAATGACACGTGTTGATATGAGGAACCGATCATATTCTCAACTAGACTTCGAATGTCAAAAGAAGGCCTACTTTCAAATGACCAGATGGTGACATGTGTCATCTCTTCTTCAACAAATTTTGCTTTTGTCAATGATGCGCACGTGTATCTTCCTATAAAGATAAGAAATTTCACCCCAGCTTTGTGTTTGCTTGCCAAGGACTTGTGTATCTCAGTTAATTGTCTGGCCAACTCCATCAAGGCCCATTTGTCATCAACATATCTTGGGAGCACGTACGGTGCAATTTAGCATTTGCAAATCTGCGAATAAGTGAAAGTTGGAAATTGTATAGACCATGCTCTCCATCTGGCACTCTATAGAAGCTTCCACAGATATCCTCATCTTGTAGGGGTTTTGTTCAAACATCTGGATCACATATTGTAGGAATGCATCGTTTATCCTGCGAAAATGATGAGCACTTTCTTTTTGAGTGAGTTGAGTATAGAACTCATATATCTTTGTAGTCTTGATATTTCCTACCATATTCAACCCATTGTAAAACCTACTCCTAGCAACAACATAGACAAGGTAGGCAGTCATGTAAAACTTAGAAGTCATGTTGACTTTTGTCAACTGCTTGTGGATGGAATCACTGATGAGCTATCCCCAGTTGATGTATTGTTCATTCTTGTGAATGATCCAGATATACATGTACATCCAAGCTTGGAAACTTCATGCAACTAAATGCCCTACCACTCTATGCAAGATCGTGATCATGTCATTGACCTCATTTGTGAATTCAAATATGGATATTGTTTTGGGAAGCCTCGTCATCGAATGCTTTGGATTTTATCAACCATTGTTTGTTGACCCATTGAAACAATAATCAGTGTTATACTCCCAGAATTGTTAAGCAATGGTTGGAGTCAAGTCAACAAAGGATTCCCTTTTCAAAATTAGAGCAAATTATCAATGTGCTCTAGTGCTAGGCACAGAGCATACTCTCCTCTTGAGTTCTTGACTTTCCTCCTTTCAGAGTCATAGTATTTGGCCATGGTTAGGACTAACTTTGGACATTCTACTGAAGTTGGGAAAGCAACTGCTTGACCCAGTTCACTGTCATATATACTTTGACCATAATCTGACTTGGTAGTCCCACTGATTCTACTCCAAAAGTCGTTCAAATCAATATTGGAGTCCAATAATATGTCATTGTCAGATATGTTTTCCACATTGGAGTCCAATTGTGATGGAGGAACAACCCTTGAAATTGATATTTCATATATGTACCTTCTTCACCCTCAGGTCCCTTTTTCGGAGGAGTATTCTTTGGAGTACTTTTCTTCAAGGTTCTCTTGATTGAAGTTCGAGATGTTGACATCTAATGCAAAACAATTGTTTGTAAGGAAATTGGACTTGGAGAAGGCAAACAACTAGTTGTGTTCAGACAAGGAACGGGTTCCGAAATGTGTTTGAACAAGGTGCAGAATCTAGGAGGATGTCTAGCAAGTGATCGGGTTTCACGCTATGTTTGAGCACGCAGTGACTTCCAATGGGGTATTGAGCATGCCGCGGAATTTGATGTGTTGGGACCAACCTCGAAATTCAATGGGGTGTTGAGCACGTATCGAAATCTAATATGTGTCGAGACCAGCCTCGAGATCCATAGAAGATGCAATCAACAACCGAATCTCTTTATGAGCAAATCCTCAATTTTGACAACACGGCAAGTGAATTTGTAAACTTGATTTTGAAAAGGAATAGTAATGGCTTGAAGTTAAAAAACTGTAGAGAGCAAAAAACCCTGGTTTTGTGAGGAATTTGACTAATCTATAGGTTAGAGATGTGGACTTGAACATACACCCTAATTCCCTCAAAAAACAATTATGAAAAATTCTGGCAAGAACTCTGAAATCTGCAATATTAGAAATAAATAAGACAAGATTGCTAAGCAATTGGAAGCGGAGAGAGACAGAGGTGAGGATGAAAAACAATGGAGGGCAATTTAAAATCTACTTAGAATTCTAGCACGTATGGAGTAACTGCTAGTTTAATAGCGGAGATTGAAGGATGCTTGAGCAGGTTACAAGTTCTGCAGAGTGCCTATGCAGGATTCGGGATTTGCAAGGTGTTGTAACACAGCTCAGGATTTGCAAGGTGTGTTTGCAGAGATGTCAGACTCTAACATGTGCTTAAGCACCTATCAATACCTGCCAAGGTTGTTTGCAAGGGTGTTGGATTCCGCCAAGGTTGTTTATAAGGGTGTCGGATTCCACTGGCTTGTCAAACCATAGGCAAAAATCCACAGTGTTTAGCACAAATCCAAATTTCAACAAGGCTTAAAAACTTAGAAAACAATTCAAATTTTCCCGATTTGACCAAGTTGACCTCAATTGACCAATTGTGGTCAAAAGACTTAACATTTTGACTTTTTTGACCCTTAATTAGTATAACAATAAACATGAAGACTATTAAAAAACTGAATTCATATTCCTAGAGTAGATGAATTGATTTATCAATTGCATAGAGCAATTATTTTCTCTAAAATTGACTTAAGACTTGGGTACCATCAAATTAGGATGAGATCTGAGTACAAACGCAAAACAATATTTAGGACGTGTTGTCGAAATTTTGTTCTCCAAAACGTCCCAATTTTGACACCATTGTGTAAATCAAATTGAAGTGAGAAATTTTAATTATTTATACTTAGTGAAATTTTGAAGGTTTCCTTTGATTTACACAACTTCGAGACTTTCGGACACTTTGGGAACTTTTTCAAGTTCTCCAAATATTTGAAATGTCTAGAATGATCGAAATGTCTAAAGTATCTGATGGTTTGTTTATGTTTTTTGTTCAAATCAATGTTTCAATGTTTTTGGGCTTTATAGGAACATAGGGAAGCTCTTTAGGTACCCTATATGTTTGATTTTCTCTAATCATCGAAGCCCTGGTGTTGGTGCTCAGTTTTAGTCAAGTCCCCGAAATGCTTGAGATCCCCGCAAATGCCAAAAAACCTTTTAAGTCTTTGGATTGTTTTTGGCCTTTCGTTGTATTTAATATTTCGGGGAACTAATGATTGGTACCCTCCATACCCTCGATCCACGAAAACACTAAAAGCCCTGACAACATTGAAAAACTAGGCAAAAGCATTTTAAAAACATAAAATTGTTTTTTAATGTGTTGTAAGTATTCCAAAATCTCAATTTATACGGGTGGTGTATTTTTAAAAATACAAAGCATTATTTTAACACTAAAAAATAAAGTTTGAAGTTCCATTTGCACATAAAAGCTACGAATTGCTTTGCTAACGTGATCGGCAACGTTCAAGCCTTCAAGCTCCCACATTTGTCTTTAGGCTCCTCTAATCTCACTCCCTCCAAGGTTGGTCACTCTTTTCATTATCCTTTCCACTTTGTTTCATTCATTTTTTTCATTTTCTACAAATTTTTCTGCTTGCATTGTTGTTTTTCCATTTCCCTTCTTTTCCACCATTTTTCGCCCATCCCTTGCCAACTTGTGAGTTTTCATCCTCTGAGTGAATTCCAACCTTCCCAAAAAATTCAAGCTTTTCATTGTGTGAAATTCTACATTTCGGGATTTTGACGTCTCGTGGTTACTTGATCTGCGATTTGGTCAAACACAGTCCTCATGAGGTCTTAGAGAGATTTTTCAGAACTTTTATGACCACCGTGACCCAAACCTCTTGCCCACACACACTGCTTGCCTCTTGATATTGCCATCAAAAACTTGAGACTACTTGTTGAGACTGCCTTGTGCATATCTTCCTCTGCCCAAATGAAATTCAAATACATGGGCTATGAACCCATTTTTGTTCTTGAGACAAATATTTCTGAGATCACAGACAGCAAAATAGAGCATGTAGATATTGGAGAATTTTGGAAGATGGCAGATGGAAAGAGAACTATGTTAGGACAATACATTTTTGACAGTGGGCTTGCACATATAGCCGGTTTTCCCACATATGTCTAATGTGCTGATTTAGTCATGCCTTGGGCCAAGTACTACAACCCAGAGAAGAGGCAAAGCATATATGTCGATGATATATTGATAGCCAAGCTTGATAGCCAATCTATCAATGCAACATTTGGGATCCCCACTCATTATGAAACATTAGACATAAGCAGGGATAGATCATTGAATTACTCGAACCAAAACAATGATAAATGTTTTTTAAGCATGATCAACCAAGCTTGGCTTAAGAAGAAAAGAAGAGGACCATCAAAACTTTCTAAGGTCCTATCTAGAGGTGAATTCCAAGACGAATTATCTGATGTCATATCTCGACTGAACAAAGTTATGGGTAATTTCAACACCCGATATTTCTCAAAATGGATGTCTCTATATCAATATTGTTTGTGTGAGAAAAACAGGGATTAACTAACAAAAAGCAGTCATGACAATCTCCATGATCAATTGACAAGGCTTGAGTCAACCCAATCATTCCATATGACTTCATACATTGGTTAATTGTATTGTTGATTTGAAACACTCATTAGGACTGAATGTGGAAGGACAAGACTTCCCACAAAAGCTAATATATGATAAATTGCCACAACTCACATGAGCAAGGCAAGAAACATTTCAAAAGAGTGAACCATGCTTTCACTATGTTGGTTGTGAGAACTTTGGAAGGAAACATAGCTACTCGGATCTCAAATGAAGTTGTTGCCTTGTTTAAGAAGTATGGAAGTTATTTCATCCAATTTCTCAGATTCACATATAACAGAGTTGGGAGGGTTCCTACGTCTCCCATATAAATTGTTGAGATATGCAAGCAATAAAATTATTCTCATTGAGCTTTGCAAGCAATTAAGTGAGTTCACAAAAATTGCAATGAGAAACATCTAGGGGGGCATTTCCTTTCCTATTGGCCTGAGTTATATTATATGTGCAAATCAGCTCAAGATGCCTCCAATATTGTAAAATTCATGATTAAATTCCATATTAAATTTCATACAAAAAGATTCCCCTTTGACGATAAGACTTTTGTGAACAATATCAAGCTTGGTCCTGATTAGGTGCATGTCCCAAAACTTGGAGACTATTGGGAAGATTGTAAAGATGAATTTGAAGTCAAAAAAAAAGACTATTCAAGAATAACCTCTTTAACAAATGAAAGCATTCATATTGGAATGGGTGACTCAGGAAATTGTTGATGATGGATCAAACATGATTGATCCTCTTTTTGATAAAGTGGATCTTGTGCCTCTTCCACTTATTGAATGGTCAATCAAAGAATCTCTTGATTTGAATGAGTGCACCAAATTTGTTTTGGAAAAACCAAGGGCTTGGTTTAAGAAGAAATTAGTTCTATATATAGTTGCAGGAAGTTCAAAGGATGTTGGATCTTCCAAAAGCCAGCAACAATAAAAAACAACACACATTACTCAGCAATCTAGTACTAAGGTATATACCACAAGTACCAGTGCAAGTAAAGCAGCAAGTGGTGGAAATGATGAGGATCAGAATAAGAAGATGCGGGCAGGGCAAACTTGTGCAGATGACTCAGAAAAGGCCTCTAAAACTTGTTGTTAAGAGTAGTCATGCAGCTCCTCCTCCGGGTTTTTTAGGTGAGGCTCCACCTTCAATAGAATTGGATCCTTCTTTGTTCATTGACAACACAATACAGTAGTCCCTTGCTTCCAACTCAGGTTTGTCGCAAGCACCTATTGCACCTTTTGTTGACTTAATGCAAGCACCTCTTACATCTCCTATTGCTCCTTTGCAAGTGTCTCTTGTTTCTTCTGTTGCACCTCTACAACCTCCTCCATCTCCTCGTGTCTCCATTCCATCTCCACCCCATGTTGCATCTCCTCCTTATGTTGCACCTGCTCCTCCACTTCCTTCTCCCACTCCTCCTTCACCCCGCAACAGAGTGTTGTTACAGAAGACCCCACAAGTGCCTCTCAACAATCTCTTTCTCCAGTTGGGTCATCCAAGACACAAGATACTTAGGTTGTCATTCCTTCAAGGAGTTCATCCTTACCTTGGGGTCCATCAAATGACAAACAAGAGGAAGAAGAATGATGTGAAGGCTATTGCTCTTTAGTTTGATGTAGTAACCAGTCTCTTGCAAAGCCCACCACCTAAAAAGGCTAAAACCTCACAATTGATATTTGAGCCTTCAGGTGGGCAATTTGTTGAAATTGTCAAGCCCAAAGACGATAAAGATGAAAAAGATATGACCCCTACAAATTACAATTTGAGTAGAATACACATTAGGGAATACCCATGAAGGGGATATTCACAATTTTCAAGTTACTGCAACAAAACTAGTAGAAAGAACAAAATTGGAAAAGCAAACCCAAGAACAACTTGAGAAACATGGACAGACACTTTCCACGTATATAAAAACATTTGAGTCAAGACAATCTTCCAATGGCTTCTCCTCCACAACCTGTTCCCATTGACGATATTGACAAGAATGTTGATGCCAACATTCGTAAATACAATAACCATGGAAGAGTGATTGAAAATTGGGTTGAGCAACTCGTAGTTGATGACCTTAAATTCATTGGTGAAATAAGAAGAGCATATGGACTTCTACAGGGAGAGAAAACCAAATTCTCAAAGGAAATAGAAACAGTTTTGAAAGAAAACAAAATGTTAAAGAACATAGTCAGGAATTTAGAGGATGTGACCCATTTTGATGGAAACATCCTCATGTCGGAACAAATTTTCAGCAAGGTGGATGATTATGTCATTTGTATGGTTTAAGTTAGCATAGAATGGAGAATCAGTGTCCTTGAAGAAGCCTAGAAAGATTTGGAAAAATATAGCGAACTTTGTGATGATCTCATAACTGAAATCCGTGTAGATATCTGGTCTATTCATTGCGAACTAATGAAAAACGGACATGTTGAACCATTTTGAGCCACTAAAACGAAAGAACAATCCAAAAAAATATTAAGAAAGAATTATTCAATGTGGATAATTTCAATCTAAAGGCAATGAACAAATTAAGTGATATCCATAGTGCCCTTATCGAATGTAATAGAAATCTTCCTAACTTTTTCAAAAATAACAAAGAAATGAATAAAATAATGATCGCTTGGTTGACAAGATCTATCAAATACGATCATCCCAAAACAACAAAGGAATTGGCACAATTGTTCAGATATTTGGGCATTTAGTTTGAAATCAGCAAAAATCGAAAAGCAAAGGTGGATGGTCACTTCGGAACAGCGGATAGCTCGTTCAGATAAACCTTCTACTTCATCTTTCTCTCCCCTTGATCTTTCTTCTTTTTCTATTTCTCCATTGTGCTTTTTCATAAAGTTATTGTAAATTGAAATCTTTGTATTTCACTTTATAAAATAATTTCAAAAGGTAAATGAAGAAATAGAAACATTTTTCAAAAAAGGTGGTTACAAGAAGTTATGAGATGGTTAATAACTCCGCAGGCTATATATTCAAAGATTCACATTGTAATCAAGACTTTTTGACAAGAAATAAAAAAAATTGTAGCGGAGAAAGAAAGCAGAAACTTTGTATTCTTTTGCAGAGATTAATACAAAAAGTTTTAACAAGGCTTTGTGTGTGTTTTGTCTTCTTGGTGAATAATTGTTTTTATTATGTTTAACTTTCATTCAATCTTTGTATTTCCTTCACAACAAAATGTTCAATGTTAAATTGTTCACATTGTTCACTAATTTAAGTATACAAAAGTGATTAAAATCTTAGTTTATTTAATCATATATGTTTGTTCTTTCTTTGTTCTCATTTTCTCTATTTTCTTTATATTCCTCCCATTCAATCTTCATATCTCCTTCACAACAAAATGTTCAATGTTAAATTGTTCACGTTGTTCACTAATTTAAGTATACAAAAGTGATTAAAATCTAAGTTTATTTAATCATATATGCTTGTTCTTGCTTTGTTCTCATTTTCTCTATTTTCTTTCTATTCCTCACATTCAATCTTCATTCAACTATACATTTTTTTTATGTTCTTAAAACACCCCCAACAAACAATTTTGAATGTACAGAACTGTAAATATTCAGATTTCTGCACTTTTCCAGTTTTCAATTAAGGGAAAACCCCCCTGCAAATAGAGGAGGGACTTCTTGTTCCCTGCACAATTGACAGAAAATTCTTATTTTGTACTCCATACAAAGTATTCCGCCAACAGTTTTTTGACAGCCACCATAGGACACGATTTTGTGCTTTCCGTGCAACCTACAAAATAAATTTCAGTTTTGTCCACATGACCGTCTCTAGAATCTAGGCACTCGTTTACCAAACGAATCTTGATTGGGTGAGACCTACACAGAAATATGTCTCTTCAAATCTTCGAGCCTTTACGTGTGATAACAAAGCTAACCTCGTTCAGCTTCACAGAGGTGTGGTCACGTTGGAGAAAAACGATCACATTGACCTTGCACAAAGAGCTGCAACACTTACAACAAGAAGAATATAGTCAAGAAGAGCCATCCAACTACCTCCTCTGCCACGACAGCAATAAAAAGTAATTTTAATCCTTTCTTCGAATTACAAGAAACCTTTTGATTTTAATTCCAATCTAGAAAATTTCTCAAGACAAAAACCGATATGCAAGAAATCTACGTCTTCCTTAGAGTCCCGAAAAGAAACGACAAGGTACTGTAACAAGCCGAGTCCTTGTTTTGTCCGGAACCATTTTTCCTTTAAATATAAATTTTCAAAACATGACTGCAGTACCTAGGGGTGCTACTATAGCTCCACTTGCTCTCAGTGGACAACTCCATGACTTCCCTAAAGGTTCAAGAAAGAACTTCCCTAAGTTCAATGGCGATGGTAAACAATACCCAGATGAACACTTGTCTGCTTTTACCACTCCTGGTGGTATTTTAAGTGTCCAATATGAGGATGTGACAGTGAAATTGTTCATTGAAACTCTGCAAGATGGAGCAGCAGAGGTGGTTGTACTATCCCCCCCTAGTTCTATTAATAGCTGGAATGTAATGAAAACCAAATTTGAAAATATATCCAAACAAGCGGAAAATGCTCACACGCTCCTTTCTCAGTTAACGCAAATGAAAAAAGAAGTCTATGAACCAATAAGAGAGTTTGTTGCGAAGTTCAACAAATTATTGAACAAAATCCCTGTTGCAGCTAAAGCCCACAACAAAAAATCAAAAGTGTTTTCATAAATGCGCACTTACCTGAAATAGGCTTTTTGTTGAGAAGAAATAGAGTTGTTGATTAGGAACAAGCTCAAATACTAGCCAAAGAGATTGAGGATGATTTGATTATGGTTGGTAAATTGAAGAAATATTCTATGAAGACAAAAGGACATACTTCAAATCAAAGCTCAACTGATCAATTACTTCAGAAAATTGCCTATGACATCATTGCCTTGAAAAAGCAATTACCTCAAAAAGCATTAGCTCCACCATACCAAGATATTCCAAGAAGGAATTTTATACCTCGTAACAACAATCGTTCTCATCTACAAGCTCCAAAACAAAAGCTTGTCATTGAAGCTCCTCCAATTGTAAATGCCCTGTGAATGTGGTACTTGAAACAAAAGAGGCATATGAATAAGAATTTAAAATGAAAGAACTCGATAGTGGCTCCACTAATGTGTACCTAGAATAGAAATCTAAAGAAAATGATTATGATGACACAATTGTTGATATGAATGGTCAATCTTTTACCCTTTTTAGCAGATCGCAAAATAGGAAGGAAGAAATAGAGTAATCAAGAGGCTGAAAGTTAAAAGAGAATAAGTCTAAGGCCAGAGAAAGTCCAACCATACCTCCTATGAAGGTTATCCTTCTTCATGGATATATATTACCTAATCAAGCAAAAGACAAACAACATCAAACAAAGGTAAGTAACTCACCACAAACACCTGTTATTGTTAATTCAAAGACCTTTTCTTTGAAAAATAACATAGGCACACTTAACCAATTGCAAATTCAAAAGTGTCTTCTTCTACCAGTCTTCCTAATTTCAACATTATTGACCATGTGAATAAGTCTAAAATCCAAATGTCCCAAGCAGAATACCTAAAGTCTAACCCTGATCAATTGGATAAGCTAATTGAGTTTATCGAAGGTAGAAGTTCTAATGTTAGTAAACCTTCGTTCAAAGGGATCCATGCCATACTAATTCAAATCTTCAAAACTCCATGTTTGCTTCCCTCCATTTCAAAGATGGGTAAGCTTGAACCCTTCTACATCTCCCTCTTTCTCAAAGTTTGCAAAGTTAGTAATTGTATCATTAAAACCGAAGCTTCAAATAATGTAATCCCTGCCAAAGTGACTCATGCACTAGGTCTTACATGTATCCGAACCTTCAGAGATTATTCAATGGATACAAAGCAAATATCATTGGTTAGACCAATCAAAGATGCTAAAGTAGCATTGGCATCTTTTTCACATAAAAGAATAAAGATGACCATTTTGGTTGCAGAAACTTCTACAAGAAATTTGGTGGAGAAATTCAAGTGGATTTATCTCATGTCATGATACCAGTGAAAGAAGTCAAACAAAGCCTAGAACCTAAATTGAAGACCATGTTCATTGTACAAAAATTAGATGATCCTCGCACAAACATCTCATATGAAGATGCAAGCTTGGGTAATTATATGATGGTGTTTAAAGGTGGATGCAAATGTTCCCAAACTAATAGAAAACAATCCAAATGGTGTTTGGACTCTAGAGTTTGATGGTAGTTGCTCTTTCGCAAATTTTGGTACTGGTGTGGTGATCACATCACCAAATGAGAAAATGTTTCCCTTCTCCACAAGTTGCAATTTTAAAATACTAATAACACAGCTAAGTATGAAGCATTGTTTATGGGTCTTAAAGGAGCAAAAGAAATGGGAATCAAGTACCTAAGAGCACAAGGCGATACTGAGTTGATTGTCAAACAAATCAAATATCAATTCCAAGTGAAGAATGATCGTTTGAGACACTACAGAGATAAGAGTTTGGGGCTGCATAGAGAATTTTGAAGCCTCTTCCATCATTGTAGTTTCAAGAGATGAAAATGATAACGCAGATGCTTTAGCAGTCTCTACTTCACTGATGATTCCTCATCCTAAGTTTGGCGTAGACAAGTATACCATTGAGATGGTATTCAAGCCGAGTGTTCCTAACAATTCTGAAAATTGGCAAGTTTTCAATGAAAAACAATAGATCGTTTGCATTTCTCGAGAAGAGAAGTGACTCAGCCTATAGAGAATCTATTTCTCAAACCAATGAAGAGGGAATTGACAGTGAAGATCATGAAGATGGCATGATCCAACTAAAAGGAAACAAGATTCCTTGAGGGCTTGTTTCACTTGAAGAACTCTTCGATAAACAAAATAGGTTTATCAAGAAAAATGTAAAAGGATTCTTTCGGATCAGTAGATCATTAGAAAGTAAACATTGGTTCTGAAGAACAGCACAGAATGATCAATATTGGCAAGTGTTGTTCTCCTAAAGAACGTAGAAGGTTTGTCTCACTGCTCAAAAAGTACATAGACATCCTTGTATACTCATTCTGATATGAAATCCTTTCATCTTAAATAAATGCAACACACCATCCCTCTCAAGCCAAATGTGAATCCTTTCAAACAAAAACATAGACATTATAATCCAAAAATAGTTGGAACTATTTTTGAAGAAGTACAGAAAATGCTAACTGTGAGAATCATCTTCCCCATTCATCATTCCACATGGGTTGCAAATATTGTGCCTGTATGCTAGAAAAATGATGAGACAAGATTTTATGTCAATTTCCAAAATCTGAATCAAGCATTTTTTAAGGACAATTATCCATTGCCCATCACAGATCAAGCATTACAATTTGTCACAGGGTCGAAAATGCTACCAATGTTTGATGGTTTCTCAGATTATAATCAGATTGAAGTTGTGAAAGAAGATCAACACAACAATGCATTCAAAACCCCATGGGGTACATTTGCTTAAAGAATGATGTTGTTTGGTCTTTTCAATGTAGGGGCAACAGTTCAAAGAGCAATGAATATGACTTTCCATGACTTGAAGAACTTGGCAATAGCAGTGTATCTTGATGATCTCACAGTCTTTCCCAAGAGACAAGATCATTATAAGCATTTGGAGAAAGTATTTGAGAAATGTTGACTTCAAGGTATTTCTCTGAATCCCAAAACGTTTGTTTTTGGTGTCACAGAAGGAAAGCTCCTAGGCCACATAGAATCTGAGGCACCAAAATTAATAAAAAATTATGAGAAATTGTCTCTTCCAAAAAGCAAACCTGGTGTTTATTATTTCTTCGGCAAAATGAACTTCTTGAGAAGGTTTGTGCCTGATTTCGCAGGATTGACAAGATATATAGCTGATATGATAAAAGGAAAGACTTCTTTCAAATGAAGGATGGAAAAGATGCTTTTGAAGAAATCAAAATTGTCATTGCCAAAGCACTAATTCTCATGCGCCCAGATTTCAAGAAAGATTTCATCATTTACTACTATTCTTCAAAGCATACTTCATCAGCGATCTTGGTTCAGAAGAATAAGGAGTTGAATCTCCTATTGCCTTCGTGAGTTGTGGTTTCAAGAATCATGAGCTTAAATATTCAGCTATTCAAAAACATGCTTATGCAGTAGTCAAGGCCATGAAACAATTCAAGTATTACTTCTTGAATTCACACTCTGTGGTTATGGTACCTGATACAGTTGTCAAGTCCATCTTGACTCGGCAAGAACTTGGTTCAAAGAGAGGGAATTGGATAGCTAAAATGCAAAAATACAACCTTGATTTTGCAGGATTGACAAGATATAAAACTTATATGATGAAAGGAAAGACTTCTTTCAAATGGAGTAAGGAAAAGATGCTCTTGAAGAAATCAAAATTGCCATTGCCAAAGCACCAATTCTTGTGTGCACAAATTTCAAGAAAGATTTCATCATTTACTACTATTCTTCAGAGTATACTTCATCAGCCATCTTGGTTCAAAAAAATATGGAGTTGAATCTCCTATTGCTTTCATGAGTTGTGGTCTCAAGAATCATGTGCTTAAATATTCAGCTATTGAAAAACATGCGTATGCAGTAGTCAAGGCCATGAAACAATTCAACTATTACTCCTTGAATTCACTCTATGTAGGTATGGTACCTGATATAGTTGCCAAGTCCATATTGACTCAGCAAGAACCTGGTTCAAAGAGAGGGAATTGGATAGCCAAAGTGCAAGAATACAACCTTGATATCAAACCAACCAAACTAGTCTTAAGATGTGGTTTGTGTCAGCTTATAATAGAAAATAGATTTGGCAATGAAGATCACAACAATCCCTGATATAGTTGTCAAGTCCATATTGACTCAGCAAGAACTTGATTCAAAGAGAAGGAATTGGATAGCCAAAGTGCAAGAATACAACCTTGATATCAAACCATCCAAACTAGTCTTAGGATGTGGTTTGTGTCAACTTATAAAAGAAAATAGATTTGGCAATGAACACCATAACAAATCACGAGATGTACCCAAAGAGTTACCTCTTACTTTGTTCATCGGATCCACTGATAAGTAGTATACAATTACAGAATATTTTCTCACATATGTAGAATACCCTGAAAGTCTCAGTGTGAAAGAAAAGAGAACAATCAAACTCAGAGCTCCCAGATATGTAATATGGGATAACACTCTTTTCAAAAGAGGTCTTAATGGTTTCTTTTTTGTGTGTGTGGATAAAGAGCAACAAAAGAGATTACTTGAAGCATTTCATACTCAAGTATGTGGTAACCATTTTTCTTTGCCTGTCACAGCACATAATACTTTGAGAGCCCATTACTATTGGCCTACACTTTTCAGAGATGCTCAAGAGTGGGTTTCAAAGTGTGAAACTTGACAACAACTCGTACGAAGACCAAAACTTGTTGCACTACTATTGAAACCAGTTGTGATTGAAAAAACCTTTTCAACAATTGGGTCTAGACTTCATTGGCACGCTCATTCCACACTAGTGTTGGCCACACTCATGTTCACACTGCAACTAATTACTTTACAAAGTGTGTTGAAGCCATCCTTTTCAAACAAACCACGTTCGAAGTGGTATGTAATTTCATTAAAAAGAATATTTTGGTCAGGTATGGTGTTCCACAGAAAAGAGTGACGGACAATGCATCAAATATTTCCTCTTATGAACTCAATGGATTTTGTTACAGAGAAGGAATATCTCTATCTCATTCTTCAAACTATTATCTACAAGGGAATGGTCAAGCAAAATCAAATAACAAAAACATTGTCACTATCATCTGATAGTTTGTTCATAAGAATCAGCAAAAGTGGTACAAGAAGTTGTATGATGCATTGTGCACTAATCATATCACACCAAAACGACCTATTGGAATGTCTCTGTTCTAATTGTTGTATGGTACTAACACTGCAATGCCCATCTCAGTAAAATTGTTAGCACTTCAGTTAGCTAAAACAATTGAAGATGAAAACTTCAAAATTTCATTAGACCAGAGAATCATATATTTGAACAAGCTGGAAGAAGAGAGTAACAATTGTTGATAGGATTGTTGAACACCAAAAAAATGAAAAAGTTGTTTGATAGAAAAGCCAAGCATAGATATTTTAGATTGGTGATTTTATTCTACTTTGGGGCAAAATAAGGGAACCGAAAGGAAGCCATGGCAAATTTAACTCTTTGTGGACAGTTTCTTTCAAGACACGACATTTTTGTAAAAATAAAATGTACTACTTGGCTTATCAAGACAGTACACATCTTCCATTGCCCTGTAGTAGGCAAAATTTTAAATACTATTTTCAGTGAAAGCAGGGTGTCCCTTGCCTATACATAGGTGATTAGAATTTTGGTTGTGTTTCCTTTCTTGTTGTGTCTTTTCATATCCTATTGTCATGTTTCTTGTTTGCTCATGTTTCCTTTTTATCTTTGTTTTGTCTTGTTGTCAAAAGTCCCTGAAATAATTGTTTGACTCCATTGCCCAACGGATTAAGTATTTGTTTGTGAAACCAAAAATTCTAAAGTTCTCTGTTGACCCTTACAGTCAAGTTGTCCTCAAAATTGTGCTCTCCAAAATGTCCCAACTTTGACACCATTGTGTAGACCAAGTTAAAGTGAAAAAATTTCATTATTTATATACTTAGTGAAATTCTGAAGTTTCCTTTGATTACACAATCCAATACTTTCAAAAACTTTGGGAACTTTTTCAAGTTGTCCAAATGTCTTCAATGTTCGGAATGACCAAAATGTCTGAAGTATTTGATAGTCTATTTAAGTCTTTTGTTCAAATTTCAATGTTTCGGTAGTTTTGGGCTTTATAGGAACATAGGGAAGTTTTTTAGGTACCCAAGATGTCCAAAATTTTCGAAATCATCGAAACCCCGATGTCGGTGCTCAGTTTTAGTCAAGTCCACAAAATGTTCGAGATCCCTGCAAATGCCAAAAACCCCAAAAGCTTTGCATTGTTTTTAGAATTTTGAGGAACTGACAGTTGGCACTCTCAATCCCCGAAAACACCAAAAAAGGCAAAAGCATTTTAAAAACATTAAAAAGTTTTTAAATATGTGTTGTCAGTATTTCAAAATCTCGATTTATTCGAGAGGCATAATTTTAGAAATACAAAACATTTTTTTAAAACTATAAAAAAAAAGTTTAAAGTTCCATTTGCACATGAAAACTCTGAATTGCTCTGCTAACATGACCGGCGGCATTCAAGACTTCAAGCTCCCAAATTTGAGTTCAGTCTCCTTTGGTCTCACTCCCTGCAAGGTTGGTCACTCTTTTTATTGTCCTTTTCACTTTGTTTCACTTATTTTCTTCGTTTTCAGCAAGTTTTTCTACCTGCGTTGTTTTTCCATTTATCTTCATTTTCCATCATTTTTCTCTCATCCCTTCTTACCAACTTGTGAGTTTTCATCCTTTGAGTGATTTCCAACCTTGTCCACAAAATTCAAGTTTTTCATTGTGTGAAATTTTGCATTTCGGGCTTTCGAGGTGTCGTGGGTACTCAAAATCTTTGGTTTGGTCAAACACATTCCTCAAGAGGTCTTAAAGAGAATTTGTAACCCTTTTATAACCACTATGACTTAGACCTCTTGCCCACACAAACACTTCACGCCTCATAATAATGCCATTAGAAACTTGAGACTACTAGTTGAGTCTACCTCGTGCACATCTTCCTCTGCCAAAATGAAATTCAAATACATGGGCTACCAACCTATTTTAATTCTTGAGAGAAATATCTATGAGATCACAAACAGTGAAATAGGGCATGTAGATATTGAGGAATTTTGGAAGAGGATGGTAGATGGAAATATAATTGCTCTAGAACAATGCATTTTTCACAGTGGGCTTGCACATTCAGCGAACTTTCCCCCATCTGTCTAATGTGCTCATTTGGTCACGTCTTTTGTGTGAAATTTTGCATTTCGGGCTTTCAAAGTGTTGTGGGTACTCAAAATCTCCAGTTTGGTCAAACACATTCCTCAAGAGGTCTTAAAGCGAATTTGCAACCCTTTTATAACCACTATGACTTAGACCTCTTGCCCACACAAACACTTCTTGCCTTCTAATATTGCCATCAGAAACTTGAGACTACTAGTTGAGTCTACCTTGTGCATATCTTCAACTGCCAAAATGAAAGTCAAATACATGGGCTACCAACCTATTTTAATTCTTGAGAGATATTTTTGAGATCACAAACAGTGAAATAGGGCATGTAGACATTGAGAAATTTTGGGAGAGGATGGTAGATGGAAATATAACTACTTTCGAACAATGCATTTTTGACAATGGGCTTGCACATTCAGCTAGCTTTCCCACATCTGTCCAATGTGCTGATTTGATCATGTCTTATGCAGAGTACCATGACCCAAAGAACAGGCAGATCAAATTTGGCGATGAAATATTGATAGCCAATCAATCAATGCAACATTTAGAATCCCCACTCATGATGGAACAATAGACATAAACCAAGATATTGCATTGAAAGACTGGAACCAAAGCAATGATGAATATTTGAACATGATCCACCAAACTTGGCTTAAGAAGAAAAGAACAGGACCATCAAAACTTTCTAAGGTCCTATCTAGAAGTGAATTACAAGAAGAATTCTCCGTTGTCATAACTCTATTGAATAGAGTTCTAGGTAAATCAAACACCTGATATTTCTCTGAATGAATGTGTCTCTATATCAATATTGTTTGTGTGGAAAAACAGTGCATTGACTCGAGAGAGGTAATCAGTAACAATCTCCATGATCAATTGACAGGGTTTGAGTCAACCCAATGATTCTATATGACTTCATACTTGGTATATTGTATTACTGATTTGAAACACTCGCTAGGACCTAATGTGGAAGGACAAGACTTCCCACAAAAGCAAATATATGATAAATTACCACAACTCACTCATGAGCAAGGAAAGAAACATTTCAAAAGAGTGAACCATGCTTTCACTATGGTGGTTGTGAGAACTATGGAAGGAAACACAACTACTCGGATCTCAAAGGAAGTTGTTGCCTTAGCAAAGAAGTATGGAAGTTATTTCATCCAATTTCCCAAATTCACATATGTGAGTTGGAGGGTTCCTAGACCTCCCATATAAATTGTCGAGATACACAAGCGATAAAATCATCCTCATTGAGCTTTGCAGGCAATTAAGTGAGGTGTACAAAAAGTCCAACGAGAAACATGTAGGGGGTTTCCTTTCCTATTGCCCTGAGTTATTATATGTGCAAATTAGCTTGAGATGCCTCCAATATTGAAAAATCCATGATTGAATTCCCAATGAAATTTCATACAAAAAAATCCCCTTTGACAATAAGAGTTTTGTGAAGAACAATCTCATGTTGGCCCCAATTACTTGCATGTCCCAAAACTTAAAGACTATTGGGAAGATTGTGAATATGAAATTGAGGTCAGAACAATAGACTACTCAAGAATGACCTTGGAACAAATGAAAGCATTCAAATTGGAATGGGTGACTCAAGGAATTGTTGATGATGGATCAAACATAATTGATCCTCTTTTTGATAAACTGCATCTTGTGCCTCTTCCACTTATTGATTGGTCAATCAAAGAATCCTCTGATTTGAATGAGTGCACCAAATTTGTTTTGAAAAGATTAAGGGCTTGGTTTAAGAAGAAATTAGTTGAATATACAATTGCAAGAAGTTCAGAGGATGTTGGATCTTCCAAAAGCCAACAACAATAAAAAACAACACACATTACTTAGCAATCTAGTACTAAGGTATATAACAAGAGTCCTAGGCCAAGTAAAGCAGCAAGTGGTGAGAGTGATGAGGATCCCAAAAAGAAGCAGCTTCCAGCACAAACTTGTGCAGATGAACCAGCAAAGATGCCTCTAAAACTTGTTAATAAGAGACCTGCAGCTCCTTAGGTTTCTTCAGGGGAGGCTCCACCTTCAATAGAATTAGATCCTTCTTTGTTCATTGACAACACAACACAGTAGTTCCTTGCTTCCGACTCAGGGTTGTCACAAGCAACTGTTGGATCTTTTTTTGGCTTAATGCAAGCATCTCTTATATCTATTGTTGCTTCTGTGCAAGTGCCTCTTGTTTCTCCCATTGCACCTCTCCAACCTCCTCCATCTCCTCATGTCTCCATTCCATCTCCACCCTATGTTGCATCTTGTCCCCATGTTGTGCCTCCTCATCCACTTCCTTCTCCCACTTCACCATTCGTGCAACAACTTGTTGTTACAAGAGACCCTACAAGTGCCTCTCAACAATCTCCTCTAGTTGGGTCATCCAAGACACAAGATACTCAAGTTGTCATTGCTTCAAGCAGTTCATCCTTCCCTTGGGTCCATCAGATGACAAACAAGTGGAAGAGGAGTGGTGTGAAGGTTATTGCTCTTGATTTTGATGTAGTAGCCAATCTCTTGCAAAGCCAACTGCCAAAAAGGCTAAAACAACTTCAAGATTGATATCCAAGCCTTCGGGTGCGCAATTTGTTGAAATTGCCAAGCCCATAGACGATAAAGATGAAAAAGATATGACCCCTGTAGATTACAACTTGAGTAGAAGACACAATGGGAAATCTACTCATGAAGGGGATATTCACAATTTTCAAGAAACTGTAGCAAAACTAGTAAAAAGAACAGAATTGGGAAAGCAAACCCAAGAACAACTTAAGGAATAGGGACGAATACTTTTAGCGTGTATTAAAAAAATTGAATCAAGAAAGTGTTCTAGTGGCTTCTCTCCCAGAATTTGTCCCCATTGATGATATTGACAATAATGTTGTTGCCAAAAATTGTAAATACAATAATCATAGAAGAGTGATTGAAAATTGGGTAGAGCAACTCGTAGTTGACGACCTTAAATTCATTGGTGAAATAAGAAGACCCTGTGGACTTCTACAGGGAGATAAAACCAAGCTCTCAGAGGAGATGAAACAATTTTTTTTTTTGAAATTGCTAAAGAATATAAAGGGTTTGGAGGATATGGCCCATTCCAATGGGTACATCCTTATATCAGAACAAATCTTCAGCAAGGTGGATGATAATATGTCATTTGTATGGTTTCAAAACATAAAATGGAAAATCAGAGTTCTTGAAGCATCCTGGAAAGATTTGAAAAAATATAGCAAGTTTTGTGATGGACTGGTAACTGAAATCTGTGCAGATATCTGGTCTATTCATTGTGAACTAATGAAAAACAGAGATACTGAACCATTTTCAGCCACTGAAATGAAATAACAATTCCAAAAGATGATTAACGAAGAATTATTCAGTGTGGATAATTTCAATCTAGAGGTTATGAACAAATTAGGTAATATCCATATTGCTCTCACCAAATGTAACAAAAATCTTCCTAACTTTTTCAAGAAAAACGAGGAAATGAATGAGATAATAATCGTTTGGTTGACAAGACTATCAAATATAACCATTCCAAAACAACAAGGAATTGGCACGACGGTTCAGAAATTCAAGGCAGTTGAAATCAAAGCAAATTGCAGAACACGGGTAGATGGTCACTTTGGAACAGCCGACAACTCATTCAAACAGACCCTTTGCTTCCTCTCTCTCTCCTTGATCTCTCTCTTATTTTTCTGTTTCTCTATTGTAATTTTTCATTAAATTATTGTAATTTGAAATCTTTGTATTTTCACTTTATGAAATAATTTCAAAAGTAAATGAAGACATGGTAACCTTTTTCAAAAAAGGTAGTTACAAGGAGTTATGAGGTGGTTATTCGCCCCCAAGCTATATATTCAAAGATTCTCATTGTAATCAGGACTTTTTGACAAGAAATAAAAAATTTATAGTGGCGAAAGAAAGAAGAAAACTTTGAATTCTTTTGCAGAGATTAATACAAGAAGCTTCCACAGAACTTTGTGTTTTTTTGTTTTTTTTGGTTTTCTTGATAAATGATTGTTTTTCTTATATTTAACTTTCATTCAATCTATGTATCTCCTTCACAACAAAATGTTCAAACTGTTCATGTTGTTCACTAATTTAAGTATATATAAGTGATTAAAAATCTGAGTTTATTTAATCGCGTATGTTTGTTCTTTCTCTTCTCATTTTCTTTATTTTCTTTCTATTCCTCCTGTTCAATTTTTGTTCAGCTATACACTCTTTTTCTGTTCTTAAAACGCCTTCAAAAAAACAAATTTGAATGTCTGTAAATATTCAATTTTTTGCACTTTTTCAGTTTTCAATAAAAGGAGCCTCCCCAGCAAATAGAGGAGGGATTTTTTGTCCCCTGCACTGTTGACAGGAAATCCTTATTTTGTACTCCATACACAATATTCTGCCAACAAGACACACCATAGGCACTGAGATTGTGATCATGCCTTTTGGTCTTACAAATGCACTAGCAACTTTCCATGCTACCATGAATAAGGATGCAGAAGGTTTTGCAGGTGCTGTCAATAAGGATGCAGAGAATACTGCTGCAAAGAAAATGGGTAAATGAATAGCACAAAAAGATGTGTTGTTGCTGCAGAAAGTGGAAGCGGGTCTTGAAATAAAGGTTATCAAAGATGCAGATCAAAAACTCAGAGGAAGAAGAGCTATTGGAAAATGATGGTAAAATTTCAGATGTTGAGAAAAGAATTTCTCATATGGCGTCTAAGTTTGAAGACAATTGCGTGGAAAATGAAAGTAAACTCTGAAGAACTAATGTCCAGACAAGGGCAATTAAAGTCTAACTCTGAAATTATTTCCATGTGGAAAATGGAACTTGACAATTTGCCTGCCTCAACAAAAACAAAGAGGGTAACTATTATTAAGTTAGCTGGTGATGCGGGAGAGAAGGGGCACTTTAGCAGTTGGCGGCTTTGAGTGATCCAGATCGGATCGAGAATCGGGTGGACAACATGCCAAACTGCAGAAACTCAATGTTTTATAAGCATAAGCAGTTTAATTTCAACAGTTGTAACATAGTATGATATTGTAGAACTGTAGCAAAATAAAACCATGAATGAACAGAATAAAATATACACACAGAAAACAAAATTTGGCATACTATGGTTACATCTTAAATGCTGTATAGGCATGTATTCAGACACTACAGTGAGACATGTAAGGCATGTATGTAGGGCATCTAAACTTAGTTCACGTCATGAGTTTTCCAACACATATTATGGTTTACAATTCCGATCAACGATCTAGGAGGTGTTAGGAAATATAGGTTATTCCACCATACTGTATAGGCTTGGTGTATTAATTATAGGTTATAAAGTATATTGTTAAGGTTGTTAGGTGATTTGTTGTGGCACCCATATTCATGTGGCTGTTAGAGTCTATCCTAGGAAGTTGTTCACGTGGTTAAGTGTTGAGATGAGGGACCATAGGATCAGTCCAACCTATGTGGGTGTGTATATATTCATTGTTATAATTTAATAATAATCCTGGTATGCATATATTTAAATTGTGTATTACAGTGTTATTTCATGAGCTTTGCAATCATTTAATTTTAACCAAATCTTTAATTTGGTATCTAAGTGGATCAAAATCCTGTAAGAGCCGAACAAATCCAAAGCCTATGCGAGCTTCCTTTGCAAGATGAAATTTTAATGATTCTCAAAGGGGCACGTCCACTGTATGATTTTGTTTCCCCGTTTAATGTAAATCTTCCATGATTAATTTGTTTGTAATCTAGTTTAGTCTTACCATTAGTTAGATTATTTTTTGTGCTTATTATAAAAGCTAGATTGAGTTTAAAAGGAGTACAGCAAAGGAAAGCTGAAAGAGGCACCTTCCAGGAGAGGAGTCGTCACAAAGAAAACAAAAATTATAATTTGTGGCAAAGAGGGTGTTCAAATAAATGTCTCTCAAAGATGAATGAAACAGCAGTTTTTTGAAGAGAGAGGCACATATGACTACAGCAAGTAAGCCAGGAAATTAATATTAAAAAAAAAGGAAGCATGGAAAATCCCTACCATTGCATCAACAGCAACAACAAATAAAAAAGAGGAACATATGAACTTGTAAAAGGCGTCTTCAACAGAAGAAAGGTGTACCAACACAGTAAAGTGGCGCTCTTCAGAAATAACATTGATGTTTTTTCTTCTTATTTTTTAATTTTTGTGCTGGAGGTAGACTGTTAGAGGAGTGTGGCAGCAAGAGGAGCTTAGAAAAGAGATCAGCACTTCAATGTGGCACAAACAGCAGAATAATCTATGGAGAAAGAGGTGTCTGTAGAAAATGAAGCACCCAGCTTCAAAGAAGATTCCCCCACAGCGTGAGAGATTAAAGTTTATTTATTTTAACAAAAAGTTTTTAATTTATGTAAATTTAGGCTTCTAGTCTTCTATATAGCTAAATTATAAATTATAAATTAAAAATTTAAGAAAAATATTAAAATATTTTGAGTCAAGGGGCTGGAACAAATTAGTATATCTTCCAAACCCATGAGAGTCGTCTGATGAAAATTTACCACAACATGTTTAGATTCACTGTTACAAGCCACATAAAACAATTTTGTTCCAGCATTTTTAGGTTTTTAGATTTACTTGTTTTAGTGTCTCACTGTAGTGTAGTTTTAGGTATAAAACCTTACTTGGTGTAGACACCTAATTTTGGCACAAGCCTTGTAATTGCAATATTATTAGTGTTTTCATGCATATAGATCATTGACTGAGATTAGGTTCTTATTAGCGCATTTTCCTTTGTGTTGGGCTCCATGCAGTGTTTCAAGGCATCTAGGGTCAATCATAGTATCACCATTCACTCTTGAAACTTTCAGATCAGTCATTTGTTTGCCTCGGGATGCTACTGCAATCTTGAGATGCTTGTATTTTAGGGTTTAGGTCACCTTGACAAATATTGAACTAGTTCGATTCTAGTATGACCACTATTGGACCGGTCTGATAGTGGTCATGTCGATTGTCGATGCTTTCAATCCCTTTCCTTCGTTTTCATTATGTTTCATTGTGCCCAAATCATCAACTTTCTTGTTTCCACAATGTCGACTTGCACGCCAATAATTTCTTAATTTGAATTTGAGAAGTCTATATCATAGAAATACATCCATATTCAGAGAGAGCCGAAGGCTCACAAATGTGGAGAAGCACAAATAGTTTTGGTCAATCTCAACAACACATTTTATTTAATGGATTGAACAAATACATATAGTGAAGCTACAAACTATGAACACGGAGGTTGCTCCAACTACTCCTCCCATAAATATCTCGCAATCTCCCATAAAATAGTTTTGTACAATAAACTATTTTAACAAACTCCTAATATATATTATTGTTACATAACAATAATGTTAACTAACTATAACTAAATAATATTTACCATAGGTTAAATACATAACTACCATGTGACTACTAAATTTTCCTAACATTCCCCCCCCTTAGTGTTCACATGGGGAGAGGAATCATATGACTACACATCTCTATATTGCCCCCTAGAATGCGGACATCCGAGTTCGCCCGAAAATGCCTCTGATTTTACATTGAGAGATTTTGTACATTACAAGTCAATGTCCACGGAAAATCAACTTTACATATTTTATTGAAATTTGGAATTACTTATCAACATGGGCTTTATTTGAAACTTTTCACCAAGGACACTAAACAAAAAGACTATGACAAAAAATTTAGAAATACCCATACTTGAACAAAATACTAACTCTTAAATAACTTGACACTGATGACACAAAAATAAAAAATGTCTCTAAACTTAAAACTAATACCACTTATCATAAAAAATCAATAAAAAAAATGAATTACAAAAATAATAAATAAAACTTTAACTATTCAACTATTAAAATCTAATACCTAAACCACTTAGCAAATCATAAAGCCACAAATTTAGAAAACAAAACCACATATAAAAAATATAAAACAAAAACTTTAAAAAAAATACAAACTACGGATATAATCATAAAGACTAAATAATGATCATTAACTATAACGTAAATGACAATCATAAAAATCACATATTTAATATAAAACTAAAACTATACAAATCTAAAACATAAATAAATACCTATGAAGATAAAATACCACATAATACCAAGAATAACCTAAACCTAAAACTTGACTCAATAAAAACTATAACTTTCAAAGAGAATGCCACGAAACTTTAAGAACAAAACCACTACCTTAAACCTAAATAAAACAAACTCAATAAATTTTTTTTAAACATACAACTTGAAATAAACCCACGACTTTTGAAAGAAACGACATGTTTGAACGACAAAGGTGTGTGTTTGGTGGGATGGCATGGGCCATTTGGAACAACAGATATGGACGCCAAGGCGTTGCGGATGTCATATGAGAATATCAATCTGCTTACAGAATAGTATTCGTGGAGCAGGTCAAGTCAGACGATGCTGCCAAGGAGGACGCCAAGCAGGGATTTGAGAGAAAAAATGCAATTTGGATGGTGGTTTGGCGCTGAGCCGTTTGACTGAATCACTGTGGAGAGTGAGGATGAGGCATTGAAATGCGCGGAGAATTGCAATACCTCTAGTATCCAGGCCGGATGCTTGTAAATCACACTCTTCGAACTCTTAATCAGAGCCAAAATTGCACACCCAGAATTAAAAACAATGGAATGTGCTAAAATGCACCAAACACGTCAATGCAACCGGCGCTGAGGTTGGGTCTAATCCGAACCAATAATTCCTCAAATCTTCTGCCAAAGAACCTGTACAGCGAAATAAATTTGTGTAAGACAAATACTTGTATGGCTCTGCAAATGTATGTATTGAGTGTAGATCTGGCATCTCCAATCAGCAATACGGCTATGTGCAAAATATAAGTTCCAAGAAAACAATATACACAGACAAATCAAAAATCGGAAATTAATATATAAAAAATATATATATATATATATATATTTTTTTTTTTGATTTTCTTGAATGCATAACAGTGAACAAAATGGAGTGTTCAAAACTGTGAATGGAGTGGATGGGGTGGAGATAAGATAAGATAAGATAAATACATCAATGTCCAACGAATGACCACAAAAGTAGGTCAAAGGGACTGCAGATAACATGTGCAAGTACAAAGCAGGAGAACCAAAAGATTCCCAAGAAAGAAAAGAAAAGTACAAACCCAAAGAAAGTGGCAAAACCAAAAAAAAACAATCCCACAAATCCAAAATCGGGGGTGGAAATGCAAACGAGAAGAAAGGGAAGACAGCCAAGGAGAAGCAAAGAGGGAAGTCTCCAACTCTCCTAACATCTGAGGCCAACTGGAAGAAAGAAACTCTGGATGGAATGATGCCCAAATGCAAGGGTAGTAGAGTGCGAAGGCCACCTACTATGTTGTTGTCTGGACACCATACTATATCTCAAAGGCATGGCAGATCTAGTTTGTCTCCTGGTGTAGGACCTAGTATGGGCTTGGCTATGATGGCTCGGGGAACTGTAGATGGTATCTTTGGGCCGAACAGAACTGGAGTAAGAAGCAGAGTTGGCCTCACAGTTGCGCTTAGTGCCTCTCAATAAGGTAGTACTGCGAAGAAGGAAGTGATCCACCGAGTGGAATCTGGTCTAGAATGTGGCTGAAGTGTGTACTCACGAAGCCTCAGAGCCTCCAGTATGTATAAGGCCAGGCACTTTTGATCCTCATACCTGAAAAAGTCAGAAAGATCCTGTGCCCTCCTAAATAGACAGTAGAACCTTCCTCTGATCTCATAGTAAATAGGGCAGCGAAAGATGAAGTGTGTCTCTGTCTCAGTCCCCTGGAGACTACATAGCTGGCGGATCCTATCAGAACAATCAAGGTGGTGATTCGTCTCGCACCGAAGTCTGTGAGAACCTACTCTGAGTTGGCCAAGGGGGATGCAAATGGCATGCATCCAGTGACGAAGAGTATGCTAAGGACGGATAATGAGACCGTCACGCAACTCCGAAAAGTGCTCAGCATAAAAGGCCATTTTAGAGTGGAGTCCCCCATGAGGGTTCACCCAAGTGGTGTGAATGAACTGCTTGTAAATATCCTCTCTGTTAGTGAACCATGCATATATCCTCTCTGAACCTACCCAAGGGAGAAGCATGCATATGAATAGTGGAGCCAGGGGTTTCACACGTGATCTACACTGTTAGACCATTGGCAATATGCAAGCAAAGTGAACAACAAACCAATGATATCAATAAGTGGTCTGCACTGCTTGATCATTGTGTTGTGGGGAAGGCAAATGATGAATGGAAGGAGCCACAATGCTCAAAGAGGCGACACAAAACCTGCTCTGATACCAAATATAGAAATACATCCATAATCAGAGAGAGCCAAAGGCTCACAAATGCGCAGAAGCACAAATAATTTTGGTCAATCTCAACAACACATTTTATTTAATGGATTGAACATATACATATAGTGAAGCTGCAGACTATAAACAAGGAGGTTGCTCCAACTACTCCTCCCATAATCATCTCGCAATCTCCTAAGTTGGTGAGTTGGGTGAATCACACCAAACTCATGTAAAAAACTATTTTAACAAACTCCTAATATACATTATTGTTACATAACAATGATATTAACTAACTTACCATAAGTAAATAATATTTACTATACGGTAAATAACTAACTACCATGTGAATAATAAAGTTTCCTAACATATATGTACGAAAGCACCCTAATGCATTTGGAGATCAAGTCAATCAAGGAAGTGAATGTTCACACAATTACAACGATCACATATAAGGATTTCCTACTCTGCTTTGTACTATGTTTTTATCTATTAAAGTGTTATTGTTGCATACTTGTACCAACAAGGGGACTAGTGAAAGAGCATATACATAGGTATAAGAGTTGAGGTCTTCATACACCCCAAATTGCTTGTTGACTTGCATGAATGTTGATTGTCAAATTGTTCAACAAAATAGGTCTAATTGAGGCAAACCCCTCATAACAACACCCATTTTTTATACTCTTGCAAGGTCTCTTGGGGTGGATTAGTGCTTGAGCAAAGAAGGAATTATGGCAGTTTTGTGTATATAATCGTAAATCTAAAAAAGGTTTTTGAAGGACAGGGGCTGACAAAGGCATTCACAAAGTTTCAATTCAACTTGACCTAATTTGCCGTTCTCGAGATCAAAATGCCACTATCGGGCCAAACTATCACTATCCGAGCAGTCTAATATTGCTCTACCTCTATCGAAACTGTCAAATACTAGTCACTACCTAAACAACATCAAAGCTTTCTAGGGTGGTGTTCTACATTGTTTTAGGACTTGTTTCTCAATACTTTCAATCACTGTTAGCTCACAATTAAGTCAAAAATTAGGTACTTATTTATATACCCCCTTTGTCCTTTCAATCATTTCTAGGTACTTTCAGTTTGGGCATAAGTCAGATTTGTATTTGATATTATTTATTGTATTTACTACCCTATCTGATTTATGCCCATATTTTATTTGTTGTTAAACCTAAGTCCACTTTACCATAAAACATGTTGGTAAACCTGAGCTATCTTACATCCAACCTTGGGGTTTAACACCCAAAGGTTTGTATTAAATTCATAGTTTTTTGTATGGGAGGCAAGTTCTGACAAAAACTTGCTAGATTATATAAAACTATATTTTAATCTTTGTGGCAAAAGGATATTGCTTAAGTCCTAATATCTTTTGAAATATAATTTTTTTCCAAGAAAACATTGTTTTGAAAGACGTTTGTCAAGACTCAAAACCCTTAACTTTAAATTTTTGTATATAATTTTGCATTGATAGTACCCAACACCCTTACAAGTTTTTTTGTTAGCGGGGAAGCAGAATTCTATTTCCATGAAGGTGACAAGTACAATGAAGAATACTACCAGAACTATCAAAGCACATCATGCAACGATCTATGGCCTGCAAGACCGTTAGGATCGACCTAGGTAATTGAGTCGAGTTCAAGAGGAGGTTCGAGGATCACAAGAGGATGGAGGTTAATTATTGATCTTGAGCACACTTCTAAATCGGAGACAGGTTTATTATGTTAGTAACAAATCCAATGAGAAAAATACTAAAGCCGAAGGCGATGATCATCACTGACTAATGACAAAGATTGTACTCCAACTGCACATGAAATGATTAGTGAGGTCAGCTCCCATTGAGAAAGTGTAGTGAGAGACCAATCCCACTACAATTGTTTTGTAACTGATAGGTGAGGCACAATCCCATCAGAGAAGCAGTTGAGGTGAGGCCCAATCCCACCGGTTGAGCATAGTGAGACCAACTCCCACTACTACTATATTTTTAACAAATACTAGGGTGTGTCCCTATTCGTGCAGAGGTTTTTTTTTTTTGTTGTGAGCAATCATGTGTCTTTTCTCACACAAAGATGTATATGTATGAATTATCAAGAGTGTCCTAGTTCATATTGATTTGGTTTTTCTTTATGAACATTAGCTTTGTCCTCGTTCATCAATTGTTACTAAGCGTAGTGAGGACATTCCCACTACTATCTAGAAGTATGTTGAATTGCGAGTGTGTTCCAATTCACATACAAAGTTGATTTTCTCATAGTATTGCAACTATGATGTAATGAGGGGAGAATGTTGGAAAATATACGTTATTACACCATATTGTATAGGCTTGGTGTATTAATCATAGGTTATTAAGTACGTTCTTGGGTGATTTGTTGTGACACACATATTAATAGGGTTGTATCCTACGAAGTTGTTCATGTAGATAAGTGTTAAGACGAGGGAATACAGGATTAATAAAACCTATTTGGATGTATATATATTCCTTGTTTTGATATAATAATAATCCCGGTAAGAGCATATTGAAATCTTGTATTATTATGTTATTTCATGCACTTTGCACTCTTTTAATTTTAACCAAATCTTCATTTATATGAACTCAACCCAGCAAGGTCACATACTAGTGATATCCTTGTTTTTTCAGTATTTTTCCCAAAATTTTGTCCCGAACTGCCCCAGGAATCATTTGCCCTTTCCCTAAGAAGCAATGGGCCCCATTGCTCCTAGGTCTGAATTTCCGATGATCATAAAAAACTGAGTGCACAAGTGATTTCCTTCCACTTGAGTGGCGTGACCCACCCGAAATTCATATTTACTGATTTTGAAGACCTTTGTGTGGGGATGCCAGCAAACCAACATCTAGCACTATTGTGGTTGCACTTCCCGCACAAATCACAAGGATGGAGATTCCAATAATGACTAGAATCATGACCTCTTCTAAAACAATAACTACAATCTGACAAAACAAATACCTTCCATGTGCATAAGTGGAATGCTCACACCAATTTTGAGCAGGTTGTTCTACATAAATGTCTACTTAAATGAAAGTGGGACCCATGGTTGGTTGAGAAGATTCTTCATTGTACCCAAGACCAAAATTTTTAGGCCTCGTTTTTGTTTCATGAGGTTTCTAAATTCCTTGACCATCTTTGACAAGGCCTTGACCAATGCATTCCATTTTATTTAATAGCTAGAAACCACTACCTTTTGTGTTTTTTTAAAACTGCCTAATAAATACAGAGAATATTAGAAAGCAAGGAACCGGAATAACATACCATGTTTTCCTCTATTTCTATCTACGCATCTACAAAAAGTGTCTTCTTTTCTTTCAACTTTTAAGGTGGCCAAATCCTTTTGAATTCCATCAAAGGATGTTTCTTTTCTTGCAAGTTGTTATTGAAGCTTGTGCATAACTTCATTGCACCTTTTCTTTGCTCAGAGTAATCTTTCCACAATGGGGCTTCCGAGTTGGGAAAGATTTTTCTGCATCTATATCATCGATTCTGTAAGAACCCTTCACAAGTTCTACTGCTGAACTTCACTTTTTTTTGTTTTGTTTTGAAGGTTTTATGAATTTTTTTGTGTTTTCAGGGGGTTTGAACAAAAAAACACATACTGAAAGTAAAACTAGTCTATTGAGAATAAATTTTGAACAATATTGAGACTTCTTTTATTGCCATATATTATTCCATTCACTGAATAAGAGTCCAAGGCCTTATTGAAAATAAATACAATATAAAAAAAAAAAATTCCGATAATTGAATGACCCTGATATGATTGTGATCTGCAGATACCATCATATGTTTACCTCCAAAAGAAGCTGCGAACACTTTGTCTTCTATGACCAGCAATTCCTCTCTATTCACATGTAATGTAGCACGTCACTATTCACAGTATTGTAGCGCATCACTATTCATGGGTACTGTAGCGCATCACTATTCACGAGTATTGTAGCAGCAAATAAAAACTCTAAAAATAATCCCTTTCAATCAGAAAATAATCTGCAACTCCAATCTCTTAAATCTGATCCAAACTTCACCAAATTCATCCAATTGAAATCCCAAATAGAGCCTCTGATTGAGACCCCTCAAAACCACCAAGTTCACTGGGTATTTCACCAGCTCAGATGGTTGCTCACAGAAGAACTACGTTCTTCAATCGCTGCTGCAGGTAGAAACCCTCGTTCTCCAAGCAAGTTCAAAACTCCTCAAAAATGTTCTCAAAATGCAATAATCCTGAATTTCTTCAAAAGAAAACCTTATATCTCCTCAAGCAAATTGATTTCCTTCAAAAGCATCCTTTAAATTAACTTTGAATTTCACTTTTAATTTTCCAATAGTTTGGGCACCCATTTAATTATAATAATTAATTGAAATATGGCCCCTTCTTCATGATGGTCGACCCCTTCATTCAGTCACTTAAGTTTTAACATAAATTTAAATTATAACTCTATAATATAAGCTTCAATTATATTAATATTTATTTTGGCAAATAAATATTAATATCTCCCTCAATATAAGTCCAAATGACAAGCCGTCTGAAGCCGGATGATAAGTGACTGAATCTGCATATGACCAGACCATACTGCTAAAAATAGCAGGGGTGCTCCACTGAGTGTCTCCACTTGCTAAAAATAGTAAGTCAAGTAAATGGCGTCCAAAAGACCCCGAACGAAAGCCAAACTGAAAAATTCTGACAATTGAAGCCAAGCCATGCCTCAACAAGACCCTCTATTCTCCATATTAGCCTACGAGGGCCACATAATAGGCTAATCTCAAGTATTGAGAGATGTCAACTGGAAGGGGACATTACAGTCTGCCCCTCCTGAAATTGCTTGTCCTCAAGCAATCTCAACTCAGGTTGCTGCAAAATCTCCTCACTCTCCCACGTAGCATCCTCCACTAACAAATCTCTCCACTTCACTAGATATTCCCTAATGGTCCTCCTGCATAGCTGTCTCTCTCTGTAGTCCAGGATAGACTCAGGTACTAAAATCAACTTTCCCTCATCATCTAAGGGAGGCAATACTGTTGAAGGTACCACACGATGTCCTAACGCCTTCTTGAGGCGTGACACATGAAAAACATTGTGGACCTTACTATCCGCTGGAAGCTCTAGCTCATAAGCCACCACTCCAACATGCCTACCAATCCTGAAAGGACCATAGTACCGTGGCTTGAGCTTCTCTGATCCACTCTTCCTGAGAGTAGACTGTCGGTAGGGCTGCAACATGAAATATATCATGTTTCCCACCTCAAAAGATCTCTCGGTCCTCTTTTGATCTGCATACTGCTTCTACTGATTTTGTGCCTTACCAATATTCTCCTTAAGAGCCCTCATAATGTCTTGGCTCCCCTGCAATAAGTCTCCCGCACTAGGCACTCTATTGTCACTCAGTAGCAAATCAAGAAAACTAGGCGCCTCATACCCATACAATGCCATGAATGGGGACATCTAAATGGTCATGTGGTAAGTGGTATTGTAACAATACTCACATAAGTATATCCACTTAACCCACGCCTTTTGTTGCCCTGCTATGTAATTCCTAAGGTAGCCTTCCACCCATTTGTTCACTATCTCCGTCTGACCATCGGTTTGCGGGTGGTAACTGGTGCTCGGTGTAAGCTCGGCCCCACAAAGTCCGAACACCACCTGTAAGAAGTGACTCAGGAACCGACTATCCCTGTCGCTAACTATGCTCCGAGGCAACCCATGTAATCTGAAAACCTCACGAAAAAATACCTCTCCTACCTGTGTAGCTGTGTAAGTAGTGGTGATTGGAAAGAAGTGGGCATACTTTGTCAGCCGATCCACAACTACATATATGCAATCACGTCCTTGGGCTTTAGGCAAGCCCGAAATAAAATCCATCGATAGGCATTCCCACTTCCTATCAGGAATTGAAAGTGGCTACAACAACCCTACTGTATATGTGTTCTCCTGCTTGTTCTGCTGACAAACAGGGCACTCTCGCACATACAGAAGAACATCTGCCTTAAGCCCCTTCCATGTAAATCTCTCCCGAACTTGTCTGTATGTCTTAAAGTACCCGGGATGCCCTACTATAGGTACATCATGGAAAGCTCGCAGAATGGTGTTATTCATCTCTAACCCTGGGATCAAAAAAATCATGTTCTTGTAAATGATCAACTCATTTACTAGTGTGTACCTGGTGTCCACAATAGATCCCTCAGCAATGCCAGATGCCCATGTATCCTTGGCATACTCTGCCACAATCAGGTGCCTCCAATCCTCTGCAATCTGTACCATAGAACTCAGATGAGGCGGGCGTGAAAAAGCGTCAGCAACAACATTTTGTGTACCTTTGACATAGGTGATGTCAAAGTCATATCCCTGTAACTTACCCACTTTTGCTGACGGTCATTTAAATCTCGTTGTCCTAGGAAATGCCTCAAGCTATTATGATTAGTTTTAATACAAAACTTATTGCCCACTAAATATTGCCTGAATTTGGCCAAGGCATGTAAACCCTCTCTGGTCCTCTGAGCTTCCTACTCTCATAAGCAATCGGGTGCTTGTCTTGCATAAGCACCGCTCCAATGCCCTCACCAGAAGCATCACATTGAAGCTCAAAAGGCTTCGTAAAATCTGGCAGTGTCAACACTGGACATGTAGTCATAAGCTCCTTAAACCTCACAAAACACCCCTGTGCCTCAGGAGTCCAAATGAATGCACCTTTTTTCAACAAATCCGTCATAGGTGCTACATGGCTTGAATATCTACTGACAAATCTGCGATAGAAACCACATAACCCAAGAAATCCTCACAGTTGTGTCAAGTTCTCAGGAGTAGGCCAATCTATGATAGCACAGATCTTAGGATCCATCCGCACTCCCTCTGCACCGATAATATGGCCTAAGTATAACAACTGAGTCATCCCCAAATCATACTTGGATTCCTTGGCATACAAGGACTCCCTATCCAAAATGTTGAGGACTGTATCCAAATGAGCCAAGTGCTCTTGCCATGTCCCGCTGTAGACCAATATATCATCGAAGAAGACAAGTACATATCTCCTCAACTGTGAGTGGAAGACCCTGTTCATGGTGGACTGGAATGTCGCTGGAGCATTGGTTAGCCCAAATGGCATAACCACAAACTCAAAGTGTCCACAATGACAACGAAATGCGGTCTTCTCAACATCCTGCTCACGAACTCTAATCTGATGATATCCCGATCTCAAGTCCATCTTCGAGAAGTAACAGGCACCATGGAGCTCATCAATAAGCTCATCTATACGGGGTATGGGATATCTGTTCTTAATAGTCCTCTTATTCAGGACCCTGTAATCTATGCACATACGAAGAGTACCATCTTTCTTCTTCACTAGAACAACTGAAGAAGCAAATGGCGACTTACTCGGTCGAATGTGACCCATAGCAAGCAACTCCTTGATAGTCTTCTCTATCTCATCCTCAAGCCGCTTTGGGTGTCGGTAAGGAGTAATCATGACGGGCTTGGCGCCCTCCTCAAGCTCTATGATGTGCTCAATACCCCTGTCTGGAGGTCTCCCTGGTGGAAGGTAACTGAAAACCTTCTAATGCTAACTCTCAACTGCTGAATGTCAGGATGATACTCAGTCTTATGCTGTCCCTCCTGTGTAGGCATCAAAGTACACTTGGCGGCCCACTCAACCATGTCATGACGCATAAGTCTCTCCATTCGTCGAAAGGAAATAGTCCTGATGTTACTGTCTCAGATGGCCTTCAGTATATGAGTCTTCCCATCCACCTCGCACCGGATCTCCATGTCTTTAAGGCGAAGTATAACTTCCTCAAGAGAATGAAGCCACTTCATGCCCAAGACTATATCAATATCGCCCATATTTACCACATAATAATCAGCCTTGAATTCATAATTATTCAAGCGCAAAGGAAGATCCTTAATCATATGGTCACACTTGAGAGTGTAACCATCAGCCACCTTAACCCGAATGCCCTCAAACTCTTCGGTTATGAGCCCACGCCTCTCCACAAATATGGCATCAATAAAATTATGGCTGGCACCTATGTTTAAAAAGGTGATAACCTTTTGACCAGCCAAAACTCCACAAAGTCTAAAAGATCCCTCCTGTTGCATGCTAGACAACCGTGCCTCCTGGAGCTGGATCTCTGACTCTGCCTCCACCTTAGGCTCTGAAGCCTCTGACTCTGACTCCTCATAACTCTCCTGCTGTCCGGAATTTTCAGATTCCGAATCCTCATAATAAGCCCACATAACTCTATTGGCCTTACCCTTAGGCCGCAAAGGACAATCATTGTTAGCATCATAGGGACCTTTGCAGTAGAAACAAAGCTTCTTCCTGCGCAAATCATTAAGAGTCTCACGATCCAAGGGTGTTGCTGATTTTCCCTTTGAATCACTCTTAAAATCAGATTTCTCTCTATTTTTATTGAATCTCTTGTTGTCCTTAAATGACGAAGTACTCCTGGAATTGGACTTGCTAGATGGAGCTGCAAGTTCCATGCTGCGTGCCTTCATCGCTTCTTATAGTGAAAGAGGATCAAAGGCTTTTACCCAACCCTTCAGTGGTTCGGATAATCCCTCGGTGACCAAAACAACCAATCTCCTATCTGAGATATCTGGCACCATAACGGATAACCTCTGAAAGTCACTAATGAAATACTCCAATTCGCCTGTTTGTCTCAACTGTGCCAACTCCCTGAAGTAGACTTCTGGATCCTTCTTATCAAATCTCTCTACCAACCTGTCCACGAAAGTCCTGGTATGAAGTCAATTGTTTATGATGTAGGGTAACCATCCCATGGTACCACCAATCATGTGCAGAGCCCTCTAAATGTAGTGTGGCATATTTTATTGCCTCCACTTCTGTCATAGGTCTCAGTGCCAGGAAAGTGTCAAGCTTGTGAATCCAAGCCTGCGTTGTCATCTTGCTACTACCATCAAAAGTAGTCAAAGAAAGGTTGCCTGTAGCACATTTTAATTCATTATTCTGGCCACGAGGTCTCCTATCCTGTCTCACTGCCCTGTAATGCTCTCTCCTCTGATTAACAAACCTGTCGAATGTCATCCTCTTTCGCCCGTGGAGCTAATAATTCCCATTCGTCATTCACAGCCTTGAGGATATTTGCAAACATCTCCTCTCCTATTTCTTCTGTAGGTGCTACCTCAGGGTCATCTCTAATGAAGGTAGGACAAGTAGGCCTGTCTGCTGTCCTAGTATGCGTCCTATGAGCTCTAGGTGATCCCACTGCACTCCTGTTATCCCCTTGCCCCTAATTCTGTCTGTCATGTGGGCTCATGCACTCAATCATGGTGGTGAATGCCTGCAAGGCCTGAGCCATCTGCTGCTGTCCTGTAACCATTGCTCTGAAAAATTCTCTTGTTTCCTGATCCTCATTCGTGTTGCCTCTGGGTGGGCTACCCTCACGCCTATCACCCATGATGACCGGTTGTGGTTCTAAACCCTGTTCACCTTCAAGTAAGGCTCTCTTGCGTGTATAATCCTTGTGTGAACCAACCTCCTCTGGCGGCATGTAATAACTAAACCCTCAGGATGGCAGATTTTAGCTCTGATACAAATGTAAGAACCCTTTATTGGTTCTACTGCTGAACTTCACTTTTTTTTGTTTTGTTTTGAAGGTTTTATGAATTTTTTTGTGTTTTCAGGGGGTTTGAACAAAAAAACACATATTGAAAGTAAAACTAGTCTATTGAGAATAAATTTTGAACAATATTGAGACTTCTTTTATTGCCATATATTATTCCATTCATTGAATAAGAGTCCAAGGCCTTACTGAAAATAAATACAATATGAAAAAACAAATTCCGATAATTGAATGACCCTGATATGATTGTGATCTGCAAATACCATCATATGTTTACCTCCAAAAGAAGCTGCGAACACTGTCTTCTATGACCAGCAATTCCTCTCTATTCACATATACTGTAGCACGTCACTATTCACAGTATTGTAGCGCATCACTATTCATGGGTATTGTAGTGCATCACTATTCACGAGTACTGTAGCAGCAAATAAAACCCCTGAAAATAATCCCTTTCAATCAGAAAATAATCTGCAACTCCAATCTCTTAAATCTGATCCAAACTTCACCAAATTCATCCAATTGAAAACCCAAATAGAGCCTCTAATTGAGACCCCCCAAAATCACCAAGTTCACTGGGTATTTCACCAGCTCAGATGGTTGCTCACAGAAGAACTACGTTCTTCAATGGTTGCTGCAGGTAGAAACCCTCGCTCTCCAAGCAAGTTCAAAACTCCTCAAAAATCTTCTCAAAATGCAATAATCCTGAATTTCTTCAAAAGAAAACCTTATATCTCCTCAAGCAAGTTGATTTCCTTCAAAAGCATCCGTTTAATTAACTTTGAATTTCACTTTTAATTTTCCAATAGTTTGGGCGCCAATTTAATTATAATAATTAATTGAAATATGGCCCCTTCTTCATGATGGTCGACCCCTTCATTCATTCACTTAAGTTATAACATAAATTTAAATTATAACTCTATAATATATGCTTCAATTAAATTAATATTTATTTTGGCAAATAAATATTAATATCTCCCTCAATATAAGTCCAAATGACAACTGAAGCCGGATGATAAGTGACTGAATCTACATATGACCAGACCATACTGCTAAAAATAGCAGGGGTGCTCCACTAAGTGTCTCCACTTACTAAAAATAGTAAGTCAAGCAAATGGCGTCCAAAAGACCCCGAACAAAAGCCAAACTGCAAAATTCTGACAATTGAAGCCAAGCCATGCCTCAACAAGACCCTCTATCCTCCATATTAGCCTACGAGGGCCACATAATAGGCTAATCTCAAGTATTGAGAGATGTCAACTGGAAGGGGACATTACAAATTCCATGATAATGCTAAGGTTGGTCTGCAACCATTGCCTTTCATCCTTAAGCCATTTAGTTTCTTCAAGAAGTGACAACTCGTGCTCATTCTATGGTACCAAAAATGGATCCATATCTTAAATTGATCCTCTTTTTGTTTTTTCTGGCTTGCTTTTCCCAAAATTCCTGCAAAATGTACAGATTTATTTTCCTGCTCTGGTACCATTGATCCAAATTGGGTCAGGAACCCCGTGGGCAACACAATGAATTGCGAAAACTTAATGTGTTAATGTGTTGTAGGCGGAAGCGATATAACTTCAACAATTGTAGCATAAAATGATATTGCTGAATTGTAGCAAAGTAAACCTTGAATGAATGGAATAAAATATACACAAAGAGAACAAATTTTGAATAAAAGATTTTACTGGTGCTTTGATGTAGGAGGTATGTGCGGCTATCTTTGAGAAGAGATGTGAGCCGCCACCTCTAAGAAGAGAGATGTGAGCTACTACTCCAATGCCATTATGAAAGAAGATAGCGATATTTGAAAAGAGATATGAAGCTAATGCTCTATGTTCTTAATGTTACAGAATGGTAACAATCTCTGCAAAGAGATAAGATGATACAAGACTCTCTTTCTTCTTACAATTCATTATTTTTACATTTACGTGTCCATGCCTTTATATCTATTTTTAGCAAGAAACGAGCAGTCTAAAAATAAAATATGAAATGCTTTGACTTGGAATGTGATGAGTCATGTGACAAGCATTCCCCCAAGAAGTTGAAAGGTTTTGTCATGAACCAAAATTTACAAAATTATAATTTTTACTAATTTTGAATATTTTTCTATGGTTTTGTATTTTACCTTTTTTAGGTTATTTGGAGTGTTTTCCGGACCCTAAACTTTAGTTGGATGCCCTGCATAGTTTTCTAAGGCATATATGTAGGGCATCTAAACCCAGTTCACTTAATGAGTTTTCGTACGCATATTACAATTTACAACTCTGATCAACAACAGCCTAGGCAATATGACCCCGGCAAGGTGATGCACTAGTGATATACTAGTTTTTTCAGTATTCTGCCTATAAGATTGTCTAAAACTGCCACCTGGATCATTGATGAAGCCTATGGCATCATCCTTTATGTAGCCCGGAGGAAATAAAGTGAGGCGGGCTAAGAAAGACCTGCAAAGCTCTGAAGAAGCTGAAGACTTAAGACAGCTGCAAGAGCATTTCTTCAGGAGCATTCATCTGCTAAACCTTGATCAAGAGATCACTTCCACGAAACAAAAGCAGGTTGTTCATTGAAAAATGGTGCCCAGAAATAGAAGCGGAAAAGAAAGTAGCACCTGCAGCAAAATGTTTGGGGATGTTTGATGAGAGCAGCTGAGGACTTGAAATTAAGCATGGAGAACAATGCTGCTACCAATAACATGAAGAAGACTCTAAAAGACCTGCAGAAGTTGGAAGAGGAAATAAATGAAGTTACTCCACTACAGGAGGTTAAAGAAATTTTTATGTCAAACTCTAAGGATAGAAAGGCAGCAATGGCAGGATATGAGGGGCTTATTGCTGCTTCTACAAGGGAGAAATGATCTTTCGGTTGATGACCTTGGAGAAGTGGGAAATTTGCTTGCATAGACAGAAGCTGCCTAAAGCTGATAAGCTTCAAGAGGCTTGCAATATTTATGAGGAAATAAGGCTGATCCTAATGCCTGATCGCATCTTCGCTGCAAGAAATAGAAGGCTAAGGAACCAGGTTCTTACAGAATATTTGCTGTAATGGGATCTGCCTGTAAAATATGCTTCTTGAGAGGAAGCTGATATATTGCAACATCCTTCATTATTTACAATGATGGGGACCAGCCAGCTCAGGAGGGGTGGGCTGTAATGAACCCAAAATCACTCTAGAAACTATTTAAGGGAAATGGTAAGAAATTTAAAATGAAGTTATTACAGAGAAAATGGAAATAGAATACAACTGAAGTTGTCTTCCATGCACCTAGTTAGAGGTTAACTTGTTTTGCATGGTAAGTTCATGGTGTACTTATCCTCTCTAAATATAGAAATATCATATTGGTTCTAGCAATAATCTTCTGGAAAAACTGTCACGTTTTCAATCTCGACGCGTTTCGGATCCACTTCTGTGATCCTTCATCAAGTTAATAATGTGTTCCTGATGAAGGATCACAGAAGTGGATCCGAAACGCGTCGAGATTCAAAACGTGACAAAGTTTTTCTAGAAGATTATTACTATTGTATGGACTGTGAAAATATCAGATCTTTGATATTGGTTCTATTTATGTTTTGTTGCAATTCAAGCATGTTAGTTGCACTTCAAACATTCTCTTATCTCATCTAAGTTAAGAGATAAGGTTTAGTTTATTAAGGGAAGTAGAACAAATAAAGCCATGCAAAGCTTATAGATTATTTTGGAAGTAAAATTAGTTATTTTTAGGGAAGGTTTACTGGTCTATAAGTATGTGGAGTCTTATTGTAAAAAAGGATTAATGATTTATGAGAATTGTAATAGTTGGATCTCATTGAACCAGTACTTTGAAATTAGGAGTGGCTCACCTGTGAGCTTTGGCTGTTATGATTATTAATTGTAATCAGATTAGAGTTTGTGTGTCTTTATTCTGACATAAAAACAGAGTTATTATTCTAAACTGTGAAACTCTGAAATGTAGTATTTCAAACTTTTTGGGAATTTTTCATTTCAAAAAATTGTAAGTTACAGAATTTCATTATTTTGTTTAGCTTATTTCAGTGGTATCAGAGCTGCAAATATCAGATTTTTAGGTTTTCATAAAGATGTTCAGCACAGATTTACAAGTTTCATATTTTAAGTGCAGAATTTGCTGGGCTACAGCAGAAAGTAGCATTAACGAAATTTTCTAAGTGCGGATTTTCTGAACTCTGTAATATAGTACCTCGGACTTTTAGGGAAATTTGTATATCCAAAATTGTAAGTTTCAGAGTTTCATTATTTAGCTTGGCTCATTTCAGTGGTATCAGAGCTGTAAATATCAGATTTTTAGGTTTCTGTAAAGATGTTCAGCACAGATTTCAAATTTTCATATTTTAAGATCAGATTTTACTCAGTTACAACAGAAAGTATTTGTTAGAACTTAGGAACATTAAAAAACAATATTTCAAATTTTTTGGTAAATTTCCATTTCCAATATTCTGAGTTTCAGTATTTCAGAATATAGTTCGGCTTATCACAGTAGTATCAGAGCTGCAAATTTCAGATTTTTAGGTTTTGACAAAGATTTTCAGCACGGAATTCAAATTTTCATATTTTAGGAGCAGCATTTTGAAGCTACAACAGTAAGTGCTTGATAGGAACATTTCAGAATAAAAGCTGTTTTAATGCAAAAATAAAGACACTGAAATTCTGATCTGATTACAACCAGTTAACAGAGTGGCCCAAGCTCCCCAAAGAGCCACCTCCAATTTCAAAGACAACCAATCTAATATGTAGAAGTGTTGGTTCAACCAGATCACACAATTTCAACTCCCACAAACCAATAAGCCTGTATTACAATAAGTCTTGACATAATTCCATGAATATCTATAACAAAACTGCCTATGGCCTTTAAATGGCTTCATTTGTTCTACTTCCCTAAATAAAATAAGCCTCATCTCAGATAAGAACATGCATGAATTTCAAGTAACATGCATGAAATGCAACTTAACATAACTAGAACAAATGTGCTATCTCTATGTAGATTGAGTAAAAGTTCACTATGCGCTTATCATGGAAAACAAGCTAACTCAACTTCTAACTAGGTGCATCGAAAACAACTCCGTGCTTTATTCTATTTTTATTTCCCCTAAATAACTTTATTCTTAATTCTCCACCATCTCCTTACAATAGATATATCCTCTATTCTTACCTTATTTCTAGACTGACTTTGGGCATATTACATCCTCCAATTCATTCAAATTTGAAATATACTAATTGTGACTAAAGAGAAATCCAAGCCAAGCCACAGGACCACAGGTGAAAACCACTAATACTACCACACCACACAGGCTCTGGTGGAACTTAAGGACCAAAATATGTTGGCAAATCTCATTAAATGGATTCTTGGTCATGGGAAAGGCCTTTCAAACTAACTGTAAACCACCTACACCAGGTCTGACAGACAAGTTGATTTGACAGAATGACAAATAATTGTTCGAGTGTCTACTTCCTTAAATAAAGTTTAAACTGATGAACTTGCTGGAGGGCACTGGTCCAGCAGTAAAATCCTATGGATTTTACCCTAGCTGGCACATATTTGAGTCACGGGCAGAGTCCCCAAAATGGCATCCCGTCCCAAGTATACCCATAACAAAAAAAAATTAATGAACTTGTTTGGGGTACTATCTTGTTTAGAGCAATACACAGGCCTGATTATGTCATTCAATAGTCCATTTGGCCATTTGAGTCGTGCATTTTACAACATTTCCAAAATTTGCTAAAACTGTGTTCCATAATTTGCCAAAACAAAATGTTTCTCTACTTTTTGTACATTATTAAGAGGATTTCAATCTAATTACAACCCACACAGAGCAAGTTTTTTATCTTTAGTGCTGGAAAATTGAGTGTTCTATATTTGATATTAATAATAATGTTTTACTTCATTTGTTCTATGGCCTTTAAATGGCTTCATTTGTTCTACTTCCCTAAATAAAATAAACCTTATCTCAGATAAGAACATGCATGAATTTCAAGTAACATGAATGAAATGCAACTTAACATAACTAGAACAAATGTGCTATCCCTATGTAGATTGAGGAAAAGTTCACTATGCGCTTATCATGGAAAACAAGCTAACTCAACATCTAACTAGGTGCATCAAAAGCAACTCCGTGCTTTATTCTATTTTTATTTCTCCTAAATAACTTTATTCTTAATTCTCCACCATCTCCTTATGATAGATCTATCCTCTATTCTTATCTTATTTCTAGACTGACTTTGGGCATATTACATCCTCCGGTTCATTCAAATTTGAAATATACTAATTGTGATTAAAGAGAAATCCAAGCCAAGCCACAGGACCACAGGTTGAAAACCACTAATACTACCACACCACACAGGATCTGGTGGAACTTAAGGACCAAAATATGTTGGCAAATCTCATTAAATGGATTCTTGGTCATGGGAAAGGCTTTTCAAACTAACTGTAAGCCACCTACACCAGGTCTGACAGACAAGTAAATTTGACAAAATGACAAACAATTGTTCAAGTGTCTACTTCCTTAAATAAAGTTTAAACTGATGAACTTGCTGGAGGGCACTGGTCCAGCAGTAAAATCCTATGGATTTTACCCTAGCTGGCACATATTTAAGTCACGGGCAGAGTCCGCAAGATGGCATCCCGTCCCAAGTATACCCATAACAATAAAAAATTAATGACCTTGTTTGGGGTCCTATCTTGTTTAGAGCAATACACAGGCCTGATTATGTCATTCAATAGTCCATTCGGCCATTTGAGTCGTGCAATTTACAACATTTCCAAAATTTGCTAAAACTGTGTTCCATAATTTGCCAAAACAAAATGTTTCTCTACTTTTTGTACATTAGTAAGAGGATTCCAATCTAATTAGAACCCACACAGAGCAAGTTTTTTATCTTTAGTGTGGGAAAATTAAGTGTTCTATATTTGATATTAATAATAATGTTTTACCTATACTGTTCCAAGATTCAGTCAGCCAATAAGTTTGCATCCTTCAAAAATACACAATTTACGAATGAGATGCAAAACCATGATTGGTTCAGGAAAACAAAACACGTACCAAAACAGAGCGAACGAAGTGAAACGTAGCCTGATCCATTAAAATTCTATAAGATACCAACTATTAAATACTCATAAACACCATAAAAACCAAACCGACGATAACAGATCTTGAATTTTCCTAGTTGACAAGAAAAATCAGAGTACTAAAAAATTCAGACCCATTTCTTTTTATTCAGGTATTAAGAACAGAAAAACACTTGTTTGGTATGGTTTGAATTCCTCACTGACAAAACTGTAACAGTGATTTCAAGTGTTGGAGACCAACCAATGAAGTATGCTGCTTTCACAATCTTACCAATTCATCTCCATAAATATCTAAGCAACTTGAGTTTAGCTACTCACCACCAAAACCAAAAGCTACGATGTAGATAATTTACAAATATGCATTCACATAAACTATCAATAGGTCTATTTCTTTTTTTTTTATTACACATCAAAACTCCTAAAACTACCATCCTCCCTGGCTAGATTACTGCAGCCTGCACAAAATCAATTTCCTTCATCTCTAAGTTTCATGCACGTGTAGCCTGATGAATATTTTGCTCCAAGTTGTTCAGCTTCATTCTTAATGTGTCTTAATCATTAGTGCCCAAAACGGTTCCATTTACATAGTTTTTAACAACAGTTTCTTGAAAAAACTATTCAAAAGTTAGGTGCTTGAATGCTTTAGGCATACCTGCAAGTACTCAGCAACAAAGGGAAGCTTACAACGTGTGATAACCCTCTGTATTAACCAAAGATTGGCAATTTCATAACAATGTGCAATCGACCGTCTTTCAATTACAATTCACTGCAGCGGCTCTCCCCTTCCCATATCATGCTGCTCCATTCCGCGAAACCTCTCCATCTTAAGGCCAACAGATGTTATAGACGTTTCAGACCTTTTGAACTCTAACTCCAATTCCTTCTCCTTCAATTGCAATGCCATTCGCTCATTTTCAAGTTTCATCCTTTCATTCTCCAACTTAAGTTTGTCCAATTCTCTATCCCTTTTACTTTTAAATTTTTTCCACTTCATTCGTTGTTTCTCCAGCTCAAATGCATCGGATAGAATCATAACTTTCTGCTCCTCCAATTGCATAGTTCGATTCCGCATCCAATGCCTCTTCTGCCATTCTGCTTTAGTGGGATCCTGCAGGACACCCATAAGTTCCTGATTGAAATTGTCTTGGGTACTAGGCCTTCCAAAGTCCTGTGATCCAGGCGGCGACCACAAATTCATATCATCCCAATTTGTATTCAACTTTGGCCTCTTCATGCTTTCTACCATTCCACCCTCAATATCCGGATCTCCTTCATTCTCATTGTCCTCCTCGTCATCATCATCATCCTCTTCCTCCTCCTTTATGTCCTCCTCCTCATTCTCATCTCCGCCACCGCCACACCCACCACCTGCGTCTTCAACTATAGGCCTGAACACCTCATGCCCTTCTCTCGTCCTCGCGGAATGATGCACCATCATCATACCGGGATGCTGCAACCCATGATCAGATTCCAGATGAATCCTATTCCCATTATGGTATGCACACATCTCCCTATAAAAAAGATGCTTAGAACTCAGGATTTTCCTCACATCATCCTTAGCCTTATCAGAGAGATGACCCATCTTATCAAGAAGAGAAGGGTTCTCAACCACCTCACAAGCAGTCCCCCTGCCAAGGACATCATTCAATCTTTTGTACCTTTTATTGAGATCATTAAACTTATCCTCACATTGCTGGGGAGAAACAGGATGGCCCTTGCTATTCATTAACTTAGACACAGACTTCCACTTGCCCTTCTTCTGCAAAATTCCAGACTTTCTCTTACTATTAACATTACCCTCGTGTGCACAGTCACCCTCCTCACCCACCCATAAGACAGCAGTGATGAGAATCCTGACCATCTCATCAGTCCACTTCATGCGATGCCAGGGAGAGGAATCCTTCTCCTTCTTACTCCCCTTGTAGCCCTCGGTCCCATCCTCTGTGAAACTAGGCTCATCCTCCTCGCTCAGAGAGGGCTTACACCTGCTAGAACTTCTGCCCAGACTCTTGGATTCATGGCCAAAACAATGATGTTGCTGCTGCGGCTGCGGCTGATGCATATTAGTGTCCTGTCCGCCTGCAGTGGTCATATGGGGGAGAAGTTGCATAGGCCCGCCACCGAAAGGGCGGGACTGACGAGCAAAATGCTGTATTTGCATGGGATCACCCATTGAAGGACTTCCAGACAACATTGCTCCATCCATTACACTGCCCTCCATTATGTTTCTGCTGCCTTCAAATACTCACACAATATATACTGCTCCTTTACACCTAAATTAAAAAGACCTCTTTCATTTAGATCCTAAAAACTCATCTCAGAACACCCAATTGCGTAAACTTCAAAACCCATGTCTAGGAATGTTCTGCCCTCCATTCTGATATTGCCTTAGATACTCTAACAAAATATACTACTCCCTTTCATTTTTAAATTAAAAAGACTTCTTTCATCTATAGATCCTACAAATTCATCTCAGGACCTCCAATTGTATAAGCTTCGAAATCCAACTCATGGTATACCCTGGATATGCTCAAATACAAAAACCCAACAAAACACCCGGATTTCTCAAGGGTAAAAAGAAGTAAATAAAAAGAGCCTAAAGTATATATGCATCTGTAACATAAATGAGTGTAATCGGCAGGTGTTGCAAATGTATAAGCAGCATCTTCCCCTTCCCTATTAATTCATTTTGGCGTCATGCCAAACAGCAGAGGCCTCTTGTCGCCTCCTCCTGCCTCCTCTGTAACTTCAAATCTCCCTTCGCTCCATTGAAATTTGGTTCCATGTCCGAATTTTTCTACTCCCTTTTAAATATTCTTCGTCAATAATAAAATTAGAACTTTTTTCTTTGGCATTGCTTCGTGTCTTTCTCCGAGCTTTTGAGGCCTCCTGTTAAGTACATGCACGATAAGCTTTGCCCCTCCAACTAGAAGGATGGTTTTTAAGGTAATTTGGTGTAAAAGAAACCCACAATCCTAACTATTCTATTTGAGTTTGAGAACACAACTTGCATTAGAAAGTACACACATCCGGTTTTAGGGGAAAGTGGTTTTACATCAACATTCAATGTATATAACCCACAAAGCACTCCCATTAGGTTTAATAAAGACACAATTTGAATAAAAAATATGGATGATGTAAGAATGAAAGATGGACACAATTTTAATAAAAAAATATGGATGATGTAAGAATGAGAGATGAACAATGGACACAAATAAAAAATATGGATGATGTAACAATGAAAGATGAACAAGTGAAGGAAAACTTAGAATTTGTTATAAATTTAGAGATAATGCAATCTATATTTAGAGAGTAAGGTAAATAAAGTTTTAAAAATTTTGAGTGAATTAAGATTATGTTTCAAAATTATTAATGTGCTTTTCTTGTAAAGGTATGGTTATTTTCGAAAAGAATATGTGATTTATGTCAACCCAAAGAGATAAATAGAGGACAAACTAAAACTATTTAAATTAGATAAATCAAGATGAACCATTACATAGTCAAATACACTACTTAGCAAAATAATATTACTTTTATTCATGAGTAGATAATAAAGAGAAGATGAATGTATACAATGTGTAACAAAACTAATAATGAAAATCCATGTGATTAAAGAAAGGGTAACTTTTATAAATGGGTTGCCTAGATTAAATTATGAAAACAATGCATACCTCTGAATGTAGGTGACGGTTATGAAATAGTTTCTCTTGTAATAGATGATGGTTTGCCTTCCAACAAGTGTGATAGTTGGACTTATGAGTGCGTAGTGTATTGACACAAGTGCAAATATGACGCAATTATTGGAGTTAGAAGTACCACCTAGCATGTCATAAAGTTAATGAAGGTTCCATGTGATTGAGGGTTATTAAAGTTCTTATGTAGAGTTGAATTTTTACAAGGTGTGTACCCAAACATTGTGCAAGTGCGCAAAGGTGTAAGAAATCTACAAGAGTGTTGCACAATGCCACTAAGTAGGGTAAATTTTTTAGATATGTGCAGGGCACTACAAAGACTTAGAAATATCAAGTGGTGTGATGCAAATGAATGCAAATCATTTGCCCTTTCTTGAGGAGTAACATCCCCCATCACATCTTTGATTAGTTACAGTAATTGAACACAAATTTTCACTAAGAATTTGTACCACTTAGCCCGATTAATGAACTCTCCAGCCTTGAGCACTTTAAATAACTAATGTGAGCCCTAGTGGGTGCTTGTGTTTGCGATCCCAACAATATGATCCCTAGATGTTAGTTGTAAGTGTTCATGGTCCAAGTTTAAAGGTTTTTGAGTTGTTGTTGATTCAAACAGAGGTGGGAAGTGGGGTTTAATGAGTTCCACATGGAAGATTAGATGCAAATCCAAGTATTATGGTAGGTAAAGAACAAAAGAGTTCTCTACAACTACATGCAATGTGGGGTAAGGACCATAGAGAAGATGCTTAATCTTCTTATGAGGACCTTTGAAGCATTCCATCTAAATATGGAACCAAACTTTATCACCCACCTTGAACACATGAATTGTGTGGGGTGTTTCATTATGTGCTTTATATTTTTGTTGTTGGCTCGAGAATATCTAATAAACCTACTTGTGAACTTATTAGATGTGTTACAAAAACTTTTGCACTCTTTCCACTTCTCTTCCCTGTGTACACAAATACATGATTGATGGCACATGGTAGGATATGTCCAAGGATGTCATTGGTTGGAACTCAAGATATTCTAAATTTGACTATGCTCTAAGAATCACAGACTATTTTATAGGTATTTTGGGTGTAGAGCATATTGTCATCTTAGATGTGTGGATGTGTGATGTTGTATATGAAAAATAAACAAGTGTGTGGTTGATAATTCTCATTTTTCCATCTTTATAAAGATGAAACATTGTATATTGGTTTAATTGTGTAACCATCATTTCCCACAATGCATACTAGGGTGTGTCTAAGGATGTCACTAGTTGGAACTCAGGATATTTTCAAATTGACTATGCCCTATAGAATAGTGGAGAGTTTTATTGTATGAATTTTAGGTGTAGAGTAAATTGTCATCCTAGATGCATGGATGTGTGGTGTTGTATATGCACAATAAATGGGCAAGTGTGTGGTTGACAACTCTCATGTGTTGATATGTATAAGGATAAAACTTTGTATATCGGTTTAATTATGTATCCATCATTTCCCATAATACATACCATAAATGGATAACAAACCACATGTCACAATTAAACATAGTGGATGTTGGTAGACCAAAGTGGGCCCTAACATGGTTGAAGAATGAGTGTGTGACTTCCTATGCATCAATGATCTTATTCCAAGTAACCATGATATTCATATTCAAAAACATATCTAATACAATGAACAAAGAGTCATTTTTGTGTTTCATCATAGGTAGTCTAGTCATGAAATGCATGTTGATAGATTATCAAGTCTTAGATAGAATCAACAAAGATGTGTGTAGTCCCAACTTCCTATTCATGGGATTGGTGATGCTATAAAGAATACAAGACTTGATGTAATGATCAATGTCAATGTGCATGCAAGGCTGGTAGAGATGTTGTTTAAGTGTTGCCAATGTTTTGGAAATGTCTAAGTGTCTTTTTATCTTGGATAAGTATGCCTCTGAGACAAGCCTTTGGTAAGGTGCACCATCAGGGACACAAAAATGTTCAAGCTTATAGAAAATCTTGTCAACTACATGGAATTCATAAACCTATTCACCTCATGGAAGGGTGATATAGGATTTTGTGAAGTTGTTATTTATTGAGTAAAGAAATATCTGGTCAAATAAGTTGTGGTCACGTGTGTTAAGCATTGTGATGAGCACTTGCACTAGTGGATGACTAAGGAAATTTATTGCCTTATTATTTTTTATCTTACTATGCTTGATCATCAAATGAAACTATTATAAGTAATTCATCTACTTAACGTGGCATCAATTCTCCAACTTACTCTGGGTATGAAAAAAATAAAGTGGCTAATGATCAAAATAGATGATTATCTCCGTACCTAATATGTATTGGCAACATTTCTTAACTACTTAAACTATGATGTAAAACTCTTTCTCATAGATGGAGCAGTGTTAAACCATGTTGTTGAATGCCTCTAGGTGATAAATAATTGGGTGTCCCTGTTATACAAGTAGTATGTAGAGTGCATTTTTAGATGCATCAATCTAGATGTCAAAGTGATAGATAATGTTAGGCATTTCTAGAATAGGTGTTGTGTAGAGACACTACTTGATCTCCTCAAAAGCATGTTGGTGTGCATATGTCTAATGAAATGTTTATTTAGTGCATGTGATTTGGGTTATGGACCATGATATGTACAAGAAACCAAGGATAAACTAATGGTAGAAATTAACGAATCTAAGAAAACTCTTTAATTCAATGAGATTGCATAGAATTAACCAATGTTGAAATACCTTGATCTTCCTTTTAATCTACATGAGAATCCACTTTGCGTCAAATGTATACTTGGCTAAGTTGGATTGTAACTTGTGTTTTCACAATGTGTCTAAGATGCATGAGATGTGCTCCACATTCTCCTCCCATTTCTTGTTAAATATGAAGATGTCATCCATGTAGACAATAATGAAGGTGTTAGTGAAGGGCCTCAATATGTCTTCCACTAGGTGCATGAAATTTTGTAACACATTAGTCAAACTAAAGGGCATAACCAACTACTCATACAATCCTTCCCTTATTTTGAATGTTTCCTTCCAAACATATTTGGATGGTCCAGTATTTGATGATAACCTGCCTTGAGGTCAATCTTAGTGAAGTATTGTGCACCTCAAATATGATCCAAGAGGTTTCAATGAGTGGTATGGGATAATGATGTAGACATTATTTCTAAATTATATAAGACCTCAGTCTTGTACACTTGACAAATACATACCTTGGTTGTTTCTCTCAATTCTAGACCTTTTTTGCTACTGAAAGGCTCGTATTTGTTATTGTCGTTTCCTCAATTTTGTGTGTTATAATTTATTTATATGGCATTGTTAGTTGCACATTTGATTTATGTTTAGCATGACACTTAGTTATTTTAGTTGTTATTGAACTATTACTTGGATGTTATTGAGACTTTGTTTTGAGGTGTTATGATGTGTTTTGGACATGTTTCTGTTGTCACATGGATGATCATTATAAAATTGATTGATATAAAATCAAATTGAAATTACTTGTCATGTTTGATATTGATTTCTCATTCAGATATTATTAATGTATCATTTGATGATTATAGGAACAAGAAAAATAAAATGAATTAGGTCGGATTTAGTTTTCAGTAACAGAGGTTACAAAAAGGGTAATAATGATTTATTGATCTTTTGAGCTGAGAGATTATGAACTTCATTTTTTTTTGGTCCATCTTGGCTATTTTTCTGCTTATCTATTTAGTTGTTTAGAAAAATTAGTATATGTTTTGTCTTAAAATGTGATTTGTCTTTTCTTGGTCTCGCTTCATGTCTACTATGGTAAGCAATTGCATGTTATTATCTTGCTTAGACATCGAGGAGAATAATCTTAAACTCAAGTTTGATGGATTTGACATGTTGATTCAACCATCTTGGTGACTTAGAATTTGATATGCTTGAGGAGAGGACCATGACTAGGTCATAGGGTCTTCATTAGTTTTGATTTACTTTAATCTTTGCATATTTTAACTATGAGTTTTAACTTTATTGGGAATGAGGTCATGATGACCTGAATCCCAAAGCCAACCCCATCGAGTAGCTTTGAAGTCTTTTTATTTTTGTTCTTTTGTGAGTTTGGCGAGCTCATTCTACTAAACCCTAGTTAAACTCTGCCAAAAATTTTGGTGAGGGTTTAATGGGACTAGTTTGAGCTATTAAGTTCATTTTTTTGGTTGCATTTGGGAGATAATGAAGGTTATTTATTGGGACACGTTCTTAGTTATTCATCGATAGAATGCAGGACCAATATTAGCTTTAATATCAATAAGTGGAGTTCGAGAGGGCTCAACTAGGTGTAAAAAGAAGAAAAGTTTTTATTTTCTCAGAGGCCATGATATTCTTCTGCATTTTTTATGCAATTGATGGGTAAGTGGTTTTAATTTTACTTTTATGATGAGTAAGGAATAATATATATTTTTTACTTATTTATGGAATGGAGTATAAATATATAAATATTGAACCACTATATGTTCATGGTGAAGTTTGTAAACTTCATGATGAACCCGTAATGATACAACCAATTCACAATCAAATATACTCTTATGGTAACATTTTTGAGTTGTTTGTATTTAGCTCATGCATAGTATTGGTACTCAGCTTGTGTATTTTTGCTCATTGTTCATATTATGGTGGGTTATGGTTGAAAGGGATATTGAACTGAGTTGGTAAGTTATGTGTTTATTTGCTTTCAATTATAATGTTGTCATTGTTTTAAAAGAATGGGTTTTTGATTCTACATTTTATAGTTGTTATTATACCCCATTTTATGGTATGGTTGATTATTATATGGTAAATTTTTGGAGGCTATTGATTATTGGCAATCATAGTATGAAGGCAATATGTCAGTTTTAGGTGTTTATTTTGAGTTTTTATTAGGGTTTTAGAAATCTTGTGTTTGATTTGATTGGTTTATTAAAGTATAGGGTCTCATTTGAAGTTCTACCTGAGTTCTTATTCTGAAGGAATTTTATTAGTCATTTATGAAGAATATCATACAAAATCTGAGTTGGATTCTTTCTCTTTTTGTGTACACTTATCTATGACCCTTTTTGGTGTTTTGACTCTTTTCAATGTCAATATGATTTTGGATTATTTGATGTCTACTTCTTGGGGATAAGTGTTGATAATAAAAGTAGTTGTGAATATCGTTACTACTATTTAATCATTATAATACCTAAAAGGTATATATATGTGAATATCATGTTTGAAGTCAATTGAGATAATAATTAGTGTTGATTCATGGAAGTCAAATAGATCTGTTCACATGTTGAACAATAGTGCTAAAGGTACTTTTAAGTGCTTTTCTTTTATGCACTTATCTTATAGTCAATTACTTTTCAATCCTTTATATCTTAATCTCAAAAGCTCAGAATCTTTGTTATTGATCACCCTTTTATAATACCCTATTGTTAAAATCCACATCCAACTGATGGGTGGGGTAGTCTACACCCACTAATGGAGGGATCATTGGGTAGGAATGAATGGGTCTTTGCATGTTTCTCTCCAAAAGTTGATTCGAGTGCTTGGATTCTTCTTGCAATTTGGATTTCTATTATGTTGACATTTATTGAAAGGCATGATTTAAATCAGTGTCTTATTGTAATTTAGAAAATATAATTTATTTGTTATAGTCTTATTCTTTATGTATAATGAACATGTCATTCAAAGTGGAAAACAATAAGCTATTATGTCAATAGATATAAAATGGCTGCAATATTCTTTTAAGTTGCTATTGTAAAATGTGGATATATTTCATCTCTTTTCCTGTAAGTACAATTTTATATGATAAGTTATTCAATGAGTGGTGTGATCTTTGGGTTATGAACATTGATGTTGTTCATATTATTTGCATATTAAAATTAAAAAAACATATATATTGCCTTGAATTGGAAATCATATTAGATTATTGAGTTTTAAAGGAGGATATATTTAGTATTGTAGTGTTATTAAGAGTCTTTCTTAAATTAAATTCTTAAGTTGATTATTAATGATTGCTATTCATTTGTTATATTCATCAATGGATGAAAAGTTAATTCAATTGGTCGATAAGGTATTTTTGATGATTATCGAATTTGTATTGATTAAGAGAGTTGTAATTATTGAATGTAACTTATAAAAATAATAAACATGTTGTCTCGTTTCATCGATATTGTATTTCATAATGAAATGAATGAAGATATGTTATATATTATAGTATCTTAATCTTGTAATATTATTTCGATATGTAGAATGGTATAACCATAGTGTGAAAAATATATTTTACCTCAATATTTGATTTTTTTTAGTTTTTAGTGAATGAAGATAAAACACGTTCTTGACTGTGTATGTCAATTGTAACAAGTTTAATTAGTACTATTATTTAATGATAATTTATCTTAATGATTGGTTTCATTATAAATGAGGACTTACAAGTCTTAAAAATAATTCTTGAAGATAATCTTGATATTGAGTTAGATGACTTACATTCTTGTTTTATTTTCATGTTAGATTTTTATAATAAGTTAATGGATATTTATAAGTTTCAAATGACTAAGAAGTATATTGATAAGGTATTCATAATTTTGGAAACTCTGGTAATTAAAGTAGAGTTTTGTGACCTAGTATTTTGTTAATTAAAAAGACAAGTTAATTGAATAAGTTATAACAAGATGATTGATGTTTGATGTAACAAGGCTGAGGCAATGAAGGTCTTCATGAAATTTATTAAGTTGTCATTGTGCAAAACATAAGCATGTTTCTTAAAATATCAATAGATTAATTAAGTCTTGAAGGAATGATTGATTATTGTTCATTATTTATCTCGATAAAAAGCAATTAAACCATATGACTAACATGTTTTACATATAGTAAGCTATTACTATACAATATTGTAGGATGGTCAAGTGAACACACTTGGGTAAAATTGTTTTGGATCTAATTAATTTTGTTATGTACAAATTAGAGGTGATTCTATTTGACATAATAGCCATGTATGTGGTAATGTTCATAAATAAGAAGAATCAATAATGTAATTTTGCTTAATTTAGATTATCTTGACAAATTTATTAATTGTTATCAATATAAAAGCCACGAGGGAAGTGATCTTAGCTCAAGTCATGATGACATAAGTAGGTAGTCCTAATTTATGACAATAGACTTCTCACAACATGTAATTATAGAAGTATGATAAAGAGATTGTGTTGCATTACTTTTGGAATTAAACATGAAGTTTAAGTCCTAATGTTTACATAATTATGTAAATCATTTAATGTGTAAGCTTAGTATGATGATTCTTTTGTTTTGAATTTAATTCTTCTTGCATCATCCTTTTGTGTTACTTCTTGATGTTTGGCTAGTACACTTAGGTTAAAGTTCAGTGTCTTAGTATGGTCAAGGTACAAATTATTTTATGTCAAGTACACGCATTCGATTAAGGCTAATAATTTGTATTGGTCCTTTTAAGAAGGATATAAAATAATTAAACATATTTGAGTGTACAAGTGTACCTTTAGTACACTAGTACACCCTAATTTGCTTATTGATCGGTTAAAATAATTTCCTAACAATATCCTTTAGGAATTTTTAACCTTAATCAAATACCTATGTTTGGTCTAACATAGTTATGGACTTGATCATGCTTCTATGAATTAGTTTCCTTTCATTAGTTTTTGGAACAATGTCGAGTAACTAAAAATTGAATATATTTTATAAAAAAAAAATAGGTTGTTATATTTTGGTATCAGATCCCAAGTTTTATGTGCTCTAGGGAACTTTGGGAAATAAGTTTATTACTTTTACTTTCTTAACATGTTGTTGTGTTTCACCTCGAGATGGTGAGAACAAGATCTAGTGGTTTATATGATGACAACAACCCAATATTCTAAAATCTAGATGAGGCAGAGGAAGAACTAGAGGTAGAGGTAGAGGTTGTGGTGCTCGAAACCTTAACCTGAGTAGAGAAGAACCTCGTGTTAACAATGTTGGTAGCAATGTAGGTGAACCTTTTGTTAATGCTCCTAGGGGAACCCCATCTTCTAATCAAGAATAAGTCCTCAATAGGATATTAACTACTCTAAATGCTTTGCGAAGTAAGTTAAAATACTAAGAATGCAGGTTGAATAATATTGAGGGTGTTCCATAAGAATAATTACCCTAAATAGATGAAGGGCAAGTTGGAGAGAAAGTAATCCAAGAGATGCCTTTAGCACTAGTTGACCCCATCATTAAGGAACTTAAAAATACCTCACCTCCTATATTTTTAGGTGAATAATCAGGTGATGCAACTATGCATGGCTAGTTAACTTGCAAAAATACTTCAATATGCATAACACTCTCTCAATTTGAAGGTAAAGATAGTTGCTTATTAGTTGGTTGAAGCTGTAGCTCTATGGTGGAACCATCTCTATGATTTAGAGGGTTATCAACCTTTGACACTTATATGGCTTGTCTTTAATAAATAGTTTAGAAAAAGGTATCTTAGAGCCAATTTCGAAGAGCAAAATATAACATATTTTTATTTATTAAAATAATAAAACATGTATGTGATAGAATACAAAAACACATTTCTGAATTTATTATGTCATATGAACTATATGCATAATGAAGAAACTAAGGTAAAAAAGTTTAAGCTGGGATTGAGGGAAATATTGATGCATGATGTTAATATGACCAACTCAAAAAAATTGATTGCTACCATTGAATCTACCCATAGGTCAGAAGAGAAAGAAAGATCTCAACAAAAAATGAGACAAGATTTCAAACTTAATAGATAGTAGTCTAAAGTTAAAAAAAAATCTCCTTCACCCAGGAATTTTGATCAGAACTATATAATTTCTAGGAGCAACAATGGTTTTAATAAGTTTCAAGGTCAAAATAAAAAATTTAAGTTTCAAAATTCTTCTAAAAATAGGACTTTTAAGAAAAATCAATCACAAGGAAATCATAATTTACCCATCACAGTGGGAAACACTGTACTTTTAGTACCTCAGAGGACTATAGTATGTTGGGAATGTGGTGATACCAAAAGAATTATCCTAACTTAAAACAGGGGTAATCGACTAATCATAGGGTGTATGCAGTTTGGATAATTAGATGCTAAATTTTAGGCCACCCCTATTGAAATTAGAGGTAATATAGTTGTTTTTTTTATTTTAGTTCTGATTGATTATGGTGCAACTGATAACTTTGTCTCTCATAATGTTGTTTATAAATGTAAAATTAATTATGTTAATTTAAGATAAGTATGGGAGGTGGAATTTGATACAAGTAAGAAGATACAATTTTAAAATGTTTAGAGCAAATAGAGCTTAATTTAAGGATTTTCTCAACTAGAGTAAACCTATTTTTAGCACCTTTGGGATCTTATGACCTTATTCTGGGAATGGATTAGTTACAACAGCATAAATCCACTTTGGATTGCAATAAAAAAGTGGTGCAATGTTGTGATGACCTAGAAAAAATGTTAAAATTCAAGGTGTTAATAAGCTTAAAGTGCGAAAAATAATTTCAGTCCTGCAATTGAAAAAATTTATGCACAAAGGTTGTAAGCTTTATGCCATTTAAATATAATAGATAACCTTGGATAAGGAAACTATTTATCAGAATTTTCCTTATTTGAATGATTTTTTTGATTTTTTTCTAAAAATTTGCTTGGACTTCCTTCTAGGTGTGAATTTGATTTTGTCATTGATGTTTTGTCATGAGTTTCCCCTCCATCTAAAGCTCCATATCATATGAATGTGGCTAATTTATAGGAAATTAAGGTTCAACTGCAATAACTATTGGAAAAAAGAAGCATTAGATTGAGTATGTCTCTTTGGGGTGCTCATGTTATGTTTGTGGAAAAAAACATGGTACACTCAGGTTGTGTATTGATTATTGCATGCTTAACAAGGTCATAATCAATACTCATTATATTTTTCCAAGGATAGATTATTTGTTTGACCAAATGAAAGGTGAAACTATATTTTCTAAGATTGATTTGAGATCAGGCTACCATTAGCTAAGAATTAAAGAATAGGACATTCATATGACAATTTTTCATACTCGATATGGTCATTATAAGTTCATAACAATGCCCTTTGGGTTGATAAATGCACCTACAACCTTTATGAACCTTATGAATATTCATTATTTATTTTAATAAAAAGCAATTAAACCATATGACTAGCATGTTTTACATATAGTAAGTTATTACTATATGGTATTGCAGGATGGTCAAGTAAACGCACTTGAGTAAATTTTTTGGATCTAATTAATTTTGTTATGTATAAATTTGAGGTGATTCTATTTGATGTAATAGCCACGTATGTGGTAATGTTCATCAATAAGAAGAATCAATAATGTACTTTTGCTTAATTTAGATTATCTTGACAAATTTAGTAAATGTTATCAATATAAAATCCATGAAGGCAGTGATCCTATCTCAAGTCATGATGACATAAGCAGGTAGTCCTAATTTATGGTAATAGACTTCTTGCAACATGTAATCATGGAAGTATGATAAATAAATTACATTACATTACTTTTGGAAATAAACACAAAGTTTAAGTCCTAATGTTCACATAATAATGTAAATCATTTAATGCATAAGCTTCGTATGATGATTCTTCTATTTTGAATTGAATTCTTCTTGCATTATATTTTTGTGTTACTTCTTGATGTTTGACTAGTACACTCAAGTTAGAGTTCAGTTTCTCTTTATGGTCAAGGTACAGATTATTTTATGTCAAGTACAGGGATTCAACTAAGGCTAATAATTGGTATTGGTCATTTTAAGAAGGCCATAAAATAATTAAACATATTTGAGTGTACAAGTGTACTTTTAGTACACTGGTATACCCCAATTTGCTTATTGATTGGTTAAAAATATTTCCTAATGATATCCTTTAGGAATTTTTAACCTTAATCAAATAGCTATGTTTGGTGTAACATAGTTATGGACTTGATCGTGCTTCTACGAATTAGTTTCCTTTAGTTAGTTTTTGGAACAATGTTGAGTAACTCAAAATTTAATTTATTTTTTAAAAATTGGGTTGTTATATTTTGGTATCAGAGCCCAAGTTTTATGTGCTCTAGGGAACTTTGGGAAATAATTTTAGTGCTTTTACCTTCTTAACATGTTGTGTTTCACCTCAATACATTGAGAACAAGATCTAGTGGTTTAGATGATGACAACAACCCAATAATCTACAATCTAGGTAAGGCAGAGGAAGAACTAGAGGTAAAGGTAAAGGTTGTGGAGCTCAAAACCTTAACTTGAGTAGAGAAGAACCTCCTATTAATAATTTTAGTAGCAATGTAGGTTAACCTTTTATTAATGCTCTTTGAGGAAACCCAACTTATAATCAATAATAAGTCCTCAATAGGATATTAACTACTCTAAATGATTTTCAAAAGAAGTTAAAATCTTAGGAATGCAGGTTGAATAATCTCAAGGGCGTTCCATAAGAATAATTACCCCAAATAGATGAAGGGCAAGTTGGAGAGAAAGTAATCCAAGAGATGCCTTTAGCACTGGTTGATCCCATCATTAAGGAACTTAAAGTTACCCCACCTCCTATATTTTTAGGTGGGTAATTAGGTGATGCAATTATGCATGGCTAGTTAACTTGTAAAAATACTTCAATTTGCATAGCATGCCCTCAAATGTGAAGACAAAGATAGTTTCTTATTAGTTAGTTGGAGTTGCAGCTTTATGGTGGAACCGTCTCTATGATTTAGAGGGTTATCAACCTTTGACACTTATATGGCTTGTATTTGAGAAATAGTTTTGAAAGAGGTATCTTAGAGCCAATTTCAAAGAGCAAAAGATAACATATTTTTATTTATTAAAATAAGAAAACATGTGTGTGATAGAATATGAGAACACATTTCTGAATTTGTTACATCATATGAACTATATACATGATGAAGAAACCAAGGTAAAAGATTTTATGTTGGGATTGAGGGAAATATTGATGCATGATGTTAATATGACCAATCCAAAAACTTTGACTATTGCCATTGAATCTACCCATAGGGTAGAAGAGAGAAAGATCTCGACAAAAAATGAGACAAGATTTCAAGCTTAATAGATTGTAGTCTAAAGTTAAAAAACTTTCTCCTTCACCCAAGAATTTAAAGAATTTTGACCAGAACTATAGAATTTCTAGAAGCAACAGTAGTTTTAACAAGTTCCAAGGTCAAAATAAAAAAATTAAGTTTTGGAATTCTTCTAAAACTAGGACTTTTAGGAAAAAATAGTCATAAGAAAATCATAATTTACATGTCACAAGGGCAAACATTCTACCTTTGGCACCTCAAAGGACTGTAGTATGTTGGGAATGTGGGGATAACCACTAAAAAAAGAACTATCCTAAGTTAAAACTGAGGAAATTGATTAATCATAGGGTGTATGCAGCTTGGATAATTAGAATGCTAAATTTTAGGCCACCCTTATAGAAATCAGAGGTAGTGTAGTTGTTTTTTTTATATTAGTTCTGATTGATTTTGGTGCAATTGATAACTTTGTCTCTCATAATGTTGTTTATAAATGTAAAATTAATTATGTTAATTTAAGAGAAGTATGGGAGGTTGAATTTGAAACAAGTAAGAAGGTACAATTTTAGAATGTTTAGAGCAAATAGAGCTTAATTTAAGGGTTTTCTCAACTAGAGTAAACCTATTTTTAACACCTTGGGGATCTTATGACCTTATTCTGGGAATGGATTAGTTGCAACAACATAAATTTACATTAGATTGCAATAAAAAAAAGTGGTGCAATGTTGTGATGACCTAGAAAAAATGTTAAAATTTAAGGTGTTAATAAGTTTAAAGTGCCAAAAATACTTTCAGTCCTACAGCTGAAAAAGGTTATGTGCAAATGTTGTAAGCTTTATGCCATTCAAATATAATAGATAACCTTGGATAAAGAAACTATTTATCATAATTTTCCTTATTTGAATGAATTTTTTGATGTTTTTTTCTAAAAATTTACATGGACTTCCTCTTAGGTGTGAATTTGATTTTGTCATTGATGTTTTTTCATGAGTTTCCCCTCCATCTAAAGCTCCATATCATATGAATGTGGCTGATTTACAGGAAATTAAGGTTCAACTGCATGAACTATTAGAAAAATAAAGCATTAGATTGAGTATGTCTTCTTGAGGTGCTCATGTTATGTTTGTGGAAAAAAAAGATGGTACACTTAGGTTGTGTGTTGATTATTGCATGCTTAACAAGGTCATAATTAAGAATCTTTATCTTTTGCCAAGGATAGATGATTTGTTTGACCAAATGAAGGGTGAAACTATATTTTTTAAGATTTCTTTGAGATCAAGTTACCATTAGCTAAGAATCAAGGAAGAGGACATCCATTAGACAACTTTCCGTACTCGATATGGTCATTATGAGTTCATAACAATGCCTTTTGGGTTGATAAATGCACCTACAACCTTTATGAACAGTGCCTTTATGGATTATTTAGACAAGTTTGTTCTTATTTTCCTTGATGATATATTGATCTATTCTAAGAATGCAATTGAGCATGAGTAACATTTACATTTAATTTTTCAAAGACTAACACAACATAAGCTTTATACGAAGCTTTCTAAATGTACATTTTTCCAAACTAAAATACATTACTTGGGTCATACTATTTTCAAGTATGACATTGCTATGGATCCGACAAAGTTAAAATTTATTCAAGAATGGGGTGCCCCTAAAAATATACATGAAGTGCATAACTTTATAAGTTTGGCTAGTTACTATAAAAGGTTTTTGGAAAACTTTTCCAAATTGGCTAATCCCATTAACTCTTTGTAATGTAAAGCTAAAAAATTTGTTTAAACTTTGGCTTGTTAATGAGATTTTAAGAGGTTTAAAGAGCTATTAACTACTACACATATGCTTATTATTCTATAACCTAATGGCAATTTTGAAATCTAGCTTGATGCCTCTAAAGAGGATTTTGGTGGTATTCATACATGAGATGGCAAAGTGGTGGCATATGAGTTTTATAAGCTCAAAGAACAAAAAAATAATTATGCCACACATGATTTAGAACTTGTTGTTATTGTGCATGCTTTAAATCAGTGGAAATATTTTATGTTGGGTAAGTAATTCAAAATTATATTTGATCATTGCAACGTAAAATATTTATTTACCCAGGATGATCTTAATGCTTGTCAGTGTAGATGGCTAGAATTTGTGAGTAATTTTGATATGAATAATAAATATATTAAAGGTAAATAGAATCATATTACTAATGCTCTCAGTTGACACACGTATTTCATTGCCTTATTTGAATTACAAGGTAATTTAAGAACTACTATTTTAGAACATCAGCTTATTGATGAATATTATCATGAAGTAAGTGTAAATTTGGCTGATGAGCTTGTAGCAAATAAATTATTGATTTATCTATTAAAATTCATGCCTTGTTAAGGCATAAGAAAAAATAAAAATTGCCCAAGTTAGGTGACTTCCAGGATAATTTACTAAATTAAGTGCATACATCACCTCATTTTAATCATCCAGGTGCCATGAAGATGACACATGAGCTAAAAAGGCACTATTTTTGGTTTGGTCTAAAGCATGATGTTATTGATTTTATGACAAAATATTTGGAATGTTTGAGGGTGAAAATTAAACATTGTCATCCAGAAGGTTTACTTTATCTTCATGAAATTCCACAAGGTAAGTGGGTTGTTATTTCACTTGATTTCATTGCTAGATTACCAAAGTCACACAATAAGCATGACACTATTTTGGTTGTGATTGATAAATTTACAAAAGTTGGTCATTTTATTATTGGAAATATAACTGATGATGCTTTCGTGTTTGTAGGATGCTTTATGAAATAAATAGTTTAGTTGCATGGCATCCCAGAGGTTATTATATCATATAGAGATAAGTTATTTACTTCAATATTTTAGATAAACTTGACTGTAAGATTTGGAACATGATTAAACTTTAGTTCATCATATCATCTAAAATAGATGGTCAAATAGAGAGGCTTAACCAAGTGGTTGAGGACATGCTAAAAAATGTATGTTATGGATCAATAAATCAAGTGGAAAGATTTCCTACATTTAGTTGAATTTGCTTATAATAATTCTTATCACTCTTTGATTACAATGGCTCCATTTGAAGCTTTGTATTGGCATAAATAAATCTCCTCTTGCCTAGGACAACCCAAAAAATAGAGCCATTATTGGCCCTAATATTTTAGAAGAATATGATGTGTAAATGACATGGATTTGCTAAAATCTAAAGGCTACTTTAGATAGACAAAAGAGTTATGCATATTTAAAAAGGACTCCTCATGAGTTTAATGTTGGTGATAAAGTATTTATGCGTATTAGATCACATAAAAGTTATATTAAATTTGTAAAATCTTCTAAACTGGCTCATAGATTTGTTGGACCCTTTGACATTTTGGAAAGAATCATCTAAGTTGCCTACCAATTAGCCCTTCCTCCATCTTTGTCTAGGTTTCAGGATGTTTTTCATGATGCTTTGTTAAAAAAGTATGTATATGATCCTTCCCACATTTTAGATTGAAAAAAATCTTCAGGTTTCAGAAGAGAAAAAGATGTAGTTGGAACAAGTGAAGATCTTGGACCATCTCAGCATTGGACTACAAAATAGAGAGATTTCATAACTTTTTATCCAATGGGATCTGTTAACTAAGCAAAATGCTACTTGGGAAGATGATAATCTTTATAGGGAGAATTGTCCTTGGCTGTTTAAGTCATCAAGGATTTTTTTTTAGTGGGGGAGGATGTCATGACCTCAATTTTGTGTGCTCTGATTTCTTTCTATGACATTATTGGTTGCACATTTGATTTTTATTTAAATGATACTTATTTGTTTCAATTTTTATTGAACTATTACTTGGATGTTATTGAGACTATTTTGAGGTGTTCTGATGTGTTCTAGACATGTTTATGTTATCACATGGATGATTAAATTTAGTTCATTATAGAATTGATTGATATAAAATCAAATTGAAATTACTTGTCATGTTTGATACTGATTTTCTGTTTAGATATTTTTGATGTATCATTTGATGATTACATGAATAGTAAAAATAAAATGAGCTAGGTTGGATATAGTTTTCAGCAGCATAGGGTGTGAAAAGGGTAACAATGAGTTGTTGATTTTGTTTAGCCGAGATATTCTAAACTTAATTTCGTTTTGGTCCATCTTGACTATTTTTTTAGCTTATCTATTTGTCTATTTAACAAAATTATTATATGTTTTGTCTTTGACTATGATTTATCATTTCTTGGTGTGACTTCATGTCTTTTTTGGTAAGCAATTGCATGTTATTATCTTACTTATGCATGAAGGAGAATAATCTTAAACTCAGTTTTGTTAGATTTGACATGTTGATTCAACCATCTTGGTTACTTAGAATTTGATATGCTTGGGGGAGGCGCGGGGGGGGGGGGGGGGGGGGGGGGGGGGGGGGGGCGCGGGGGACGGAGGGGGCGGGTGTGGGTTGGGACCATGAATAGGTCATAGGTTCTTCATTAGTTTTTTATTTGTTTTAAACTTAACATGTTTTAACCATGGGTTTTGACTTTATTACGAATCGGGTCATGATGACCTGAATCCCAAAGTCAACGTCATTAAGTAGCTTTGAAGTCTCTTTGTTTTTGGTCTTTTATGAGTTTGGATATCTCATTTTGCCAAACCCTAGCCTAACTCTATCAAAAACATTAGTGAAGGCCATTGAAGGCCTAGTAGGATTGGTTTGAGCTATTAATTTCATTTTTTCAGTTGCATTTGGGTAAAAATGAAGGTTGTTTGTTGGGCCACATTCTCAATTGTTCATGGTAATAGTGGATGACCAATATGAGATTTAATGTAAGTTAATAGAGCTTAAGAGGGCTCCATTGGGTGAAAAGAGAATAAAAGTTTTTATTTCTCAGGGGTCATGGTATTCTTTTGCATTTTTTTTGTGATTGACGAGTAAGTGGTTTTGATTTTTATTTTATGATGAGTAAGGAATAATAGTTTTTTTTAGTTATTTATGGAATGGAGTATAAATAGAAAAATATTGAACCATTATAGGTTCATGGTGAAGTCTGTAAACTTCACAATGAACCCATAATGATAGAGTCGACTCATAGTCAAATATACTCTTGTGATAATGTTTTTAAGTTGTTTTTATTTGGCTCATTGCATAGTCTTGGTACTCAGCTTGTGTAGTTTTGCTCACTATTCATTTTATGGTGGGTTATAGTTGAAAGGGATATTGGACTGAGTCGGTTAAGTCATAAGCTTATTTACTTTTGATTATATTATTGCCATTGATTTAAAAGAATGGGTTTTCGATTCTATTTTTTATAGTTGTTATTACACCCCACTTTGTGGTATGGTTGATTATTGTGAGTATGGAATTTTTTTGAAGGCTATTGATTATTGACAGTCATTGTATGAAAACAATATTCTAGATGTAGGTGTTTATTTCAAGTCTTTGTTAGGGTTTTGGAATGCATGTGTATGATTTGATTGGTTCATTAGAGTTTAGGGTCTCATTTGAAGTTCTATATGGGTTCTTGTTATGAAGAAATTTTATTTCAATCATTTATGAGGGATATCATACAAAATATGAGTTGGATTCTTTCTCTTTTTGTATACACTTATTTGTGACCCTTTTTGGTGTTTTGACTCTTTTCGGTGTCAATATGATTTAGGACTATTTGATGTCTACTTCATGGGAATAAGTGTTGAGAATAGAAGTAGTTGTGAATATTATTAGTATTATTTAATCCTTATAATACATGTAAGGTATATATATGTGAATATCACGTTTGAAGTCAATGGATATAAAAATCATTGTTGATTCGTAGAAGTCAAATGGATTTATTCACATGTTGAACAATACTTTTAAAAATAATCATAAGTAACTTTCTTCTATGCACTTTATTACAATCAATTACTTCTCAATCTTTTATATCTCTATTTCAAAAGCTCAAAATCTCCATTATTTATTACCCTTCTAAAATACCATGCTATTAAACTCCACGTCCAATTGATGGATGGGGTTGGTTATGACCACCGATGGGGGGCTCATTGGATAGGAATGGGCGGGCCTTTGCATGTTTCTCTTCAAAAGTTGATTCAAATGCTTGGATTCATCTTGTAATTTGGATTTCTATTACGTTGATATTTATTGAAATGCATGATTTAAATCAATGTCTTATTATAATTTAGAAAATACAATTTATTTGTTACAGCCATATTCTTTATATATAATGAATATGTTATTCAAAGTTGAAACCAATAAGTTGTTATGTTGATAAATATAAAGTGGTTGTACTATTATTTTAAATTGTTATTGTAAAATGCCAATATATTTCCTCTCTTTTCTTGTAAGTATAAATTTATATGATAAGTTATTTGATGAGTCATGTTATCTTTGGGTTATGAACATTGATATTGTTATTCATATTATTTGCATGTTGTAATTTGAAAAATAGATATGTTACTTTGAATTAGAGATAATATTAGATTCTTAAGTTTTAAAGGAGGATATATTTAGTATTCTAGTGTTATTAAGAGTCTTAATTTAATTTCTAAAGTTGATTATTTATGATTGTTATTCATTTGTTATATTCATTAATGGATGAAAAGCTAATTCAATTGGTTGATAAGGTATTTTGGATTATTATCCTATTTATATTAATTTAGAGAGTTATAGTTATTACGTAACTTATAGAAATAATAAACATGTTGTCTCACTTCATCGATATATTAATTCATAATGAAATGAATTAAGCTGTGTTATATATTATAGTATCTTAATCTTGTAAGATTATTCCAAGATGTAGAATGGCATAGCCATAATGTGAATAATATATTTGACCTCGATATTTGATTATGTTTAATTTTTGGTGAAAGAAGATAAAATTCATTCTTGACTATTCATATCAATTGTAACAAGTTTAATTAATACTATTATTTAATGATAGTTTATCTTATTGATTGATTTCATTGTAAATGAGGAATTACAAATCTTCAAAACAATTCTCGAATATAATATTGATATTGAGTTAGTTGACTTACATTATTATTTTATTTTCATGTTCAATTTTTATAATAAGTTAGTGGATATTTTAAAAGTTTCAAATGAATTCAAGAAGTATATTTATAATGTATTTATAAATTTGTAAACTCTTGTAATTAAAGTAGAGTTTTTTGACTTAGTCTTTTGTTAATTAAAAAGACAAGTTCAATGAATAAGTTATAACAAGATGATTGATGTTTGATGTAACAAGGTTGAGGCAATGAAGGTCTTCATGAAATTATCAAGATGTCATGATGCAAAGCATAAACATGTTTGTTGAAACATTAATAGATTAATTAAGTCTTAAATGAATGTTTGATTATTGTTAATTATTTGTCTTGATAAAGAGCAATTGGACCATATGACTAGTATATTTTACATATAGCAAGCTATTACTATATGGTATTATGGGATGGTCAAGTGAACACACTCAAGTAAAATTGTTTTGGATCTAATTAGTTTTGTTATGTACAAATTAGAGGCGATTCCATTTGATGTAATAGTCATGTATGTGATAATATTCATCAATAAGAAGAATCAATAATGTATTTTTGATTGATTTTGATTATCTTGACAAATTTATTTAATGTTATCAATATAAAAGCCATGATGAAAGTAATCCTAGTTCAAGTCATGATGACATAAGTAGGTAGTCATAATTGATGGCAATAAATTTCTCGTAACATGTATTAATGGAAGTATGATAAACATTTTGCATTGTATTCCTTTTGAAAATAAACATGAAGCTTAAGTTTTGGTGTTCAAATAATTATGTAAGTCATTTAATGTGTAAGCTTAGTATGATGATTCTTTTGTTTTGAATTGAATTCTTTTTACATCATCTCAGTGTGTTACTTCTTTATGTTTGACCAGTAATCTCAATTTAGAGTTCAAATTATCTATATGGTCAAGGTACATATTGTTTTATGCTGCATACATGCATTCGATTAAGGCTAATAATTGGTATTGGTAATTTTAGGAAGTGTTGTTAATAAAATTTTCACCCTTGAGGAGGTTGTTCAATCCTATCACTTATGTGATAGCATGGAGACACCTCTAGGCTATGGGTGGTGATGCAAGAACATCAACTCACCCATGTACATGTTTGTAAATGAAAGTCAATGTGAGTCAAAATAAGTCTTGTTTCTAAAGGTAAGGAGTCAAGTCATGCTTTAAATTCCATGTAAGGGGTACTTATAGGGCCTATGGAGTATAGGATAATATCTTAGATCATATGATGGTTTCAAAGTCTTCACAAGTCCATGAAGACACTTATATTTCATTTAAGAGGTTTTCCTTCCAAAACCTCATTTGAATATTTAAACTATGGTTTAAGGCATATAAGCCTTGTAGATAAATTATAAAAGGTCTTCTTATTATGTCAAAGATGAAAATACCTATCACCTTTTATAAAGGTGGTAATCCTATGTTGGTGAAAGGCAAACTTAGTATGTACTAAGTTAAGAGAAGATTGTTGAGTAAGTTATGGATTTACACTTATCATTTATCTATGTTTGTAATAGAGATGATTCGAGCCTCATCTCTAAGAAGGCTTAATAAAGCATAAACATGTCTATATAGAGAAGAGAGAGTTTGTGAAGGAATTTGTAGAGATAGGTCAGAAGTAGGATTAAATAAGGCCTTTTGATCTATGTATATATGTATTTGTGAATTGAATAAAGTGCATAAAGGTTCATTTATAGAAGTTTATTTTGCTCCTAAAGGGTTGAATGATAGTTTGTTATAATAATAGAAGGTTGTGCATATTATTGGTCAAATGAGATCACATTATAGATTTCAAATCCTTCTGTATGTCTTGGTTATGAGAATAAGTGCTATATCAAAATAATGTTTCAAGACATTTGTATACTAAAGTAGAGTTTGTCCTTGTATCTTTCGTCTCAATGTCTTTGTGTTGTAGCTAAATAGATAAGTCTATAACTTATCGGTAAACGATTCTAGTTTTGAGTCATAATTCACACAAGTCTTAAATTGATGATTGATGAGGAAATAATGGCATATGTGGATAATGCTCAACAACATATTTTTAAGTGCATGGGTGCAATATGAGCATGACAGAGTTGGAACAACTTCTAAATGTTTGTATGGAGCTGATAAGGCTTGTATAGACCAAAGAATTTTATAAAGAAAGCCATCATTATTTCTTCAACATCGATAAGAATGGAGATCAATTGAGTTTATGCTTTATTTCATTAACGTTGGCGCTAGGTGAATTGCCTAGATGATGCCATGCATTGAGTCCAAGGTAGATATTCAATAGAAAGAATAAATTTAGTGATTCTATAATGTATTTTGTTCACCCAAGCTTCAGGTGGACATCTTATTCCACAAGATTTGGAAGATCAAATTTTGTTTTATGGAATCCGTGCTTTATGCAAAATGACACAGGATCATATCGAGTATTAAAAAGGTATGCATAAATTTAAGTTTGATATTATATTCTTGGTAACCTGAGTCGAAGTTGCATCACATCTCTGTAGAGTGTTTTTAGATCCATGATACAATTCTACATGTTGCATAGTTTTCAATGACTCTACCAATCGTGTATCACTCAACATGAATGAGCATTTCATTTTAGAATGTATTTGCATTAGACATGAATCTATGGAGTTTAATTCTAAACTAAGTTCTTTGTGTCGATTTACATACGTGAAATTCATTTAAGATTATTCACATAGTGCTCGAGGTTTTATGCTAATGAATAAAGTCATCAATATCCTGGTGAAGGTTGGTATTATGAATAAGTGATGATATGTTCAAGTTTCACATCCTGGAATAAGTTTTTCATAGATCTAGTGGAAATTGTTAAGGCTTGCAGCTGTAGTTCTTATTTTTATGCATTTTAGAAAGGACATCGAGCAGTTTTTACTAGAAGAAGTTTGACTGTCTATCATTTGAAGGAAAATGGTGGGAATATTGAGCAATCCACATTAAAGCCATTGAACTTTGAGCTATTATAGGTAACCCATACATTTTCATGTCAGAAAATGCTAATTATTTAGAGTTTAAGGATCAAATATTAGTTTGGCAATTATCAGAAAATAAGATTTCAACTATTTGTAATACTAAAAGACTAGTGTAAGATGCTAATATCAAGAATTTTTAAGAAATGAACAAGAATTAGAGTAAGAGATTGTTTGATGCAAGCGCAAAAAGCACTAGATTTGATTTTGCAAGTTCTCTCAGAAAAATGTGGAAGGCTAGGACTATAGTTGTTTGACATTTTGAGCACACTATTACATTTTATTATTAGTTGCTTTTATTGTATTGTATTATTCTATCTAATAAATTCACTGAATACGATCAAGTCTCAATAAGATCAAGAATTGAATTTTTAGATGGAAAGGATGAAATTTATTAATCTCAAAGATAGTGTAATATTGTAGACTTATAAAGGATAATTGAGTTAAGAATTGACCATTGATAGAAATAAACAAGGAAATGATGATGATCAAGATGTCTCAAAGTGGGTGTGAATTAGGATTGAGGACTAAGTTATCTTGATATTATTTTTAATTGCTATCAGGTGGCCTAATCAGTGTGGTGAATCTCTAGATAGGGCTAGACCCCTTGATGTTATCACCTTGAAATACTACTAGATCTATTGTTTGTAAGAGAAAAGGGTAATAAAAATTTAAAGTATACTAATATAAGGAGGTGATGAACCAATTTAATACCCTCCACTTGACTATCATGTACTAAGAACATAAATTAGGCCTGAATCTGATCACACTACTCAACAAGGACCTTCAAGCATGAGTTTTTCAACATGGAGGTCATAAACAATGCATTGAATAAGAGGGTTCATCAAGAGGTCTAGGAAGGACACTAGTGACTAAAATCCACTTTCAAATCATGTAAAGCTACCTCAAACTCACCATGTGACCTACAAGAAGATAATTCATTTGCAAATAGGTAGGATAAGATAAATGAGAAAGTGTAAAAGCACTACTACTAGCATTCATCAACAACCACATAAGTACACTAGTTTTAAGTAATTAAGAAGGTAAGAATCAAATTATTTCATCACTCAGAGGCATAATACAAGTGTTTAGTTGAGTAGGGATTCACCATACTCAGCTAAAGGATCCATAACAAGCCATTCAAGGTTGCATGTATAGGAAAAATGGAGGAGAGAGGAAAGAGACGTGTAAGAGTAACTCTAATGACAAGTGTCATCCACTACAGGTCAGTTACAAGACCAAATGAAAGATTATAATATCAGTTTCATCCATCTATTTGGCATGTGTTACTCATCTTGATGATGAACCTCACCAAGTTGCATAGGAGCTCTTATTTGAAGAGTTACAAGCACTTATTGAAGGAGTAGTTACAATTTGACAACTTAAAACATGACATTTTAACTTCATAAAGGAACCTCCATGCCATTATAGGCTTATTAAATCTTTCTCTATCTTCCATTGACACCTTTTATTCACTCCTTTCAATGGTAGAGATCTCCTCCATTAGCCCTATAAACTCATTAGTCCATTAGGTCTGACTTGCTTAATATTAGCCATTAGAATGGCAATGAGACTTCCATGAGAACCTAGTAAAAAGTGTATGAGCCTATCCCAAACCCTAAAACCATATTACAACATGATCCATAGTTTCTAAGTACACCAACCATGTTGTTTTCTCTTCCCTAGGTGACCACATCGCCTTCTCATAAGCATTCATATACTGTCCTTAGAAATTGGACCTATATGAGTACTTTTAGAAGTAAAATAGTGTTTTCTAGGATCTGATAAGGTATAATACTCTCCACACCAAGCTCCCCAATGGTCTTCATTAGCTCATATGTTCAAAACCCTATTTTGAGCCCAAAACCCTATAAAAACACATCATTAAATGCATATTTGTAGGTGAAAGTATGAGAAAATTTCATGGTGAGGACCCTCTTGGATTGAGTAATGATTCTCAAGTGTTTTTTATGTTAAAAAAATGCATTTGGAGTGCTTAATAAATCAATCTCCTCCATCAGGTCATTGTGAGGGTTTAAGGAGGGTTTTAGGTAGCTTAGCTTCTTAACGATTGTTCATAGCCTATAGGGCCTAAATGCCTAAAATAATGTCAAGAAATATGATTAAAAAAATCCTTTCACACTCATAAATGAGATAATATCACCATGCATATACTCATGTGCCAAAAGTGCCTCTTAGGTGACTAGGTCTATAACTGTGAACATGACAGAGAGAAATTTACATAGAAATGCATCAAAATTATTTAGCTTAACTTTTAAACATTATCTTGGGGTATGTGTAACCTAATATGAATTTTTCAAATGGATATTTACTCCATTTCACCTCTCAAACTCACTATAACCTGTGTTGGTCCACAACTAGGGTTTAAGGGTAGTCTAGTGCAAATAACCCTAATGGTTTGCAACTTGCCTTTTTATTCATGAAATGAGATTTAAAACCTTAAAGGATATTCCATTAGGGTCTTATCCATCTATTTTAAGTCTTTACAATTCAATATCATCTTGAGATAACAAAACTTCTTGATTCTTTTGTATACAGGTCTAAGTGTGCAGGTTTGGGCTTTCTCGGCCTAAATATGCTTCTTGGCCTCTTTTATACCTTCATTCACCTTGTTATCTTCATGTAATGATCATGTTTCCATATTGAAATAAATTTAATTCATAATTATAATCTCCCACTTCATAGTTTTCAACAACAAATCATGTTTCCATATTGAAATAAATTCAATTATTATTCCCTCTTCCTCCCCATATGCCTCTTGAACTTTAACTTCACCTTAAACACGTGCCCTTCCCCTTTTTTGCCTAACATAGTTCTGTAGGTCTATATTTAGGCCTTCTGACTGTAAATTTGCATGTATACCCTTTCACATTGGTTTATTGATGATTGTAATTGATGTTATATATCTATAATTATTTTTTTATCCTCTAAAGATCTTTTATATTCTATTTCACACCAGATATGGCAATGTTTTTCCTCTTTTGACTTGGCAAGCCTGTACGTCAGCATTTGGCCTCTTTGACTGCAATTTGATGTTAACTCTTCTCTTTATTAAAACCTCAATGGATTTTTAATGGATAATAAAATGTATTATGATCAATTTAAACTCTATACAACCTTCTCAGACTTATTTTGACCACTACATGACCATGTTTGCCATTTTTGCTTAACATGCCTGTATGCAATCAATAAGGCCTATTGGTTGCAGGTCAACATTTTAAGTTTTTTGGATTAATCCATCCCTAGGAGTGTTTTGTATTAATGACACGTTTTAAATTAATTTCATTTTGATCCCTATACAACCTTATCTCTTCAAAACATCATCATCAATCATACCTTTTGTGTCTATTGTCTGTCAACAGGCCTATAAGCTATCAATTAGGTTAAAAGCTTTCTTTCTATGTGTTTTGCCCTTTATTAAGCCTATATGACTAGTGATGACCCATTTTATCAAGTTAAAATAATATTTAGATATTTTAATCTTCATACCATGGAATTATGCCACCTTAATAGTCTTCTCATTACCCTCGTAGTCCTTCCCATTGGACTCACACAATCCAACTTAGATCACACAGTTATAATAAGAAGGTGAAGTGAATGGGTATAGATAGTCAGGTATAAAATGCCTTAAAACTTTGGATAAGGGAAATAAACATTGAATCATGCATTCTAATAGTTTACCTACACTCCCATGATCAAATAATTAGTGGCAATAGTGACCTACAAGTCTGCAGACCTGTAGGTTCACAAAAATTTCTTGAAAACTAGCTTGAAGAAAAGTCTCATGGACCCTGATTTCCAAGCTTGCTACCTAAACCTTTCATGAGAATGATATTAAATTTCCAAATAATATGGTGTTTCTCCTTCAAAGTGTTTATACAATGACAATATTTTTTCATTTGATCAGGCTACTTCACCAAGGCAACTAGTTTTAACAGTGTGACTGTGGATGCATAGTTGCTTGTCTATCATGAAGTTTGTCACACAATTGATGTATTAAAGGAGTATGACAGAACTTGAAGACATTAGACTCAATTAAGAGAACTTAATTTCACTTATTTCATGCAATAATACAACTTTAAACTCTTTACACACGTGACTGTCACGATCAAACTATTAAAACAAGGCTATTTGACATTGCACCAACCATGAACATGAAGAAACATGAAAGGAAATGGTATTGCATGGTTATAAGAGTGCTCATGAGACCATCTCCAATCATTTTCATCCATTCATCTGACCTCAAAACTCCATGCTTGAGGAAAACTGACCCAGGTGGGGTTTGAAGCTCATTTTGCCCCTTAACTTCTTAATGATTGTTCATAAAGTTAAGGGGATTAACTAGAAAACCAGTGTCACAAAGTGGGAGGGAATTATGTTGCCATCATATTGATAAGATATTGGGCTCTATCTTTCTCTCTCTTAAAATTACCAAGTGCAAATAGATTGCCCTTCTTAAATTGCTAAAAAAATCAATGAAGTGGAGTGGGTTTTTGCACTATTTGGCTATGAACCTCCATTTTTTGCATCTATTTGGGATTGAGAAGACCATGGGGACCTATGGAAGAGTTTTCACATTATCAACCATCAGAAAACCTCTACACAAAACCACCAAAATCATATTTTTCTGAAGATACTAACTATTTTACCTCTTAGAACTATTGAAGATGCTAAACCCAGTGAATCTTCACCTTCGTCTAGCATGTACGAATGTGGAAGAAGATGAAAATATGTTTCATACCCTTTCTTACTTGTAATTATATTGAAAATGAATTTTTTCTGTGTTAGAGAATGATAAATAACAGTTATAAATGAATTCCAATGTTGAAATTCAGTTACATAAGGCATTTGAAGGAGGTATATGATCATGTCCAAGCATGATGTCATCACCAAGGTGTTAGATGACTTGAAACATCCCCTTTTCCAAAGACAAAACCTTTATATTTTATTTTACTAGTAAGTGGCCTCCTTATCATTGAAAATCACAATAAGACTAAAGTAACAAAACACCTTAATCTTATCAAAATTATCTTGAATTATCCAAATAACCTTATAAACAATGTGATCCACTTACTAGTTCTAATTATTTGACCATTTTAACCACCTTTAGGCCATGGTTGCTCCTTGCAGGGTTATCACCTTGTCTTCTTGGGCATGCCTCTACATTAACTTAGTTTCTCACTTACCTTAACTTTGTCAAATTTACCTTAAATAATGCTAAGCACAATGTGAAGACTATAAAGAATGACCACTCAATGACAAGACAACATGATTTGACCTAGCTGACAATTAGACCATCCTAAATGACCTTGTAAGATGCTAAGGAAGACACATTACTTATCAACCTAGATCATTAATAACCAATACAAAGCCTTCATAGTGGATATCAACAAAGTTAAGATCAAGGAAGTGCAAAGTTTCAAATGATCCTCATTCAAGGTAGCCAAATTTTGACTAACAAGAATGCCATAAAATAAGTAAACAAATTTGTTTATGAATGTGTGTTTAGTACACTAGTACACCCCAATCTACTTATTTATTGGTTATAATAATTTCTTAACAGTATACTTCAAGATTTTTTAACCTTACTCAAATACATGTGTTGTGTCTGATACAATTATGGACTTGATCACACTTTTGTGAATTATTTTCCATTCATTAGTTTTTGGAATGGTGTTGGGTAACTTGAAGTTTTTTTTCTTTTTTAAATTGAGTTGTTATAATTATCTCTTTGTGTTCATTGTTTATCTCTTAGCCCAACCAATGTTATTTTGATGGCATTGACCTTTTATCATGCTCAGAATGTTATAAACCTACTTATTATCATCCTCTACAATTTTTAAACTTGTATTATTTTCTAACTTCTTTGACACTTACGTCTGAATCAAACACCTATCTTGACACCAGTGTCATATTCCAATGCAAATGTCTAGTGCCCTAAAGTCATCAAATTCACAAATAAAAAGTATACCTATGGTTGGCCTAAGTGTTTTAATTTGAGATATTCTTGAAAAGGATTGGTATATATGTATGATCAATCCCTATTCATTTTTCACCTAACACAGATCTAACAACTCACAAGATAACTTACCAAAAGCACTCAATTAAGCATTCAAGTAAGCAAAGCTTCTTTATTTTTTCCTATTTCAATATCAATAATAGGGATAACACATCTACATGCCTAAAGTAATGAAGGAGCATGCCATGAGTCATATTTGCCAAGTTACAAGCTAGGTCATTATTTCACTTGATTTCCATTTATTGCACCCTTATGCAAACACAAGCTAACACATTAGGGGAGAAATACATTAGTGTAAGGCCCTCTTTGGAGTAGTGGTTATGTATGCAATACCCACTGATAGATGGGTCTTTAAGGTTAACTTGATGCCATGAACCCACTAACCCATTTTTACCACAATCACTATGAATATGATTAACTAGGGTTTTGTTATTTGATAAGGAATGATGACCCATGACCTAGATTTAAGCACACTAGAGCAAAGTCAACACAAACCCACAATTTTTTAGGTAGTCATATCTAGATCTAGTAGGCATTTTATACTAGACACCTGCATACAAGTCAGTTAGAAGCATCAACACAACCATCCTAGGTTGATGCAAGTGTCCAAAATCATTGATGTTGAATTTATAAAATTTGACAACTAATCTAAAATCTATATCCAAATTATTTCTAGCCTATTCCATATCAAATATGAATTGTCACATTAATCCAACTAAGTACTATTGTTTTCCATTTATTACAATATCAATAATTCATTATACTTATTATTTTTAGCATATCTCAATATTTAAATTTAGAATGTTATTTATTCAAGTTTGTAATTACCTCTACCCCTTTAGCCCTAGATCCCTTAATCTAGACTTTAGGGTTAAAAATTTGGTAAACTTGATCTATTTAATATAATTTTTTTTATTCGTGGGATTTTCAATCAGCTAGGGTTTCAAATTGCTATACTTTTTCATTTCCTGGTTATATTATTTTGCATGTAACCTAGGTGTAGTCCCAAACTGGGAAGTGTGCCTATTGAAGACATTGAGCTTCCTCTCCTACCACCTTATATGTCTCAAACTAATGAAGGGCCTAATCCTATGGTCTATGATGATATAAATGTTGAGCATGAAGAACATATTGATGAGGTTATCATAGAAGAAGATTATAATAATGAAAACCACAAATCTAATGAAATCAATGAACATGAAAAAATAAATCATGAGCAAGTGCAAGCAATTACATTGTTTCATGAGCATATTCGTTAACACCTTGAAGACCTTGATGAAATCCTAAGAACCATATAAGAAATTAAAAAAGGAAAACACATAGATGAATAAACATGTTCATATATTGATCACGCTATTAGAGTTATGGGTCATCTCCATATACTAACAACCCTCCCCTTGAGCACATCGATGCTTCATAATTCTAATGGGTGCATGATATATATATTTATGCTTTTGTTTCCTGAAACTACTATTGACACATCTTATATGGGAAACCTTATTGCTTCAACCCAATTGTTAGTTTTAATGCCTATATCTACCCAACCTATGGGTACACCTCCTTTGACGACTTCTCAAATGTCCAACCTTAGAGACCAAAATGTGCAAGCTCTTATTCAAACTATAATATTTTTTTCAAACTAAGGTTATAGATATTGAACAAAATTATATTAAATTACCTTATGTTATGGATTCACAAAAGGTGTTGTAGAACCCTTTTGCACCAAAGATGTCTTTGTACCCCTTGCCAACTAGTTTTGTTAAACTTAAGTTTACATTTTATGGTAGCAAGGGTGATCCTGAGCAACATCTTTTATATTTTTATGGGGCATGCCTTGATTGTGCCTCTAATGATAAAATTTTGACCAAATTATTTCCAAGGAGCTTAAAAGACTGTTTTAAGGTGGTTTTACGATTTGCCAATCCAATCAATTAATGCATTCAAACCTATTGTAGATAAAATTTTGGCACACTTCCCTATTAATATCACGAAAAAGGTTTTCCATACCCAAACTACAAAAATAAAACAAGGAACTGATGAACTTATCGATGAATATGTCTTAAGGTACAAGACAATGTTAGTTAAAATGACCAATATAATGGCAGACAAAGAGTTGCAGGATATATTCAAGCAAAGTTTACTTGCCCCATTACATGAGTCCATTGTTTTTGAATAATTCAAATATTTTGATGAACTATGTCATGTTTTTTCACAATTGTGAAATGAAACGTATCTCATTGAACAAACTTAAGTATGTAGTGATTACTCTACCTACATCTACATCTAATACCAAGTTTGCTATCAAACCAAGTTATAGGGTAAAGTATCTTAAACCTAAAAAGGAAACAACTACCATGGTTAGTATGGTGTCACAACAACCTAATAAACTTTTCTTATCTAATGAACTAAGGAGATAATTTACACACTTATCCAAGTCACTCGTTTTATTACTCCCACAACTTGTAGAGTGTCACCTTATATTTCTCTCTCACACTATAGAGGTTGATATGAGTAGAACTCTACCCAAATGGTATGATGTGAATGATTATTGTGACTATCACCAAAGCCTTAGGCATTCTATGAATAAATGTTTTACATTGAAGCATAAGATCCACGACCTCATTGATGACCAAAATATTACATTTGATGATCCTCCAAAGGAATTAAGTTCATAACCTAGTGATCACCAAAAATATAAAATGGTTAACAATCCTTTACAAGACCATTCTACGAAGGATCTAGAAGTGTAAATGATATATAATGCACATCCTCCTTCATTGCACTATTGGCATGCATTGGATGGGATTACTGATACTTATACGTGGAATACATCTCCTATGGTTCAAATGCCCTCTATTACTTTTGATGATAGTAAGAATGTGGATAATGATTTTGATCTTCATTCTTTATTAATCAAGCATACCTTGATCACTAGCCTATACATAATTTTATTATTGATAATGGTGCAAGCTATAATATTTATAACAAGAAATTACTTATGAAATTATGTTATACAAATCATGATTTACATCCTTTGACCAAATTGGTTAGAGCAATTGATTGGACCCCACGACAAGTTCTTATGAAATTGACTTAATTTTACAGGTGGATTCCACATATATGTTTATTTCCTTCTTAGTTATACCTTCCATAGGTGTCTTTTATATGTTATTGGAATGACCTTGAATACATACACTTCGAGTAGTACCTTCTATAGTTAATGGGTGTGCTAAATACATTCATGCTAATTAGGTAATTATAGTTTACAAAAATCCATATGAACATCCACTTGAACAAGAGAAGTTTATACCCAGGTAATTACTTATCAAACCTACTAAGGTTAATCCTTCACAAAAGGGTAAGAAAAAGGTAATCTCCTTTACTCAATGGCTAGTACTCAAAAGACCATTGCATCAGAGGTCCACATTGGGTTCCATATAATCCTCATATACTACACACCATCTTTAGATATCTAAAGCACCTACAAGTGTTCCTATTTTTGTTATTTAATGAAAACCATACGCCATTCAATGATGGGTTACACAAACCCCTACTCTTAATATTTCTTCATAGCCATAGAGTTCTATTATACATTCATAGAGCATTACAAACTCTACAATGTCAACTATTGCACCTATACATGTTGATTGGCAATATCATCAATTTATTGCACTAGGTTCTCAATGGGGAGATACATATGAGAATCCATTGGATGGGATCATATGATAGTATTTTCAATGCCAAATATTACAAAAAAATAAAAAAATATCAAAATCAAACATCCAAAAATATGTTCAACATCTACATGTTCTATTAGTTCTTTGGCATATACATTGTTGGTTCCATGTTGGTAGATGACATATCAATACTTTCTATATACACATGTGTTTCACACATCATTTGAGTGTGATACAAGCATACACATGCATGATCTATTCCTATATGAATGTTGGGCCTTCCTTCTACTCATGTCATGTGGACATTAGGGATATCTGATTCATTGATCATGATACATCCAAGTTATATCATTTTATAATCACTTTACATTATCATGTTTGAATTTATATACTTACACATGCCTTTATTTATGCTTATATCTCTCTTAGTGTATTTGATATGCTATGTACTTAACATTTTTTGCTAACACATATGATCCATGGGCTAATATGCTATGTTTATGTTGGTTACTTATGCTTTTCATTTATGCACTTCCTTGAGTGTCTTGTCTTACTTATTGAGCATTTGAATATACTCCATTATTTATGGCCATGTGCATTTATTTTCCTCTTTAACATATGAATGTGTCATTACTTTTTGTATGGACATTTTAATATTCCATTGCTTTCCTTGTGGGCATGTGACTAAGTTATATCCCTTTGATTATGTGGCACTTGAACATTCCCCTTGTTTAAGGTCTCCTTGGACCATTGTCTCTTGATTTGATTTTGAGTGCTCTTGTATGTGTACTTGATTTCTTATTAAACTTGTAATATTACTATCGAAGAATTTCCATCATCAATATCATTCATCTCAGGACTTGATGTGCTCACATTTTATATGCTTCAATGATATATCTACCTAGACGTGTTACTATTATATGTTACATGATACATTCACAAATTATACAATAATCTAATCCTTTTGAGATAAGGTGACTACCAGATTTTACTTCACCTCACCTTAAAAGGGGGGGAATATTATTGGGGGCATGTTATACAGACATGGCTTTCACATTTTTCATAGTTCACAAATTTAGATATATAGTGGGGCATGTTATGGAAACACATTCTCCAAATTTATCACAATTCACATATTCAAATATACAGTGGGGGGCATGTTTTGGATGTCAGGATCTCGAGCACACAAAGATCTAATACCACTTGTCAGGATCTGGAGCAAACAACTCTGATACCACTTGTTAGGATTAAAATCACAATTGATTACCTTTGTATAAACAACTAAACACAGAATTTAACCAGAAGTAATATGTAACTAGAATTCAGAAACATCACATAATATGAGAGACAATACAATCTTGTATTAACACTCTTCCAGAAGGAAATACAATGAAGAAATCACACTCTTCCCACACCTCTTGGGTGTACCAGTAATTCTTCCTCAAGAGTTCTCTCTCTTAGACAATCAACTACAAACAACAATTAACTCAACACTGAGTTGTTCTTCCTTCCACCAGTCAGTAACAATACTGCTAGTCCACCAAGTACTCAATTTACTCAAAGTAGATCTCCCTGATCTTACTCCTTGTGTTGCAGATCTCCTTTGACCTTTCTATCCCACAGATCTCCTTTGACCTTGCACACACACACACTTGCAGATCAACTGACCTTACTTACCATGTAGATCTTCCCTGATCTTGCACAACTTGCAGATCAACTGATCTTACAATTGGAAGGATCTCTTCCTTGTCCTTAATTACAATACAACCCCATGGGTCTCTTAAATAGATTCCATACAAACAATAATTAGACTTCCTAATTACAATAATTAGAAACGCAGACTCAAGACTAAAATTAGTCTTTTACATGCAAACTAACTGTCCGTCTAAAATTAGACCAGTTCTGGAAGTGCATGCAAACACACACACACACAGGTTGCTGACGTCGGTTCCTGTTTGACCGATGTCGATCGACACAACCAATGTCAATTACTGTGAACATAGAAGATGACTAACATTGGTTGATTAGACTGGCGTCAGTTACTGTAACACTCAGTAACCTCCTCTATTTGCATCAGTGAAGCTTTTAGCTCCACAACTTAACAATCTCTCACTTGGAGATAAACAACTACACATGTACCTGTACCTGTACCTGTACCTGTACATTGTCTAATTTTGTTTCTTGGCTTGTATCCCTCTTCAAGTTCAGTTTTAAAGACCAACCACCACAAATCCTATGGTGCTTCTCCTTACATCTAAGTAACCTACCATATCCAAATCTACATATCCATGTAGAAAAGTGCTTGACCCTGCATAACATGTATACCTGCTGCCGATCCCTCTCAGATACCTGAGAATCCACTGCACTGCTTTCCAGTGCTCCTTTCCCAAATTGGCCACAAACTTACTGACAACTCCCACTGCTTGGGTAATCTCAGGTCTAGTACTCATGTACTCGACCTCATCATGTGATTTGGGACACTGTTCTGTGAACTGTCCATCCATGGGTGTGCGAACCGGTTCTGCATCCTACATATTGAACCTCTCCACTACCTTATTCACATAATCATTTGGAGACAAAATCAACCTGTGACTTTCCCTGTCTCTAGAAATACTCATGCCAAAGAATTTTGTTACTCCCAAATCTTTCATGGCAAACCTCTGAACTAACTTTACCTTTAGCTCAGTAATCTCCTGTACGTGTGACCCTGCAACAAGCATATACACTACATACAATAATAGGATAATGTAGCTAATATTATCCAACCTGGTAAAGTAAACACAATGGTCACATTGACATTGACTAAAGCCATGCTTTGTCATACACCTGTCAAACCTTAAACACCATTGTCCTGCAGCCTTCTCAAGACCATATAACCTGGCCTTCTATCTCACGTGTCTATTCTCTCCTTTTTTTAACTTGGGAATCTATTTGTCTTTCAGTGCTTTTATCCCAGCTGGCAACTCTACCAAATCTCCTGTTTGGTTCTCTTCCAAAGAATTCATGCCATGCTCCCACTATTTCTTGGATTTTACCTGCTTTGCCTCTTCAAAACTTCCTGGTTCTTGACCATCAGTGAGCAACAAGTAGTGTAAAGAAGGGGAATAATGAATTTGAGGCTTACTTACCCTTTCAGTCCTCCTCATGGGCAGTTGAGACTCCTTGATAGCTTGTTGTCTGCCCAAAATCTATTTTGACAGTGACCGATATCGGTCACCTCTGGCTGACCCTGGTCTGCACCTGACCGATGTCGATTCCACCTGATCACCGATGCCGATTCCCTGACCGACATCAATATCTACTTACCCAACACCATCGACTCTGGTCTGCACATGATCGATGTTGGTACCTATCTGTTTGACGTCAATTCTCACTTGACCGATGTTGATAACTGTGTTTTCCTATGAGTGATGATTTTTACCTACGAGCTCACTTTGGATCATAACCTTGTCCAAATCAACATTGCCCTGCTCAAAATTATTCAGCCTCTTGAGTTGATCTTTGTCCATCATCTTCTCCATGAAAACCAAGGCTTTCCAGTTCTTAACTTTGTCAAAAACATCAAATTTCCTCTTCCTATAATAAACCCAATCCTTTCTTGTAGCATAACACTGCTCACAAAAATATTGCTCTATCAAATCTGAAAGCATACCTTTTGACTTAAGAACATCTATTACCTTCTCACTCATGTGACCAAGCCTACAAAGCCACATCTTTGCATCTACATCTGAAGTAGATAAAATAGAAGGAGAATCAATAATACAAGTAGATAGATAAAGAGTACCTACTTTCTTACCACATGCTAATTCAAGTGCACCCTTGGACACTTTCCAAGATTTCACTGTGAGAGTTATTGTGCATCCCTCATCACCCAACTTTAATGCAAAAATTAGACTCCTCTTTAAGACTGGGACATGCATGACATCCTCCAACACCCATGTGTTGCCCGTATGCAATTTTAGCCGCAATTCCCCTTTGCCAACAATTTGACAAGGCTCACCAACCCCTAAATAAATCTTTTCAAAGTCTCCACGGACATAATCATGGAAAAATTCTCTATTTGGGGTTGCATGGAAAGAGGCACCATAATCTAAAACCCAAGATTCCATTTTATCCAAGGAACATATAAGAGCATCTTATGCAACAATACCTAAAACATCTACTTCTTCATTTCTTTCATGCTGATCTTCTTTCAACCAATAATCTTTCTTTACATGCCCTTTCTTTCCACAATTCCAGTAGATTAGACTGCCATACTTGGATCTAGATCTCCTACCTATCTTTAACCTTGATTTTCCTTGCTTGATCTTCTCTCTTTGCCTTCCCCTGCTTTCAACACTTAAAACATTACCTGATGATTCCCCTATGCTTTTCCTACAAATTTCTTCATTCAAGATTACACTAACAACATCATCAACTTTCAAGATATTTAAAGCAGACACAGTATTACTAACTGCCATTACCAAACTATCCCAACTTTCAGGTAATGAGCATAAGATTAAGAGAGCCTTAATTTCATCATCAAAAGCTATATTGATTGAAATTAACTGATTTACTAATCCATGGAAATCACTAAGATGACCATGTACCGATCCACCTTCCAGCATTTGCAAATTAAATAATTGCTTCATAAGAAATATCTTATTCGAAGCTAAGGGTTTTTCATATAAATTTGCCAAAGATTCCATTAACTCTACCGTTGTCTTAGCCTGTGATAAGTTGAAAATCATAGATGATGCCAGGCTCAACCTTATAGATCCCAGAGCCTTCTGATCAAGAACATTCCATTCTTCGTCTTTCATATCTGTGGGCTTGCATGCAACCCCACCCAATGGTAAGTACAAATCTTTTTGATACAGATAATCTTTTATTTGCATCCTCCATAATTGATAATTATTGCCATTGAGTTTTTCCATTCTTAGCTTACTTTTTTCTGCCATTGTTATACTCCCACTCAATCAAAAACCCCTGAGAGTGAACTGTAATCAACAAATACTAACCTGCTCCAACCCAGGCTCTGATACCACTTATTAGGATCTGGAGCACATAAATCTCTAATACCACTTGTCAGGATCTGGAGCAAACAGCTCTAATACCACTTATTAAGATTAAGAGCACAATTTATTACCTTTGTATAAGCAACTAAATACGAAATTTAACCAGAAGTAATATGTAACTAGAATTCAAAAACAATATAAAATTTGAGAGATAATACAATCTTGTATTAACACTCTTTCACAAAGAAATACAACGAAGAAATCACACTCTTCCCACACCTCTTAGGTGTACCAGTAATTCTCCGTCAAGAGTTCTCTCTCTCACACAATCAATTACAAACAACAATCAACTCAACACCAAGTTATTGTTCCCTCCACCAGTCAGTAACAATACTGCCAGTCCACCAAGTACTCAAAGTACTCCAAGTAGATCTCCCTGATCTTACTCCTTGTTGTCTTAAAGATCTCCTTTGACCTTGCACACACACACACACACCTGCAGATCAACTGACCTTACTTACCATGTAGATCTTCTCTGATCTTGCACAACCTACAGATCAACTGATTTTACAATTGGAAGGATCTCTTTCTTGTCTTTAATTACAATGCAGCCCCATGGGTCTCTTAAATAGATCCCATACAAAAAATAATTAGACTTCCTAATTATAATAATAAGAAACATAGACTCAAGACTAAAATTAGTCTTTTACATGCAAACTAACTGTCCGTCTAAAATTAGACCAGTTTTTGAAGCACATGCAAATGCACACACATAGGTTGTCGACGTCGGTTCTTGTCTGACTGATGTCGACTGACACATAACCGATGTTGGTTACTGTGAAAACTAAAGATGACTGATGTCAGTTGATCAGATTGATGTCAGTTACTGTAACACTCAATAACCTCCTCTATTTGCATTAGTGAAGCTTTTAGCTCCACAACTTAACAATCTCTCACTTAAAGATAAATAGCTGCACCTGTACCTGTACCTGTACATCATCTAATTTTGTTTTTTTGCTTGTATCCCTCTTCAAATTTAATTTTGAAGACCAACCACCACAAATCTTGTGGTGCTTCTCCTGTCATCCAAGTAACCTACCATATCTGAATCTACATACCCATGTAGAGAAGTGCTTGACCCTACATAACATGTATACCTGCTGCCGGTCCCTCTCAAATATCTAAGAATTCACTGAACTACTTTCCAGTGCTCCTTTCCTGAATTGGCTACAAACTTGCTGACAACTCCCACTGCTTGGGTAATCTCAGGTTTAGTACTCATGTACTCAACCTCATCATGTGATTTGCGACACTATTCTGTGAACTATCCATTCATAGGTGTGCTAATCGGTTTTGCATCCTGCATATTGAACCTCTCGACTACCTTATTCACATAATCATCTGGAGACAAAATCAACCTGTGACTTTCTCTATTTCTAGAAATACTCATGCCAAAGAATTTTGCTGCTCCCAAATCCTTCATGGCAAACCTCTGAACTAACTTTACCTTTAGCTCAGCAATCTCCTGCATGTGTGACCCTGCAACAAGCATGTACACTACATATAGTAACAGGATAATGTAGCTAATATTATCCAACCTAGTAAAGTAAACACAATGGTCACATTGACATTGACTAAAGCCATGCTTTGTCATACACCTGTCAAACCTTAAACACCATTGTCCTGCAGTCTGATCAAGACCATATAACCTGACCTTCTATCTCACGTGTCCATTCTCTCTTTTCTTTAACTTGGGAATCCATTTGTCTTTTAGTGCTTTCATCCCAGTTGGTAACTCTACAAATCTCCCGTTTGGTTCTCTTTCAAAGAATTCATGCCATGCTCCCACTGTTTTCTGGATTCTACTTGCTTTACCTCTTCAAAACTTCCTGGTTCTTAACCATCAGTGAGCAACAAGTAGTGTAAAGAAGGAGAATAATGAATTTGAGGCTTATTTACCCTTTCAGTCTTCCTCATATGTGTTTGAGACTCCTTGACAGCTTATTGTCTACCCAAAATCTATTTTGATAGTGACCAATCTTGGTCACCTCTGGCCGACCCTGGTCTGCACCTGATCGATGTCGATTCCACTTGATCACTGACACCGATTCCCTAATCGACATCGATATCCACCTGCCTGACACCACCGACTCTGTTCTGCACATGATCGACGTCGGTACCTACCTGTTCAACGTCGGTTCTCACCTGATCGACGTCGGTAACTGTGTTTTCTTGTGAGTGATGATTTTTACCCATGAGCTCACTTTGGATCATAACCTTGTCCAAATCAACACTGCCCTGCTCAGAATTATTTAGCCTCTTGATCTGATCTCTATCCATTATCTTCTCCATAAAAACCAAGGTTTTTTAGTTCTTAACTTTGTCAACAACATCAGATTTCCTCTTCCTACAATAAACCCAATCCTTTCTTGTAGCATAACACTGCTCACAGAAATCTCGATCTATCAAATCTGAAAGCATACCTTTTGACTTAAGAACATCCATTCCCTTCTCACTCATGTGACCAAGCCTACAAAGCCACATCTTTGCATCTACATCTAAAGTAGATAAAATAGAAGGAGAATCAGTAATACAAGTAGATAGATAAAGAGTACTTACTTTCTTACCACAGGCTAATTCAACTGCACCCTTGGAAACTTTCCAAGATTTCACTATGAGAATTATTGTGCATCCCTAATGACCCAACTTTCCTATAGAAATTATACTCCTCTTTAGGACTGGGACATGCATGACATCCTCCAACACCCATGTGTTGCCCGTCTACAATTTCAGTCGCACTTCTCCTTTGCCAACAACTTGACAAGGCTCACCAACCCCTAAATAAATCTTTCCAAAGTCTTCACGAACATAATCATGGAAAAATTCTCTATTTGAGGTTGCATAAAAAGAGGCACCAAAATCTAAAACCTAAGATTCTACTTTATCCAAGGAACATACAAGAGCATCTTGTGCAATAATACCTGCAACATCTGCTTCTTCATTTCCTTCATGCTGATCTTCTTTCTACCAACAATCTTTCTTTACATGCCTTTTCTTTCCATAATTCTAGCAGATTATACTGCCATACCTGGATCTAGATCTCCTACCTATCTTTGACCTTGATTTCCCTTGCTCGATCTCCTCTCTTTGTCTTCCCCTGTTTTCAACACTTAAAACATTACCTAATGATTCCCTTGTGCTTTTCCTGCAAATTTTTTCATTCAAGATTACACTAACAACATCATCAATTTTCAAGATATTTGAAGTAGAGGAAGTATTACTAACTGCCATTACCAAACTATCCCAACTTTCAGATAATGAGCATAAGATTAAGAGAGCCTTAATTTCATCATCAAAAGCTATATTGACTAAAATTAATTGATTTACTAATCCATAGAAATCATTAAGATGACTATGTACCGATCCACCTTCCATCATTTGCAAATTAAATAATTGTTTCATAAGAAATACCTTATTTGAAGCTGAGAGTTTTTCATATAAATTTGCCAAAGATTCCATTAACTCTATCGTTGTCTTAGCCTGTGATAAGTTAGAAATTGCAGAAGATGCCAGGCTCAACCTTATAGATCCCAGAGCCTTCCGATCAAGAACATTCCATTCTTCATCTTTCATATCTGTGGGCTTGCATGCAACCCCACCCAACGGTAAGTACATAACTTTTTGATACAGATAATCTTCTATCTGCATCCTCCATAATTGATAATTCTTGCCATTGAATTTCTCTATTCTTAGCTTACTTTCTTCTATCATTGCTATACTCCCACTCAATCAAAAACTCCTGAGAGTGGTTTGTAATCAACAAACACTAATTTGCTCCGAACCAGGCTCTGATACCACTTGTCAAGATATGGAGCACACAAAGCTCTAATACCACTGGTCAGGATCTAGAGAAAACAACTCTGATACCACTTATTAGGATTAAGAGCACAATTGATTACCTTTGTATAAGCAAATAAACATGAAATTTAACCAGAAATAATATGTAACTAGAATTCAAAAATAGCACAAAATATGAGAGACAATACAATCTTGTATTAACACTCTTCTAGAAGGAAATACAATGAAAAAATCACATTCCTCCCACACCTCTTGGGTGTACCAGTAATTCTCCCTCAAAAGTTCTTTCTCTCACACAATCAATTATAAACAACAATCAACTCAACACCGAGTTGTTGTTCCCTCCACCAGTCAGTAATAATACTACCAGTCCACCAAGTACTCAAAGTACTCCAAATAGATCTCCCTAATCTTGCTCCTTATTGTGTTGCAGATCTCTTTTGAACTTGCGCACACACACACACCTGTAGATCAACTGACCTTACTTACCATGTAGATCTTCTCTGATCTTGCACAACCTGCAGATCCACTGATCTTACAATTGAAAGGATCTCTTCCTTGTCCTTAATTACAATACAGCCCCATGGGTCTTTTAAATAGATCCCATACAAACAATAATTAGACTTCCTAATTACAATAATTAGAAATGCAGACTCAAGACTAAAATTAGTCTTTTACATGCAAACTAACTGTCAGTCTAAAATTAGACCAGTTCTGGAAGCGCATGCAAGCACACACACAGGTTGCCGACATCGGATCTTGTTTGACTGATGTCGACTGACACATAACCGATGTCAGTTACTACGAACACTGAAGATGACTGACATCAGTTGATCAAATTGACGTTGGTTACTATAACACTCAGTAACCTCCTTCATTTGCATTAGTGAAGCTTTTAGCTTCACAACTTAACAATCTCTTGCTTGGAGATAAACAGCTACCCCTGTACCTATACCTATACATCATCTAATTTTGTTTTCTGGCTTGTATCCCTCTTCAAGTTTAGTCTTGAAGACCAACCACTACAAATTCTGTGGTGCTTCTCCTGTCATTCAAGTAACCTGCCACATCCAAATATACATACCCATGTAGAGAAGTGCTTGACTGTGCATAGCATGTATACTTACTGCTGGTCCCTCTTAGATACCTGAGAATCCACTAAACTGATTTCCAATGCTCCTTTCTCAAATTGGCCACAAACTTGCTGACAACTCCCACTTCTTGGGTAATCTTAAGTCTAGTACTCATGTACTCAACCTCATCATATGATTTGGGACACTGTTCTATGAACTGTCCATCCATAGGTGTGCTAACCGGTTTTGCATCCTGCATATTGAACCTCTCCACTACCTTATTCACATAATCATTTGGAGATAAAATTAACTTGTGACTTTTCCTGTCTCTAGAAATACTCATGCCAAAGAATTTTGTTGCTCCCAAATCCTTCATGGCAAACCTCTAAACTAACTTTACCTTTAGCTCAACAATCTCCTGCATGTGTGACCCTACAATAAGCATATACACTACATATAGTAATAGGATAATGTAGTTAATATTATCTAACTTGGTAAAGTAAACACAATGGTCACATTGACATTGACTAAAACCATGCTTTGTCATACACCTATCAAACCTTAAACACCATTGTCTTGCAGCCTGCTCAAAACCATATAACCTGGCCTTTTGTCTCACATGTCCATTCTCTCCTTTCTTTAATCTAGAAATCCATTCGTCTTTCAGTGCTTTCATTCCAGTTGGCAACTCTACCAAATCTCTCGTTTGCTTCTCTTTGAAAGAATTCATGCCATGCTCCCACTGTTTCCTAAATTCTACCTACTTTGCCTCTTTAAAACTTCCTGGTTCTTGACCATCCGTGAGCAACAAGTAGTGTAAAGAAGGGGAATAATGAATTTAAGGCTTACTTACCCTTTCAATCCTCCTCATGGGCGTTTGAGACTCCTTGACAGCTTGTTGTCTGCCCAAAATCTATTTTGATAGTGATCGATCTCGGTCACCTCTGACCGACCCTATTCTGCACCCAATCGATGTCGATTCCACCTGATCACCGACATCGGTTCTTTGATTGACGTCGGTATCTACCTACCTGACACACCGACTCTGGTCTGCACATGACCAATGTCGATACCTGCCTGTTCGACGTAAGTTCTCACCTGACCAACGTCGATAACTTTATTTTCCTGTGAGTGATGATTTTTACCCGCGAGCTCACTTTGGATCATAACCTTGTCCAAATCAACACTGCCTTGCTCAAAATTATTTAGCCTCTTGAGCTGATCTCTGTCTATTATTTTCTCCATGAAAACTAAGGCTTTCTAATTCTTAACTTTGTCAAAAATATCAAATTTCATCTTCCCGCAATAAACCCAATCCTTTCTTGTAGCATAACACTGCTCATAGAAATCTCGGTCTATCAAATCTGAAAGCATACTTTTTCACTTAAGAACATCCATTCCCTTCTCATTCATGTGACGAAGCCTACAGAGCCACATCTTTGCATCTACATTTGAAGTAGATAAAATAGAAGGAGAATCAGTAATATAAGTAGATAGATAAAGAGTACCTACTTTCTTACCACATGCTAATTCAAATAAACCCTTGGAAACTTTCCAAGATTCCACTGTGAGAGTTATTGTGCATCCCTCATCACCCAAATTTCTTACATAAATTAGACTCCTCTTCAGGATTGGGACATGCATGACATCCTCCAACACTCATGTGTTGCCCGTCTGCAATTTCAGTCGCACTTCCTCTTTGCCAACAATTTGACAAGGCTCACCAACCCCTAAATAAATCTTTCTAAAGCCTTCACAGACATAATCATGGAAAAATTCTCTATTTAGGGTTGCATGGAAAGAGGCACCAGAATCTAAAACCCAAGATTCCACTTTATCCATGAAACATACAAGAGCATCCTATGCAACAATACCTGCAACATCTGCTTCTTCATTTCCTTCATGATGATATTCTTTCAACCAATAATTTTTCTTTACATGCCCTTTCTTTCCACGATTCCAACAGATTATACTGCCATACCTGAATCTAAATCTCCTGCCTATCTTTGACCTTGATTTCCCTTGCTCGATCTTCTCTCTTTACCGTCCCCTACTTTTAACACTTAAAGCATTACCTGATGATTCCCCTGTGCTTTTCTTGTGAATTTCTTCATTTAAGATTACACGAACAATATCATCAACATTCAAGATATTTGAAGTAGACGCAGTATTACTAACTGCCATTACCAAACTATCTCAACTTTCAGGTAATGAGCATAAGATTAAGAGAGCCTTTTTTTCATCATCAAAAGCTATATTGATTGAAATTAACTAATTTACTAATCCATGGAAATCACTAAGATGACTATGTACTGATCCACTTTCCAACATTTGCAAATTAAATAATTGCTTCATAAGAAATACCTTACTCGAAGTTGAGGGTTTTTCATATAAATTTGCCAAAGATTCCATTAACTCTACCGTTGTCTTAGCCTGTGATAAGTTGGAAATTATAGATGATGCCAGGTTCAACCTTATAGATCCCAGAGCCTTTCGATCAAGAACATTCCATTCTTCATCTTTCATATATGTGGGCTTGCATGCAACCCCACCCAATGGTAAGTATAGATCTTTCTGATACAGATAATTTTATATCTGTATCCTCCATAATTGATAATTTTTTTCATTGAATTTCTCCATTCTTAGCTTACTTTCTTCTGCCATTGCTCTACTCCCACTCAATCAAAAACCCCTGAGAGTGACCTGTAATCAACAAATACTAACTTGCTCCGAACCAGGCTCTGATACCACTTGTCAAGATCTGGAGCACACAAAGCTCTGATACCACTTGTCAGAATTTGGAGCAAACAACTCTGATACCACTTGTTAGGATTAAGAGCATAATTGATTACCTTTGTATAAGCAACTAAACACAGAATTTAACCAGAAGTAATATGTAATTAGAATTCAGAAACAACACAAAATATGAGAGACAATACAATCTTGTATTAACACTCTTTCAGAAGGAAATACAATGAAGAAATCACACTCTTCCCACACCTCTTGGGTGTACCAGTAATTCTCCTTCAAGAGTTCTCTCTCTCACACAATCAATTACAAACAACAATCAACTCAACACCAAGTTTTTGTTCCCTCCACCAGTCAGTAACAATACTGCCAGTCCACCAAGTACTCAAAGTACTCCAAGTAAATCTCTCTGATCTTGCTCCTTGTTGTGTTACAAATCTCCTTTGACCTTGCACACACACACACACACCTACAGATCAACTGACCTTACTTACCATGTAGATCTTCCCTGATCTTGCACAACCTGCAGATCAATTGATCTTACAATTAGAAAGATCTCTTTTTTGTCCTTAATTACAATACAACCCCATGGGTCTCTTAAATAGATCCCATACAAATAATAATTAGACTTCCTAATTACAATAATTAGAAACACAAACTCAAGAATAAAATTAGTCTTTTACATGCAAACTAACTGTCCGTCTAAAATTAAACCAATTTTGGAAGCGCATGCAAATGCACACACACAGAGGTTACCAACGTCGGTTGATCAGACTGACGTCAGTTACTGTAACACTCAGTAACCTCCTTCATTTGCATCAGTGAAACTTTTAGCTCCACAACTTAACATTGAAAACTTGGTCTCCATAGTTTCACCAAATTTTAGTTTCAGATTATAATGGGGTCATGTTATGGAAACATGTCATACACACTTACATTTTCAAATTGTTAAAAATTCACAATTATATGATTCAGATACATAGTTATGGCATAATTATATACATTGGTACCATGTTATCCCCAAGTTTTAGTATGAGACTATTTCACTAAAATTTTGCTTTATTTCTAAGAAGAGAGAAAGTTGTAAAACTTGAAAGAAGGGTGAGGTTAGTAGAACCTGATATGTTGTGCACGTATTGACCCAGATGATTATAGAAAATCTTCTTTTTCTAGGGAGGAATGACTTGAAAATAAGAAAGTACTAAAGAAATGGTTGATTTGTTGGATATTAGGGTGGATTGCCTAGCATGATCTAGATCCAAAAAGCACAGGCTTCCTTGGAGGTTATCAATCCACACTTTTAAACAATTACGTTTTGAAAATGAAAGATAAATTGCTTGCATAAATAATAGAAGATATTGAAATGAAATACAAGTGCTTGATGAGAGAGATGAATTTGACTAATTTTAGAAATAAATAATTAAATATCAATGCTAGATGAATCAAAAAAGATTAAAAAAATAGAGCGATCCTCTGTGATAAAATAGAAACTTCGAAAGTGGAATTTGGTTAGGGTCTGATAGGTTAAATCAGCTTGCTATTAGAAATTAACAGATAGTGACCATCAATGGTTAAGGTCTAACCATCAGTGGTTAAGTGACCATCGATGGTTAGTGACCATCGATGATTAGGGTCAAACTGTCAATGATTAGGTGACCATTGATGATTACTATGGGATCTAGCTTATGAAGAGAAGTTTAGTTGGGAAGGTTATAGGAACTTTCTGGAAGGTGAGTTTAGGTTGGATGCTGGTTGTGAGATAGAGGGTAGTATTTAAAGGTGTCATGTTTAGGTAGAAGGTGTTTAGATGATTTAAAGAAGCTATGGGTGGTCTTGGGGAAGATAAGAAGTGTCTGGAGTTGTAGAGCTCCAACACAAGAAAGTAGGATGAAAGAGAAAGTGACACAAGGAATGAGACAAAGAAACTAATTACTAAATCTTGATAAGAAAGAAATACTTAGCTTTATTGTTGCTAGTTTGAAGAATGTTGAGGTTGGATGAAAGCTTATTATGTACTCTGGATAAATTTTTGTAGCGTGATAGTACCTTTGATGTTAATTGATGAGTTGTAGCAGTACTTTTGATCTTTGTCCTAGTCATTGGTTATTTGAAGATTTCTCAAATTCATCAAAAGTAAGAGAAATAACTGCATAATAAGTTTTGATCTCTTACACAAAGAATTTCTCTCATGTTTCACCTCTCCTTCCTCTCTTAATATATAAGGAAGGGATTGGTGAAACAATAAGTCTAACAAGACATCTAACAAGCTATCTAATTTTAGCCTAACATGCATTGATCATGCAAATGACAAATCAAATGTTATTAATAAAAAAGCAAGCTGGAGTTTGAGTTGAAATTAACTGCTAAGGCAATTAAGGGCAAACTATTGATAGTCAGGGTAACTTTTGGTGGTTAAGGGTCGATCATCGATAGTCAGGGTAACCGTCAATGGTTAAGGTTCAACCATCGACAGTCAGATTCATAGTCAAAACTGGATAAATGTAGTTGTTTATACTAATGACTGATGGGGTAAATGGTCCCAAGGGGATCAAGGGGTGATCTAAGGGTTAGTGCAACATTTGGAACCATAGTGTATAGTTTTATAGTGTCTACATTTTACCCCTTTTTATTGTGCATTTTGTATCTACAAGCTACAAAATAAAAAATGAAAGGTTAGTAGAAAGTCAGATGCCTCAAGTTTTGGAAGAGGAGTTCCCCTTCAAACTGGGAATTGATGGGGTACAATAGAATCAGGTACAAGTTTGATAAGTGGGTGAGTGATATAGTGGGTGAGAGTTTAGGCATGAAAGTGTAAAAATATGACTATATGTGATAACATAGATTATGCATAGACTATGATGCCATAATTGAGGTAGTTGGTAAAATATGGTTGGTACTAGAAGGACAAGTGATAATTAGACCAGGTGACCATATTTAGGTGTGGTGATTGTGGTTTCACTCATGAACACAAGTCTCCTAGGCAAGGTTAGTGTATTCACAAGTATCCAAGGTAGGATATGATCCCAGGAAGACATAAATGGTTGGTACACAAGAGTAGTACAAGTTCAAATTATACAAATATGCCAAAGTAGATATTGTGGTTAGAATAACCAAGGTATGTTTGGTGCAAAAAAATATGAAATTTGGGTAAAAAATGACTAAATTAAGGGTAATTGGTTGATTAAAGGAGAAAGTGATCTCCAATGGTTGGTAGTGGGAATGTTGGTGTGTTTAAAAAGTTTGGGTGGGATTATAAAATCCTTAAAGGGGTCAACCATCAATGGTCAAGGTAAATCGTTGATGATCAAGGCCAACCATCATCAATTACCTAGTGACCATCAACTATTGGACATAAGCCATAAAAAGTTGACCGTTAAAGGTCAAAAAGAGGCATCATTTGTTTATTTGCAAAAGAATGACCTATAATGGAGACTTCTTTTTGTTTGTGAAAATGATGAATAGTTAGAGTCTTGTGCTTAGCTAAGTGAAGGAGGGTATTATTGATTAGGAGTTGACTGGTGAGTTGGAGGATTAACTAAGTTGGGCTAGAGTAGAGAAGATCCAACAAGGATGTAGAGAGGTGGAGGTAGAATGTGGGGATGAGTGGTGGCAGTAGTGTTGAGGGTGCCACCATGATGGAGGTCACAAAATGAGGTTGGTTGAGTAATTAAATTAATATTTTATTTGTTTAGCTGATTGTATGGTTGTTGTGGGTAGGTTAGTCAACTGGGGGGTTTAATTTTTTTGTGATGTGAAATTTGTAGAGGTTTTGAAAATTGGTTGAGATTGTTGGGGGAGGGAAGGTTTTAATAACTTTGAGGTGGGTTTTTGAGCTTTAGGTTTATTATTTCAAAGGTTTTTAGGTCTAGACCTAGGGTTAGGTCACTGATAGTTACCACACAACAACCATTAGTGATTGATATTGATTGTCATAGTCGATAGGTGACTGTCAAAGTAGTCAGTGGAGATAACATCGATGGTTCATCACCAAACCATTGTTGATCGATGGTTGATCAGTGATGATTCCAAAAAAACCCTCACTGGTTGACACTCGAATGTTGGAAGGTACCATAAGGTAAGGACATGTTTAATGTAAGGTAATAGGAATGGGTGAAGGGTTTAGAAAGGTATAGAAATAGTTTAAGGGTATAGGGTATATAAGTGTGAAGGGTGGTGGTTATGCAGATGAGAGAAGGTAGGATAGGTGGAGTTAAAGGTAAGTCTTGGGTGTAGGTCAGATTAGGTAAATGAGGTGAATAGGTTAAGGTGGGAGCTAGGTTAAGTAGGTAGTATTAATAGGTGATGCTATGAAAGGTAAATTACACTAATGCATGCATTTATCATTGTAGGTGAGAGAGCATCTATAGGTGCAGGATCAAATCTCATAGCTCCTAGATGAGGTCCATCTAGCGATAATAGATCAGGAGTGGGAGCATTTAATAGTTATGGGCCTAAGAGGCATCAAATATTATTAACATATTCCCCAAGATGTGACTATGTTGGTGGCCCTCATTTAGATATGGGACTTGACCACCAACACATTCCTACTATCAATCAGAGAGATGATGATCCTACTAGAGGACATCTACCAGATTATGAGGCTACCAATACGGGGTGAGCCAATAGAACATAATGATGGTGTGGAGCAAGATCAAATCATAGATATGTTTTATGGGGAAGACTTAATGCACATGAGGTGGTATGTTGGAGGCATTTACTATGCACCCTTATATCATATAGATAGGGGAACCAGATGATGATGATGATGATGGTTGTGACTTGTTATGCACTACCATATTCAAGCATGGCAAATTTTCCTTTGTATTTTTAGGCATTTTAGTAGGTATGATGATGGATCAAACAGTGTATACTTGGGCACCTATCCTATTAGTTTAGATATATCATGAGCTCTAGGGCTACAGGTCACACAAGATGTATAACATTAGTGTCAGGTTTGTTCTTCACTACTAGGCATATGAGCACATCAGGGTGCTTCAACTAGGTGGATTGTCATGGAATGTATGGGTACAGATGGACTAAAAAGTTGACTTCATGCATTGGAGGTATGATTATGCTCTTACAAGACCAAGGGGAGGGTCATGAGACCTATAATGGTACCGACAAGTTAGATGCACTAGTTGAGGGTGATGTCATCTGGAGACCATATACCTGATTTCTTGTATGGGTAGGTCTTATGAGATAGATCTTGTTGTTGTAGCTTTATAGGTGGATTGAGGGAAAATGGGATCTTGAGTTAGAGTTGATTCCTTTTGATAGGGTGAGGAGACAGTTTGGGTTAGTACAGGGTATCCTAGGAGCATTCTCAAGGTACATGAGGGAGGACATGGAGTTTCCACTACCTAGGAAACAACTGAAGGAGTTTGAGTTTGACTAGGAAGAGCTACTAATGAGACTAAAGATTGATGATGCAAGGGTCACACAGGAGTACCTTGTTTGGTTCTAGGCATACTATGATGCAATGGTGTTTGGTGTAGATGGTGGATAGGTTGGACAACAAGCCATGGATGTTGAGATGGAGGATGGTGGGAACCAAATGGTTATGGATGCCCCTGATAGGTAAACACTCATCATAGAGAGAGATCAAGCTAGGGCAACACTAGCAGTGGCATAGGCAGCTCTAGCAATAGTGATCCTAAAGAGAGATATGACTTTAGGGCTAGGTGGCCACTCTAACACAGAAGAGGGATCAGGCTAGAGCCCAACTAACCTTGGTCACATAGGAGAGGGACACCTTTAGACAAGGATTAGTATGATCGTTGGTACTTGTAGGGCCATCATGGATGATTGTGATGTCTAGATACGTTTTTATAGTAGAGGAGCTCAGTATTATGAGGCACTAATATTTACCTGTCTTCTCGATGAGCCATGCTTTTATGAGTATGACACAATGAGGGGGTGGGGGATCCATCATTGCTATACTTTAACAAATGCTTTACTTAGCCGTCCTTCAAGGGAGTGGTCTAAGTTTGTGATATTTTTTTGAGGCTTTTAATGTATGTCCTTCAAGGGAGCAATATACCTTACATCAAGCAATTTTGACTGGTTTTGGTAGCTATCCTTCAAGGGAGCAGTCTACAAATGCTTGGAATGACCCATAAAATATGTGATTTTTGATTTTTTATGGTTTATGATTTATTTTTTATTATTGACATGGATTTTCTTATATAGGATTAAAAGGTTCACCTTCATGAAGGTAGGACTAAAGTACAATTAGGTTGATAATGGGTAAAGGGGTTTTAAGCAACATTGACCATGGGAACCCACCCTATAAAGGGATAAAGAGTACCATGAGAATCATGCCATGGGTAGAGCCATGGTACCCATGTTCAAGATTGGGCTAAGGCTATGACGAATAATCACATGTTCTAGTTTTAATTAGTTGTCCTTAAACTAAGGGGATGAAAGTGGTTAAAAATAAGGGACGAGCTTAAGTTGGACAAAATGTGAGTTAGATATTGTTCAACAAAAGAAAGGGTATAGATGTGAAGCATTAAGGGGATCATGTTCTAGTTTCCCTTCAAGAGAGGATAATCGATAAGCTCCCAATCCATACTTGTGCATTATGATATAAGGTCCAAGCCAATTAAAAGCAAACTTGTCCACTTGCTTCTATTTATATTGGTTACACATTGATTTTACTTTAAGATGAGATCTTTGATATTGAATTCTTTTAGTTTGAGGTGTATGCTATAAACATGCTTGATTCATTCTTGATCGACATGAAGACATGTAAGTATGAATAAATGACATTCATCAAGTAACTCAAGTTGGGCTAAATGTTATTGATGATACTCATCTTCAAAAATGATATCCTGTAGGGATATACAAAGAGAGGGAATTTGGACTTTGAGAGGCAAGATAACCTCTACTTCAAAAATAAGAGAGAAAGGGGTAGCACCCATAGGGGTTTGAATGCTAGCATGATATGTCCATAAGGTGAAGGGGATGTGTAAATGCCAATCCTAACTAGATGCATTAACCATTTTAGTTACCATGTTGTTAAGAGTTTTGTTAGAGGCTTTGGCCTGTCCATTTGCTTATAGATGGTAAGGCAATGAAAAACTTAACTTGATATCGAATGCATCACAAAGGCCTTGGATTTTCTTGTTCTTAAAATATTTACCATTATTAGTGATAATTTCGTGTGGAACACCAAAATAGTAGATGATGTTATGGTTAATAAAGTTAATGATCTTTTCGGCTTTGGTTGAAACAAGAGGAATAATTTCCACCCATTTTGTGAAATATTATATTGCAGTGATGATAGAATGATGTCACCATGAAGAATGGGGGTTAATTTCACCAATAAGATCCAGACCCCATTACAAGAAGGGCCAAAAATATTTGGATACTTAAAGACTATGGCTAGGTGCGTGATGTAAATTGGCATGTTCTTGACATTTAACACACTTCTTCACATAATCACAACAATATTGATTAAGAGTATGCTAGTAGTAGCCAAGGTGAAGGATACCTTTATCAATAGCTAGACCACTAAAGTTACCTCCACAAATTGCCTCGAGCATTTCCTTGATAACATGAGAGGCCTCATGACTACACAGGTATTGAAAGAGGAGACATCAAAGCCACATTTATAAAGACTTCCCCCTAGTATAATATAACATGATGTGGTTTGAATAAATGTTATTCGATCATTCTTTGAAAGATCAGAAGGAATGATGGCAAGGTTGAGATAGTCAAAGATGTGTTTATACCAAAGGTTGGCTTGGGTCTCTTCCATATTAAAGATGGTTGGAGAATCTGATTTGCAGTAAGAAGGCTTGGTAATATGATGGATAATGATAAATAACTTAGATTTAAAAGGTGCAGATATGATCTGAGAAGGGAGGGAAGCCATTATATCAACAAACTTGTTTGTAGATTATGGAATGGTTTAGATATGGTAGTGTTCAAATGGTGCTAAAAATACATCTACTAGTTACTTATACTCTTGAAAAACATCATTCTTACATTGATAAGAGCCATTGATTTGGTTGACCATGAATTGGGAGTCACCAAAAACACTGATAGTCTTGACTCTCAAGGCTAAAGCAATTTGGAGACCTATCACTAGGGCTTCGTACTTAACCATGTTATTGGTATAATTGAAGTCAGGTTTGAAGGATAAAGGAAGAGGTTCAACATCAAGGGGAATAAGGATGATACCAACTCCCCTACCACATTGACATTTTGATCAATCAAATAGCATGGTCATTTGATAGGTGACATCCTCTTGAGAAAGGGTGGTGATGGACCCATCGAGAAACTCAAGAGAGGATGGTTGGTTATCTGCTAAGGGTGCTTTGACCAATTAGTTGACAATAATTTGCCCTTTTATTAACTTTTGCTAGAGGAACTCAAGGTCAAACTCAGATAAGAGTATGAGTTACTTAGCCATACATTAGCTTTGGTATGGCTTGGAGTACATATACTTGAGTGGGTTAGTATTGGTTATGACATAGGTCTTATGGTTGAGAAGATAATGACAAAGTTTGGCAGCCACAAAGACCACCGTGAGGCAAAGATTTTTAGTATGGGTATACAGAGTTTCATACTCTATAAGCATATAGATTATGTAGTAGACAGCTTGTTTTTTATGTTACTCATCTCAATGCACCATCATTGCTCTTCAGGAGTGTTCAGTGGTGGAAATATAAAGGTAAAAGGGTTGATCTTCTTTGGGAGGAATGAGGATGGGTGGAGATAGAAGTTACTCTTTAAGTGAATCAAAGGCCTTTTGACTATCTTTGTTCCACTGAAAAGATACATATTTTTTCAGGAGGTGGTGGAAAGGTTGGCATCGATCAGAAAGCTAAGAGATAAGGCGATGAATGGATTGGATCTTCCCGTACAAGTTGTGGAGTTGTTTAAGGGGGGTGGAAGGAGGCATATTGAGGATTTTTTTGATTTTGGTAGGATCAAATTCAATTCCTTGAAGGGAGATGATAAATCTAAGGAGATTTCCTGACAAGATCCCAAAAATACACTTCTTGGGGTTAAGACGAACATGGTAATAGATGAGGCATTTGAAGATAATCTTAAGATTGGCAAAATAATCTTTACGACATTTGGATTTCCCAGAAGGTCATTGACATAGTTTTTTATGATTTTATGAATAAGGTCATGGAAGATGTAGGTCATAGTGCACTGGTAGGTTACACTAATATTATTTAGACCAAAAGGCATGACCCTATAGCATAAAGTATCCCAAGGGGTGATAAAGGTGGTTTTATGTTGATCTTTAGGGGAAATTGAGGTTTGATTGTAACTTGAGAACCCATCCATGAGAGATAAAATCTCATGTTCGGCTATAAGAGAAACAAGTTGGTCAATACTTGGCAAAGGAAAGTCATCTTTTGAGATACCAAGGTTAAGGTCATGAAAGTCTAAACAAATGTGAGGTCCTCCTATTGCTTTGGTGAGAGGGATGAAATTTAAGACCCATTGGGGATAATCAATGGGTTGAATGAAATTTATGGATAGAAGGCATTTAGTTATTCTTTGATGAGAAAGGTTATGCGAGGGTGCATCTAATGCAACTTTTGCCTTATTAGCTTAACATCATAGTTGGTGGCTATATTATGGGTGGTGATAGAAGGGTTGATCCCTGACATTTCACTATAAGTCCAAGCAAATGTTATGCTACGATCTTGTAAGGAGGGGAAATATTGAAGCTCCATAGAATTTAGTGATTGGTTAATTTTGACAATGCATGGGTTGTCCAAAGTACCTAAGTTGATATTCATAGTGGATTTGTTCAACATTTTTAAAGTCTTAAGAGGAAGGGATTTGTGGATAGAAAAATCTTTTACACCAAGATAGGCAAGAATGGAATCATCATCTTGACACCAAATGGTATTAATGGTAGGAGATTCATCTTCTACCATCTCAGGATGAGTTAGAGGAATGGTTATGGTCTCCCCATCCTTTTGCATATAAACTCATTTTCACCAGTGTTTGGTGAAGTTGTTTTAGAACTACTCTTTGGATTGACTTAGAAGGGTTGGATTGAGAGGTACCTGTTGTCACTTGGATTTACACCCTTGAGGAGATGCCTGAATCTCCTCATCCAAGTGGCACCATGGAGACATTTCTCTTGTTGTGGGTGACAATATTGAGAAATGAATCTCTAGATAAGGGGCTAGCTCCCCTTGATGCACCTTTAAATCTCTCTCTCTAACTTAACAATTTAGATATGAAAAGGGATTAAGAGAAATAACTAAAATAATGAAAGGGTGATGCACCAATGTATAATGTCCTCTTAATTGACTGAAACCACTACTTAAAGACAAACAAGGTGTTTCTCACACAAGACTCACAACTTAGGATTCATTGCTACATCAATGTTTCATTAGCTAGATTCAAGAAGGTATATGATTCTTGGGAAGGGAATGAATTATTCCAAAGAGGGATAAAATCATGGACCACTTCTAAGATATCTCTACATTTATAAAATAATACTAGCAAAGACCTGCAACAATCTCCTTTCTGCAAGATGGTAGACCATCAAGAGTACAAGCTAGAAAGGACAATCCTTCACTAGACTAGACCAATAAGATTGAAGTCATTACTCAATATTGTAGCATATGAGTGGTAAAAACACTTGTATTTTTATTTGATAGTTATTCAAGTACAAATTCGGCTAGAGTTTTCCCAATAGTTAGTAGAGGCTGCTAAAACAAGCCAAAATAATGCTTATGTGTGTATATATATATATATATATATGTTTTGAGAGATAGGTCAAGCAAAGGAAGTTCAATAGTCACTTGGACATGTGTCCATATGTGAAAATTAATTAAAATTGCATGTGTAAGAGAGGTGAGGTGAGCTACGCTATGTTAGGAGGTCTACTTATTTGAAACTAGTCATAAGAATGGTGAAAAGTGGCATAAGACCTTCAGAATTGACATAGGAAATGGTTTCTATCAAAAATCATTTATGAGCGTTCAAAACTAATAATAGAGGAGCTGACACATAACACTACTGATGGAAATGGGACTTATGACAATAGTTAAAAAATGCTTTTCCTAATTATCAACCATCCTTTGGACACCTGTGTTTGTTGATTTCATGGAAGCTCTTAGATTTGTTTAGTTGCCAACAATGACTTGAACTATCAACCTATCTATTTTACTTGCTTTGTCTGCATTAGATGCTCGATATTTAACCATTTATTACCTCCACATTTTCTCTCATGTTCCCATCAAGTCTTTTGACATCAACAACTATTTTTCACAGTTTGAATTTGATGTTTGCAAGGCCTTCACCTTCCTTATTCATTAGAAACACTTTCCTCAGACTTAAGATTCTTTCAGACCTTTGTCAAGTGATCTTTAACTATGGAAAGTGCCCTCTGAATCATGAAAAGTGCCCTTTCAGGACCTTTACATGGGACACTTTTACTTGCAAGATATATTTTAGGGAAATTATTTGGGGCACTTGGATTCAATGGTGTCCTTCAGAAAGATTTATTTCGACCACTTTTCCTAAAAGAAATCCTTTGGGATTTTTGCTTTTGACCATTTCTATGGACAATTTTCCTAGAATAAATTCCTTTAGACTTTTTATTTTGGCATTTTCTCCCCAGAGAATTCATTTGGCTCTTTGCATTGGGTCTTTTCCTTCGGCCTTTTTCCTGAAACAAATCCTTTCGCTCCTTTTTCTGCATTAATTTATTTGGGTTATCGAATGACCTTTTGGATTTTGAAAAAATACCTTTCCTGAAAGGAAACATACCCTTTAGGGAAATCAAAATGTATCATTGACTTTTATAAAATGAACCCTTTAGCTTCTTACAAATGACCCTTTTGCAATTTGAAAAAGACCCCTTCAGAAAGATTGAAGTGCTGTTCAAAAATGTTGCAAGTGCCCCTTTAGCGTTTGGAAATGACTCTTTGAATTTGTTGCAAATGAACCTTCTGGAAGGAAAATACCCTTTAGATTTTTTGAAATGTACTTTTTGGCTTTTCTATTTGGTTCACTTCTTAAAAGAAAAATAGTCCTTTAGACTTTTGAATAGGGCACCTTGTTTCAAAAGTACCCTTCAGAAAGATTGGGATGTACCTTTCAAAACATCTGCATTTGAACAATTCTTTTGGATAAATTTCATGAACAATTTTCCTGAAAGACTTCTGACCCCTAGTCTGAAAAGGATATCCTTCGAGGAAATTGTTTCAGACAAAATGTTCAAGACAATTTCCAACACTTGAACAAAAAACCCAAAAATAAAAACTTTGAAAGAAAGAACACTTGTACATTTTTCGTAGGTTTTATGTGGAACACCTTATTTGAAGGAATTTATACATAATAGGAAAACCTAAAGTTGAATGATTGAGCTCAAATGACCAAGTCCAAAAATGCTTTGAAACAAGTCTTTGAACATGAACAACTTTGCTTGTGCTTCGGTGAAGGACCTCATACTTAGTACATAGGAACCTTGAAATAGGATGAACAAATCCACATGTTCATCTTCCTCTGTAACTGTTGCATGTGCAAGATCTAGCACTTTGAAATTGTTCTTTAAACTCTATTTAGACCTGTTAGCATGACTCAAAGAAGGTAAAAGGACCTAGACAATAAAATAGTCAAAGATAATAGCATTCATATTACAATAAAGATATATGAGATCACACTATGACATGATATTCACCCCTAAAAAATCTAAAGATCAAATTTTTATACCAGGGTGCCCAATTTTGACTTGCAAGATCAAAATTTAGTCAATAAATTGGTGACTCATAGGGGTAGTATGCTTGCTATACTAACCAGACTGATAGCCTAAATATTCCATTGGGCATGGAGTCAATATATACTTGAAGATGACTAACAAGGTCATACCATAACAAAACACAAAGCAAACACACCAACCAACAACAACAAGACCACACAAAAACAACACAGACAAGACAAAGAGAAACTCACACTTGTGCATAAGCACTTAGGAAACACAAGAAAATCAAGAAAATATGTATAAAGGAAAAGGATAACCCTAGTAATAATGCTATAGATATATCCTATTGACTGGGACATGCAACTCCTCTTTATCCAACTTTGAGAGTTAGAAAGTAGTGTGTTGTTTGCATTATGAGATCACATATGGGCCACTCCACAGAGCATCAAACTTTATGTGTTTTCTAGGTTTGGCCCTATATTCATCCCATTTTAGTATAATGTCTCATTTTTTGAATCTCCTTGGCATGGATTTCTTGTCAAAATACTTCTTTGTTTGATCTTGGTGAGTTGTCATGGTGTGCATAACTTGATTTCTTTTCTCCTCAAGCTCCATCAACTCACATAACCTGACTTACATGCTGTCATTCTCCATCAATTATAGATGATAGGTAAGATTTAAATCTAGTAACTCAAGTGAGATAGGAAGTCTAGCTTCCATTCCCTAGACAAGTGTATATGGTGAGTTTCCAGTTGCTCTCTTTGGGGTGATCCTATTAGTCCAAAGGGTTTTCTTCAACTTGGTATGCCAAGTCCTTTTATTTTCCTCCATTGTTCTCTTTATGATCCTTATTATATCCTTGTTTGTGGACTTTATTAGTCCAATCCCTTGGGGGTAGTAGTTGGAGGAGGTACTAAGATAGATACCATGCTTTAAAGCCCATTCACTTGTTCTTGTTCCTAGGAAAACCAAGGCATTATCTGAGATTATGGTTGAAGGAGCTCTAAATCTTGTTACTATACCTTCATCAAAGTCAAGGATTGAACTTTCATTAGACTCTTTGAGAGCTACAACCTCATCTTGTAAATTAATCAATGGCGGTTAACACCCACTTGTGACCAACACTAGGAGGATTGCTTAGGCCTATAAAGTCCAAACCCCATTACATGAAGGGTTGCTCAACTTGGATGGGATGAAGAGGTATGGAACAATATTTTATTTTTCATCAAAAAGAGCACACTTTTGGAATTCTATTTCCCACTCATGAGTGTCCTTGAATAAGCTAGGCCAAAAGTATCCAACCCTCATTATCTTGGCAGCTGTGGTTTTAGGAGCAAAGTGACTACCAATTGGTCCATCTTAGAACTCAAATAGTACCTTATCAATCTGATTAGAATCAATATACCTCAAAATCATACCCAAAATATCCTTCCTAAATAACACTCCATTAATTATTACTTAAGGTATGGATTATAGCCTAAAGTACCTTCTCTTGGCCCTATCGAGACCTTATGGACACTCACTAGTTTGAAGGAAATAAATCATGTCTTGTGTCCAAATTATCATAGATGAAGGTGTAGTTGTCATAGAGTCATCATGAATTACCAAAATAACTTCTTTTTTCTCTTTCAAGTTTGAAGTAAGATGCTCACATAGTCCTATTCGTTTCATTAACTTAGTAGTTTTGATCTCCACATCATATTCCATCACCTTTGTGATCCATCTTGCCCTCTTTTCATTTAAGTCTCTATTCAACATAAAGTCTTTCAAACTAGGATGAGGCACAAAAATGTGAATCTTGTTATTAGATAACATATGCCTAAACTTCTTTAAACTCCTTATGACTGAAAGCACTTGTTTCTCAACATATGTGTATCTTGTTTCATAGCCTTCTAAACCTTGGTTGAAAAAGGCAATAGGTTGTTCTAAATTCTCATCATTTTCTTGGGTAAGCATGGCATAAATCACATCTTCATTCCCAAAAGTGTACAAATTGAAGTCCTTGGATAACTTTAGACTTACAAGAGTAGGAGCCTGCACAATGGCTTGCTTGATCTCTTCAAAACTTTCTTTCCTCCTTATCTATGTGAATATCTCATCCATCCTTAGCATAAATGTTAGAGGATTGACAAAATTAGAAAAGTTAGGAATAAACCTCCTAATGAAATTGATATTACTAAAGAAACTTTGTAAATCCTTCTTATGTTTAGGCAAAGACAATGCCAAGATGGCATTCACCCTTTTTGGATCAATGGACAAGCCTTTCTTGGAAACAACATGTCTCAGTAGTTTGCTTTCATGGATAAAAAATACACACTTTTTTAGGTTTAGAGATATCCAAATCTCTCTACACCTTTGAAAAATATGCCTTTGATGCTTCAGATGATCTTTTTCTTTCTTAGAGAAAATTGTCACATCATCAAGATATACCAATACAATGTCATTGATTAATCCTTGAAAAGCCATGCTCATTGCACATTAAAAAGTATCTCCAACATTAGACAACCCAAAAGTCATATTCATATAGGCATATGTACCCCATTTAGTAGTAAAAGATGTCTTATATTTCTCACTTTCCTTCACCAGAATCTAATTATATCCATAATACCCATTAAAGAGAGAAAACCTTTCACTACCAACCACAACTTGCAATAATTGTTCCATGGAAGGGAGTGGGTAATGATCCTTCAAAGACACCTTATTCAAGTCCCTAAAATCAACACACAATATTATCTCTCCATTATTTTTCCTAACAAGAACTAGGTTTGCCAACCAAGATGAATGCTTGATGGGAAAGATGATTTTGGACTCAATCAGTTTGGTGAGTTCTTTCCTCATGAGAGGCTCAATTTTGGGATTGATTAGCCTTTGCCTTTGATAATAGGCTTAGAATTCTCATCTAACTCTATAGTATGCTGAGTTATATTTGGATCAAAACCTTTTAAATCACTATACTCCCATGCAAATACATTAGAAAATTCTTTGCATAACTCAATGAAAGCATGCTTTTCTTCGCTAGTACATACCTTCCCAAGTGCAAGAAATTTATCTTTGAAGATATAAACCTTCTCATAGTTTTCCTACTTATTAGATATGATTACCTTCTCTTTCTTCACTTGGTCATAATCATTGAATATGCTCTCAAGACTGACTAGGCCTTTAGGGAGTTTGTTAGACTTCAATTGCACAATCTGCCCTCCATATTATTGTTGTAGTTTAGACTAATTCTTCAAAGAAAACTCAGATTACTCTTGTATAAAAATTTCTATTTACTGATCACTATCAAACACTTTCCAATTAGTGACATTATCCAGTATGGAGGGCCTTACAATCACTTTTAGATGAGGTTAGTTCTTGTCTTCTTTTATCCCTTTTGGAACATCAAGTTGAGCTCTAATTAAAGCCAACCTATCGACATGCTTATTATCTTCTCTTGAAATAGAAGTGATATTGAAGGCTTTGAAATCTTCCACAAAATCCCACACTCTATGCTTATAGGACTTAAATTCTACCCTCTAAATTGATTGACAACAAGTTTGCTATCACCAAATAGTTGAAATTATTTAACACCTCTTTTCCTACCCCATTCACAGCCATGAATAAGGGATTCACATTATAATACATTAAAATTTTAAGATAATTGGAACCCAAAGGTTGAAAAATACCTTTCCTTTGAAGGTGAAACCAACATTGCTCCACCACCTACCCTAATATTGCTTCTAGACCCATTAAAGAAGAGCTGCCACAAGCCATTCACATCTTCACTTGAATTCATCAAATTAGGCATGAAAGAGTCATTCTCATGCATATAATAGACTCAAAGACCATATTATTCAATAAACTTGTAAGGATCATGCTCATAATTGTCATCTCCCCACTCATCTAGGAATAAATCAGAAATTCCCTCAAGGGAAGATGATGGGGATTGGTCAATATGAAGTTCCTCTTCATCACTGATAGGATAATTAACATTTGACACCTCAGGTGAGTAAGGTCCCAAGTGATCTCTATGAATAGGTTTTGACTCAATATTCACTTTAGTGCCATACTTTGTCCTAAACACCATGTAAGTCTAATTGGATACCAAATATCCACCTATCTTGGACGTGAAGTCTCTTGATAAGCAAAGAGAAAAATAGGGAGGTAAATATGCCACCACTACATCATAATGAATTGAAAAATTAGGACAAGCATGAAGGATTAAATTCAAACCTTTAACTACCCCCAAAGTCTTGGCTGGTGATCCATCCAATTGCAAAACTCCTTTAGTCATTGGCTCATACTTGAGGCCTAGCTTATTTGCTATAAATTTACGCGTAATTGATGTGATTGATCCACTATCTATAATATAATTATGAACCAATAAATCACCAATAATTAGAGATACATAAAAAGGAGGAGTCTTCTCATCTTTCTTCACTTGACCATCTATAGATTGAGTTATATTAACCAAAACCACATTGTCATTTCTAGATGGACCAGCTTGTTTACCCAATCCATGAAATTCCTTTAGGAGTATATATTTATGCCCTGGTAATGTTAGAGAATCCCATAATGAGATGTTCATATGAAGCTTATTCATATGTTCCTCCACATTAATGTAAGGATTGCTCACCTTAGGAGACTCTTTAGGACCACTAGGACCTTGTGATGTAGCTTGTGGAGATGGAGGCATAGGAGTTGGATTCATGCTTTGAAATATCTAATTTTCTTGTGTTTTAGGAGATGAATTAGGCCCAATTCAAATCTAAGGTGATGTAGGGGTCAAAATATGTCCTTTATTGGTTCCTTGAGTCTCCTCAATAGCCGTCCTTTTGAACCTAGTATTAGAGGCAACACTAGTATTCTGATTGTTTGTATTCCCCACGTAGTTAATGGCACAAAACTCACCCTCCAAATGATTTATGAGGGTAACATGAATATGAGGTTGTCCATTTTCCACCCCACCTTGCATGGATCCTTCAAAATTTTAAGCTTGGAAATATTGGTTGCCTTGCATTATCATGCCTTGATTGTGCATTTCGTTTGCATAAGTCACTTATTCCTGACCATGTTCAAAAGATGGATAGTTGGGCTATTATTGGACTAGGTTATTTTGAGTGGGGACAAAGGCTTTGAAGGATAAGGGATCATTAGGATTATATCTTTGATAAGGATTGACATGGGTGATTTGGCCTTGTCCTTGTGCATTATTTTGGAAAGGAGGTCTACTTGTTTGCCCAAATTGATTATATGTCTGATATGGCCCATGACCTTGAGCTTTTTGTCTTTTGAGGGAAACTAACTCACTTGTAAAAATTTGAAGCAATATTTTAACTTCAAGGATTTCATATTAAGGAGCAATGGTAGGCCTTTTTTGATTAGGTAAAGGGGCTAAAATGGGCAATGCACCTTGACTAGGAGAACGAAAATCAAGGAATAGTGGCATTCGAGGTCTAGGAGCTATCTTTCCCACTTGGACAAGATAATTCTCAACATTTATGGCTATGTCATAGGTATTAGGAAATGTGTTTCCACCCATATATTGAATCATCATGGCAATGCCACTATTCAATGCTTTTAAGTAGTACACATTCATAGTTTGGGTTAGGTCTCACAAGGTTTGGGATCCTATCCCATGTTTTTTGGAACCTAGTATTAAAATCTTGCATGAATTCATGAGGTACCCTCTTAATGGTGATCAATTTCTCATCTAGAGATAGGTGATCAATATTTTCCCCAAACCTATTAGTCAATAGATGCCCCAACTCATCCCGTGAGCTAATAGAATTTACAGGTAGAGTCCCATACCAATCCAAAACTTTTCCTTTGAAAGACAAGGCCAAAAACCTAATAGATATGTTTTCTTGGGTGATTTTTTAGATATTAATTTTTTTTTATATGTTTCTAATGTGCTCAATGGTAGTAATATGACCATCCCCACTAAAAGATGGGACACTTTTGAGGGCTGTTCCTAGAATTTGATCATATTAGGCAAGATACAAGGGAGATGCCTTGATAAAAGGCACAAAAGGTTATCTTTTATCCATCTTGGAATGATCACTATGGATGTTAGGAATGGAATGTAACACAAAATTATAAGCTTTAAACACAAAATCTCTTTTATAAGGATGAGTGCTTACAAATCTATACCTTTTGGTGGAATATGGAGGTAGTTGCACAAACTCAAAAGGTGTCTCTTTAGCAGCAGACCTAATGGTTACCTTTAGCATGGAAAGAAGGACTGATCATCAACCAAAGACTTGAATTATTTAATGAACTCGTCAGGTACTAAATGTATATGCTTCTTTCATGTTTAGCTATGCCAAGACTAACACGAATCTTGAACAATCTTTTAGGACTTAAATTCCCACTGGGTGTGCCAAAAACTATTATCACTTACATTCACACCCTTGAGGAGATGCCTAAATATCCTCATCCAAGTGGCACCATGGAGACATTTCTTTTGCTATGGGTGACAATATTGAGAAATGAATCTCTAGATAAGGTGCTAGCTCCCCTTGATGCACCTTTAAAGCTCTCTCTAACTTAACAATTTAGATATGAAAATGGATTAAGGGAAACAACTAAAACAACGAAAGGGTGATGCACCAATGTATAATGTCCTCTCAATTGACTAAAACCACTAATTAAAGATAAACAAGGTGTTTCTTAAACAAGACTCATAACTTAGGATTCATTGTTACATCAATGTTTCATATGCTAAATTCAAGAAGGTATATTATTACTGGGAAGGAAATGAATGATTACCAAGAGGGATACAATCATAGACCACTTTTAGGATATCTCTACACTCAAAAAATAATACTATCAAATACTTGTAACAATCTCCTTTCTGCAGGTTGGTAGACCATCAAGAGTACAAGCTAGAAAAGATAATCCTTCACTAGACTAGACCAACAAGATTCAAGTCATTACTCAATATTGTATCATATGAGTGGCAACAACACTTGTATATTTCTTTGAGAGTTATTCAAGGATAAATCTGGCAAGATTTTTCCCAATAACCAATGGAGGCTACTAAAACAAGCCCAAAGAATGCATATATATATATTTTGAGAGAGAGGTCAAGCAAAGGAAGTTCAAAAGTCATTTGGACACGTGTTCATATGTGAAAATTAGTTGCAATTGCATGTGGAAGAAAGGTTAAGTGAGCTATGCCATGTCAGGAGGTCTACTTATTTGAAACTAGTCATAAGAATGGTGAAAAGTGGCATAAGACCTTTAGAATTGATATAGGAAATGGTTTCTATCGAAAATCATCTATGAGCATTCAAAACTAAAAACAAAGGAGCTGACACATAGTACTACTGAGGGAAATGGGACTTATGATGATAGTTATAAAATGCTTTTCCTAACTACCAACCATCCTTTGGACACCTATGTTTGTTGATTTTGTGGAAGCTCTTTGATTTGGTCAGCTACCAACAATGACTTGAACCATTAACCTATCTATTTTGCTTGCTTTGTCTGCACTAGATGCTCAGGATTCAACCATTTGTTACCTCCATGTTTGCTCTCATGTTCTTGCCAAGTCTTTTGACATCAATAACTATTTTCCATAGTTTGAAATTAATGTTTATGGGGCCTTCACCTTACTTATTCATTAGAAACACTTTCCTAAGACTTAAGCTTCTTTTGGACCTTTGTCAAGTGCTCTTTAACTATGGAAAGTTCCCTCCAAATCATGAAAAGTGCCCTTTTGCGACCTTTGCATGGGACACTTTTGCTTGCAAGATAATTTTTAGGGAAATTATTTGGGGCACTTGGTTTCAAATGTGTCCTTTGAAAAGATTTGTCTTGACCACTTTTCCTAAAATAAATCCTTAAGGCTTTTTAATTTTGACCATTTATGCAGACAATTTTCCCAAACAAATTCCTTTGGACTTTTTGTTTCAGCATTTTCTCTCGAGAGAATTCATTCGGCCCTTTACATTGGGTCTTTTCCTTTAGGTTTTTCCTAAAACAAATCTTTCAGCTCCTTTTTCTGCATTAATTTCTTTGGGCTATTGAATGACCTTTTAACTTTTAAAAAAATACCTTTCCTGAAAGGAAACATACCCTTCGAGGAAATCAAAAAGTGTCATCAACTTTTCTAAAATGACCTCTTCGGCTTCTTGTAAATGACTCTTCAACAATTTGAAAAAGACCCCTTTAGAAAGATTGAAGTGTCCTTCATAAAATTTGCAAGTGCCCATCAAAAAAGTTGCAAGTGCCCCTTTGACTTTTGGAAATGACTCTTCAAAGTTCTTACAAATGAACCTTCCAAAAGCAAAATATGCTTGAGATTTTTTGAAATGTACTTTTCAGATTTTCTATTTAGTTCACTTCCTCAAAGAAAAACAATCCTTTTGACTTTTGAATAGGGCACTTTGCTTCAAAATTACCCTTTAGAAGGATTGGGATGCACCTTTTAGAACTTCTGCATTTGAATAATTCTTTCGGACAAATTACGTAGACAATTTTCCAAAAAGACTTATGACCCTTAGCCTGAAAAGGATATCCTTTAGGGAAATTGTTTTAGACAAAATGTTCGAGATAATTTCCAACACTTGAACAAAAAACTAAAAAAAAAAACTCTAAAATAAAGAACACTTGTACATTTGCTATGGGTTTTATGTGGAACACCTCCTCTGAAGGAATTTTTACATAATAGGAAAACCCAAAGTTAAACATTCAAGCTTGAATGACTAAGTCCAAAAATGCTTCGAAGCAAGTCTTTGAACATAAAAAACTTTGTTTGTGCTTCTGTGAAGGACCTCAAACTTAGTACACAAGAACCTTGAACCAGGATGAACAAATCCACATGATTAGCTTCCTCTACAACTGTTGCATGTCCAAGATCTGACACTTTGAAACTATTCTTTAAACTCTATTTAGACTTGTTAGCATGACTCAAAGAAGCTAAAAGCACCTAGACAACAAATTGATCAAAAATAATAGCATTCATATTACATTGAAGAGATCTGAACTCACACTATGACATGATATTCACACCTAAAAAATCTAAAGATCAAATTTTTATACAGGGGTGCCCAATTTTAACCTACATGATCAAAATTTGGTCAACAGTACCCAAGATGGATATTTTGGATTTGGGAGAAGGTGTGGGTGTTTGGGTTTGGTTGAGTGATTGGGTAGTAGAATAAGGGTATCTTCATAGAATGGACACCTTTACTTTCCCCTTATCCTTTTGTTGGGATTGTGATCGTGTGACCACATGGATGGTATGGACTTGGCGAAGAGTTGGGTTAGAGGACTATTTTGGTTCATCCTCACTCTTAGATGAGAGTGCAGGAGCAGGTAGGTTTGGGGTGTTGGGTTGTGGTTCCTAGAGTAGTTATGGGGTTATGGGTGGCTCTTCTAATAATTGGTCATCATCAACACATAACTGATGGACTAGGACTTGGAGAGCTTTACTATTTTTCATATCATGTCCTGATGTTTTATGGTATGAGCAAATCAAATTATCATCAAAATAGGATGGCTTAGGACTATGGGGGTCAAATGGTTTGATGGGAGGCAAATTCAAGCAATAATATTACAATAATCTCTGCAGGATGGTTGAGAAAGACTCAGTAAAAGGTGGCAAGGATGCTAGAGTTATAGTTTTGACTTTTGGGGTGGAAGCCTTCTTAGGAGTAGGCTTCATAATGGGAGTTTTGGGTGGTGGAATATTCTTAGTAGGTGGAATTTTGGAATTTGATGGCTTGGAGGTAGATGGTCTAAAAGTATAAAATTTAGAAGTATAAGGCTTGGTAGTGGATGGTTTGGAGGTAGAAGGCGCGAAGAGAATAAGTGGAGGTGTAACTAAAAGTGGAGGTTGGGTTTAGGTTGTCTTTGGGAGACTTATTTTCATAATGGAAGGATGAGGTCCTAGGATGGAATAAGGATGCAGTCCTAAAATGGAAGGGAAGGTAGAAATGGGTGATAAGGTTTTAGTTTTTGGGATCCTAGCTGGCTCCACTTTCTTGGTTGGCTTAATTTGGGGTTTATTTGGTGGGCTAGATGGTGCTAAATCAAAATTTAATGGATGGTGAGTAAGGCTTTGAGTGGGGATCATGCTTAAGTTTTTGATGGGATTTATTAGGATCGTAGAAGGTGCTTGGGTTACTTTGGGTGGAGTTGGGTTGGAAAGTTTGTCGATGATTTGAGAGGTAGAGATTTTCAATGGTTTGGTTGGGATGATGGTGGGTTCACTAGTAGAAGTGAAAGGTTAGGTTGATAATGGTATGGTTAAGGGATTTTGCTTGGTTGGATAGGGGAACCCAAGATGGTGCAAAAATATGGCATGATCTATGTTGGGTTGGGATAGGAACTCCAAGTTTTGAAATAATTCAGAGAATGACTTATAGATGGGTTTGGTTCCTTTGGTATTAGACTCAAAGGACAAAACCATGGGTTGAGACAGGGAAGTGATTTCCTTGTAATTTTCCTCAATCAAAATATCCAAGGTTTTGGAAGGTGATTCCTCCATAAAAGGGGTAGATGAAGCAACCTATTCTTTAGGAAGGCTGTCCAAAGGAAGAGTGGAGAGCTCATTCATGTAAGAAAAGGGAAGGGAAGTGATGGTGATCTCCTCTATTTGCTTTCAAAAGGAGAGGGGATAGTGGTTTTCACTACCTAAATAAGTGGATAAGAGAGGATAATGGCTTTCGTTATTTTGGTTTGCAAAGGAATAGAAGGTAACTCCACTACTTTAATAAGTATAAGGGAAGAAGAAGTGGCTTGGGCCATGGTTTCTTCAACAACAAGCTCACTAAGAACTACATTAACAGTATGGACCTCATGGTTGTGATAAGATTCTAATTTATTGTTTTCATTATTCATGAAAGGGGCGTGGTTAGGGAATGGCTGCCTAAAAATATATAGTGGTTGATTTGGGATTTGTGGGTGTATTGGGGTTATCTATCATGAGTTTCCCCTTATCAATCAATGCTTAGATAATGATTTTGAAAGTATTGTATCTACTAACATCATTTCCAATGACATGATGGAAGGCACACAATTCATTCTCCTTATAATAACCAAGGGTGAGATGAGAGGAATCAAATTGTTTTAGGGGTTTAATTGGAGGAAGTTGTATGATGTTTACTTTCAACAACTTTTCAAATACTAAAGCACATGACTCCCCTAATGGATTGTATTACTTTTAGTTGTTACAATTTTGTTTTCAGGTATTTTCATTGGAGGAATTGGAAGAGTTGGGTTGATTAATAACTAATAGAGGAGCGGTTTTAAGGATGACTACATTCATGGTTCCCTTGGTTTTGGTGTTAGTATTGGAGTGGTTGGTGGCTTTGGGGGAAGAAGTTTCATTTGATTTTAAACTAGAGTTCTTGTTTCTGAATTTTAGCTTCTCCTCATCAATGGCTCTAATCTCCAATTTATGTGCCATGGTGAAAGCTTCATCAAAGGTCTTGAAAGTATAAACCTATAGAGTGGAAGAAATATGTTTGGCACAAGCCTGAGAGAAAAGCTCAATTAGCTCAGGTTGGGGTAAGGAGAAAAATATTTAGTTTATCAAACCTCTCCAATGAGCCATAAAATATGCAGTCGGCTCATCCTTAGATTGTCAAATAGAGTAAAGGTCAGTAATGGAAACTTTCTTAGATATATTTATGTAAAAATGATCTAAGAAGGTTTGAGCTAATTGGGAAAAAGAAAAGTGGGAGTGCCTGGTAATATCACTATACCAATCTAATGTCAGACCGGATATGGACATGGGAAAGGTGTGAAGAAGCAGAGCACCATCATATGAAATCAAATAGAAAGAGTTGTTAGGTTGTGGAGCTAAAAGCTTCACTGATGCAGACATTGGAGGAGGGTGCTGAGTGTCATAGTCACCGGCATCGGTCAGGCCAACCGATGTTGGTCAGGTGGAGACAGGAAGCTGCCGACGATGGTCATAGATCGACCGACGTTGGTCACCCCCAGGCAGACAGGGACCGACATTGGTCACCTGTGCGGTTCTGAACTGTGAGTTCCACGGACAGTTCATTAACAAACTGATTGTTTGCATGAAGAAGACTAATTATAGTCTTGAGCTGCGGATCTAATTATTGTAATTAGATGTCTAATTATTGTTTGCATGAGATCTATTTAAGAGACTCATGGGCTGTATTGTAATTTGTGCTAGAGAGTAAGAGAGAAAATATTAGCTCCTTTAGAGTGAAGAGAGCAAGGTGTGTTCCTCCTAGTGCCACAGTGCCAAGTATGGGTGTTGGTTTAGAGAATCAGAAGGATTCTTCATGTATGTAGGATCTTGGTCAGCAGGTGTGCAAGGCCACATTTGGAGATCTACATGGTAAGTAAGATCATTGATGTACAGGTGTATGTGTGTGCAAGGTCTAGGTTTGTAGGTGTGCAGAACCAAGTTGATCTGCAGGTGGCAGCAGGATCAAGGTGACAGCAACACAACAGGGAGCAAGATTAGGTGGAATCTACTTGGAGTACGGTGTGTACTTAGTTGGAGAGCAAAGAGGAAGGCAAGGTAGTTCCTTTCAAAGTAAGATCAGTTGAGTTGTAGGTTGTTGCAAGTTCATGGGAGATTTACTTGGAGTGCGTTGTGTACTCGGTTGAGTATGTTTGTATACTCGGTATACTGGCAGTAGTGATACTGACTGGTTGGAGGTGAACACCAACTCTGTGTTTGAGTTGTGTGTTGGGACCGTAAGAGAGAGAGTGAGCTCTTGAAGGTGAATTACTGAACACTTGGTGTGGGAAGCCTGTAAGGTGGGAAGAGTGTGGCGTCTCTTCATTTTTAATTCTTTTCTGGAAGAGAATTAATATAATTGGGTATTGTCTCTCATATTCTGTGTTGTTTCTAAATTCTAGTTACTTGTTACTTTTGGTTAATTCTGCATGTTTAGTTGCTTGGTAATCAATGGTGCTTCTGGGTCCTAACAGTTGGTATCAGAGCATGTTTGTTGTTCTAGATTCTTGACAGTTGGTATCAGAGCTAAGGTGGTAGGAAGAAGGTTTGTGTTTGATTAGAGGTCACTCTCAGGGGTTGCTGATTGAGTGGGAGTATAGCAATGGTAGAAGAAAGTACACTAAGAATGGAGGAACTGAAAAGCATGAATGGTTAATTACGGTGTTATGGAAAGAAAGAGCAGGTAAATAAATATAGCTGGTTGGTGGGAGATCAACATGAAGGAACTGAAGAAGCAGATGTTGCAGGTGTTGTTACACAGGATGCTCTGGGAGGTTTCTTGGATAAAGTAGAATCTTGTCTTATAGATTCTGTTGCCTCTTTCCATGCAGCTCAAAATAGAGTATTTTTCCATGTTAAGGTCTTTGGAGACTTTGGAAAGATTTATTTAAGAGCTGGTGTGCCTTGTCAAAGAATTGGCAAAGGGGAAGTGAAGCTAAAATTGTAGGCGGCCAACACATGGGTGTTGAAGGAGGTCATGCAGGTCCTGGTTCTAAAGATGCGGTTAATTGCTTCAGAAAAGTTGGGTGATGAGAGATGCACAAGAACTCTCACAGTGGATGCATTTGAATTAGCGTGTGGTAAGAAAGCAGGTACTCTTTATCTACTTGCTTATATTACTGATTCTTCTTTTGTTTTGAAGACGTGGCTTTGTAGGCTTGGTCACATGAGCAAGAAAGAGATGCATGTTCTTAAGTGAAAGTCAGATGTGTTTGATAGACTTAAGAACTGGAAAGCCTTGGTGTTTCTGGAGGAGATGATTGACAGAGATCACTGGAGAAGGCTGGACATTTCTGAGCAGGGAAGTTTAGATAGGGTTTTGATCCATGGAGAGCTCACGGGTAAAAAGTCATCACTCACAGGCGAACACATTTACCGACGTTAGTCAAGGGGAATCGACGTCGAACAGATAGGTGCCAATGTCGGTCATGTGCAGACCAGAGCTAGTGGTGTCAAGCAGGGTGGCTGCTGGTGTCAGTCATAAAACTGACATCAGCGACTAGGTAAGACCGACGTCGGTCATAAAACTAGCATCGATAGAAAGGACAGTCACATGGGAACCGACATCGGTCAGATGCAGATTGTGTGGTGACTGAGGTTGATCACTGTAACAAATTTTGGGCAGATAACACGCTGTCAAGGAGTCTCAAACGCCCATGTGGAGGACTGAAAGTGGTAAGTAAGCCTCAAATTTGTTGTTCCTCTTCTTTATACTCGTTGCTCACTGCAGAGCAGGAAGGATCCAGGAAATAGTGGGAGCATGGCATGAACAAGGATGCAGAACCAAACGAGAGATTTGGTAGGTTTGCCAGCTGGGATAAAAGCACTAAGAGATGAATGGATTCCTTGGTTAAGGAATAGAGAGAATGGAATGTGAGATGGAAGGCCAGGTCATATGGTCTTGAGGAAGCTACAAGACAATGGTACAGGTTTTGACAAGTGGATGACAAAGTAGGGTTTAGTCAATGTCAGTGTAACCATTGTGTTTGTCTTACCAAGTGGATGATGGTCGCAACATTATCCTGTTACTGTATGTGGAGGATGAGCTTGTTACAGGTTCATACATATAGGGTTTTGCTGAGCTAAGGGTAAGGTTAGTTCAATGGCATGTCATGAGGAATTTGGAGCAGCAAAATTCTTTGGCATGAGAGACATGGAAGATCATAGGTTGATTTTGTCTCCAGTGGGAGCTGATGTGAATCAAGTGTTAGCGAGGTTCAATATGCAGGATGCAGAACTGGAGCACACCAAGGGCTGGACAATTCAGTGTTTGAAATCACATGAGGTCTAGTATAGACCTGAGTTTGCCCAAGCAGTGGGTGCTGTCAGAAAGTTTGGAGCGATCTGACAAAGAAGCACTAGAGGGCAGTTCAGTGGATTCTCAGGTATCTGAGAGGGACCAGTAGCAAGTGCACATGCTATGCAGGGTTAAGTTATTTTTTACATGTGTTTGTAGATGCGAATGCGGTAGGTTACTTGGATGACAGGAGGTGCACCACAGGTTGTGTGGTGGTCGGTCTTCAAGGTTGAGCTTGAAGAGGGATACAAGCCAGGAAACAAATTAGACGGGGTATAGGTATAGGTACAGTGTAGCTGTTTATCTCCAAGTGGGAGATTGTTAGGTTGTGGAGCTAAAAGCTTCATTGATGCAGACATTGGAGGAGGGTGTTGAGTGTCACATTCACTGGTGTCGATCAGGCCAACTGACGTCAGTTAGGTGGAGACAGGAAGTTGTCGATGACGGTCATAGATCGGCCGATGTCATTTACCCCCAGGCAGACAGGGACCAACGTCGATCGCCTGTGCGGTTCTAAACTGTGAGTTCCATGGACAGTTCGTTAACGAATCGATTGTTTGCATGAAAAAGGCTAATTATAGTCTTGAGCTGCAGATCTAATTATTGTTTGCATGAGATCTATTTAAGAGACTCATGGGCTATATTGTAATTTGTGCTAGAGAGTAAGAGAGCAAATATTAGCTCCTTTAGAGTGAAGATAGCAAGGTGTGTTCCTCCTAGTGCCATAATGCCAAGTATGGGTGCAGGTTTGGAGAATCAGAAGGATTCTTCATGTATGTAGGATCTTGGTCAGTAGGTGTGCAAGGCCACATTTGGAGATCTGCATGGTAAGTAAGATCATTGATCTGCAGGTGTATGTGTGTGCAAGGTCTAGGTTTGTAGGTGTGCAGAACCAGGTTGATCTGTAGGTGGTAGCAGAATCAAGGTGATAGCAACACAACAGGGAGCAAGATCAGGTGGGATCTACTTGGAGTACAGTGTGTACTCAGTTGGAGAGCAAAGAGGAAGGCAAGGTAGTTCCTTCCAAATTAAGATCAGTTGAGTTGCAGGTTGTTGCAAGTTCATGGGAGATCTACTTGGAGTGCATTGTGTACTTGGTTGAGTATGTTTGTATACTCGGTGTACTGGCAGTAGTGATACTGACTGGTTGGAGGTGAACACCAACTCTGTGTTTGAGTTGTGTGTTGGGACCGTAAGAGAGAGAGTGAGCTCTTGAAGGTGAATTACTGAACACTTGGTGTGGGAAGCCTGTAAGGTGGGAAGAGTGTGGCGTCTCTTCATTTGTAATTCTTTTCTGGAAGAGTATTAATACAATTGGGTATTGTCTCTCATATTCTGTGTTGTTTTTGAATTCTAGTTACTTGTTACTTCTGGTTAATTCTGCATGTTTAGTTGCTTGGTAATCAATGGTGCTTTCGGGTCCTAACAGTTGGTATCAGAGCATGTTTGTTGTTCTAGATTCCTGACAAGAGTGTCTAAATATTCTTAGATGTTGTTGAGGGTATTCCTTGCTCTAAAAGTTTAAATTTTTTGGAAGCTCCCATTGAAGAGGATAAGGTCGAATGGGGATAGATGGATGAATTGGTTCATTGCAAATTTGATTGTATGATAAGGAGTTATGGGCACCAGAGATAGATGACTCCAAAGTGGTCATCTTCTCGATTAACATCTTCACAAGATTCATTTGTGATTGTGTACCCCTATAGTTGTAGGGCATATTTTGTTGGGTTTGGGTAGATGAAACATAAGGATAACTAGTGGAAGGTTGGGAGGTTGCCACATATTGATATGTGGACATGGATGGTTGGGAAGATTCCATGTGTGGGTAAGTGGATATAGGAGGTTGCGTAGAGGATGGAGCTATATACCCATGTGGGTTCAAAATATATCTTGAGTTGGGTATGATAGGAACTTGTTGAGGAATTGACATGGTTTGGGTTGGAGGTATGGTTGGTTTGATATGTTGAGGATGGGTAGTAACCTTGGTACTAATGGGTGGAAGGGTAGAAGGAATGGGAACCACTAAGCTTTGAAATGAAGTGGAGGTATGTGGATTAGAAATAAAGGGAAAGGTTGCAATGTTAGTAGAGGGTACTCTAATGGTAAGTGGAGTGCAAGTGCCCAAAGGTTGGGTTGCTCCTATACTAAAAGAGTTATTGGTTGGGGTAGAAGGAATTTAGGTGTTAGTTGGTTGGATGGGTTAGTTTTGGATGGTGGTATTGGTGGGGTTATTGGTAGAAGAAGATGCTTGGGTGACTAAGGGTAGGGTGGAAATGGTGGCAATAGAGGTGTTGTCCATGAGGTGGGATGGCATACCATAGGGTGGGTCAATAGGTGGAACCAAAGTAGGGGTACGGTAGAATATGGTGTTAAGGTAATGCTAGAGGGTTATGGGGTTGATATCCATAAAGGTCGAAATCTATATCACCTTGGGAAATAATCTAAGGGATATTGGGACTTCCAGAAGGATGGGGAGATCTCTCTACATCTAAGACATACTTCATAGATGAAGATGAAGAGGATTATGGGAGGTCAGGAGGTGGATCATGATTTGTTTGGTTTCTTAGTTGTTGTCTAGTGAGAACCATGCAAGGAAAGGAAAAAGGAAGATACAAGTGATCTCACAACTCAAAAGAGAAGCAATCAAAATAAAAAGATCTCAAGGAAAATAATGTATACACTAAAGTGTGTTAAGATCCTAGGATAATTTATTAACTCTTTTTAGGATTATGCCTCAATTTAAAAACAGTTATGAAGACCAACTCGGGCTTCTAGAGTGGGTACTAACAGAAGAAATGTAAGGATAGTTTTAAGTATTTAAAGGCTCTTAAGATCTATATTAGAACTTGGTATGTGGCTTGATATTGGGGCCTACCCCCTCACTTCATACACCGTAGTGATAAGGGTTTGAGTGTTTAGCCCAAATATACTAAGTTTCTAGAGATTATACTTAGCCAATGTACTGAGTTGGTTCTCCCCTTGGTGGTGAAATCCAAGTAGGACAATTGAGGAGAGGTGATCGTTAGGTGATGAAATCCTAGTTGGGACTTATGTCAATATTTTGATGTTTTAATTAAAAGTGTGGTTTGGTATTGTGTGTGCCGGAGAAGTGAGACTACAATCAATTTACTTGACCAAATTATGCTATGTGAGTTAATCAATACAAGCAAATAATGGATACAAATTTAATTTTAATCCAAAAGAAAATTTTGGTGTCTTTTCAAGTGAATACAAAACAATTAAGATGCACCTAGATATGATGATGATAATGCAAATCCTAAGTTTGGGATGAATACTATTAGTTTTTGGAAGTGAAAGCAAAATAAGACAATGTTTTCTTTTTTTTAAGAAAATAAAAGAAACTAGAACTTATGTTTTAGAAAGAGAGAAAGGAGATAAGGAACATTTAATTTTCAAAAAATAATGCAATGGATGAATCTTCTCTAATGTAACTAAATGTCCTATAGCTACGAACCCAATAAAAATATCAAGGGTCCAATCAGGTGTGCCAGAATGTTTCACTAAAAATTTACGTTATTTATAAGAAGAGAGAAAGTTGTAAAACTTGAAATAAGGGTGAGGTTAGTAGAACCTAATATGTTGTGCACACATTGATCTAGATGATTATGGAGACTCCTCTTTGTTTGAACAAGAATGACCTATAGATAAGAAAACACTAAAGAAATAGTTGATTAGTTGGATAGTAGGTTGGATTGTCTAGCACGAGCTAGATTTAAGAAGCACAGGCTACCTTGGAGGCTATCAATCCACACTTTTAAACAATTAAGTTATGAAAATAAAAGATAAATTGCTTGCATAAATAATAAAAGATTCTAAAATGATATAGAAGAAGCGCTTGATGAGAGATAGATGAATTTAACTAATTTTATAAATAAGTAATTAAATATCAATGTTAGATGAATCAAACATGATTTAGAAAATAGAGTGATCCTATGTGATAAAACAAAAACGCAAAAAGTGGAATTTGTTTAGGGTCTGATAGGTCAAATTAGCTTGCTATTGGAAATTGATAGAAAATGATCATCGGTGGTTAAGATCTAACCATAAGTGGTTAGGTGACTATCAATGGTTAGTGATCATCGATTGTTAGGGTCAAACCATCAGCGGTTAGGTGATTTTTGGTGGTTACTATGGGATCTGGATTAGGAAGAGAAGTTTAGTTGGGAAGGATGTAGGGAAGTTCTGAAAGGTGAGTTTAGGTTGGATGTTGGTTACGAGATAAAGGGTAGTGTTCAAAGGTGTCTGGTTTACATAGAGGGTGTTTAGATGATTGAAAGGGGCTATGGGTGGTCTCGAGGAAGAGAAGAAGTGTTTGGAGTTGTAAAGCTCCAACACAGGAAAGTGGGATGAAAATAAAAGTGACACAAGGAATGAAATAAATAAACTAGTTGTTGAATCCTAATAAGAAATAGATACTTAGCTTTATTTTGCTGGTCTAAAGAATGTTGAGGTTGGATGAAAGCTTGTTATAGATTCTAGATTAATTTTGGTAGAGTGACTACCCTAGCTATTGACTAATGAGTTATAGCAGCACTTTTGATCTCTGTCCTGGTCATTGGTTCGTTGGAAGCTTTCTCAGATTTGTCAGAAGTAAGAAAAATTAACTACATAAGAAGCTTTGATCTCTTGTATCAAGAATTTATCTCCTCTTTCACCTCTCCTTCCTCTCTTACTATAGAAGGAAGGGAGTGGTGAAATAATAAGTCTAACAAATTATCTAATTTTAGCCTAGTATGCATTGATCATGCAAATGGTGGATCAAACAACTATTAATAAAAAATAAGTTAGAGTTAACGCCTGAGGTATTTAAGGGCAAATTGTTAGTGGTTCAGGTAACTATCAATGATTAAGGATCGATTTTTGATATTTGGATTCATATTCAAAATTGACTAAATGTAGCCATTTTTACTAATGACTAACAGGGTAAATGTTTAAGAAATGGTCCCAAGGGGGTAAGGGGTGATTTAAGGGTCAGTGCGACATCTAAAACCATAGTGTATGATTTTATAGTGTATATATAAACATATATAAGGTGCATATGCCAAGCAAAAGGGCACCTAAATTGTAGAATCAAATCAAATTTTAGATTTCAAACACTTTTATAGACTTTAGCTCACCAAGTTAGACTATTACAGACTGTATTGATCCAATTTACTACAGTAGCTAGTTCACTTTTTCATATGGTTGAGGTGATTAAATCACTAAATATTGCCAAGTTTATAGGTCTGACTTGATTACATCATCCAACCTCACCAAATTTATGGTGTAAGTTGATTTGGTTCAGTCATGCTCACCAAGTTATAAGTATGATTAGGTTGCACGATTGAGTTAATCTCAATTGTTGAATCTCAATTGCTAGGTGGTAACTCACCTTTTTCTCCAAGGTTGGGAGCATGTGTCCTCTAATATTTCTATATATATGCATTTTCTATATTTATGTCTTAATATCAACTCTAACAGTTCATAATGATATATCTTTTCAAATCAAGGTGCCAAGAGGTGAGGTGGTTGCATTGATACATAGTTGTATTCCAAAACCTTCCTCTGTTTCTATTTCAATCATTTCAATGCCTTTAATTTTAGATTATATGCACTAATTATATACTGTAACATGCTCTTGGTTCTAGGTCACTCACCAACAAAACACTCAAGTTAGGCACACATAAAGGCAAGGTGTGTTATACACACCCAGGTGCATTTTTTTCCTTTAAAATAGAAATTTCATTACTAGATTAAGGTAGGGGGGCCGCTGGGGGGGTTGCGTAGAAATGTAGACACTATCATTGAATTATATAAAACTTTAATTTTGTACAATTAGTAAATACAAACCTTCATTATTCCTCTTGGTTCTAGACATTTTTTGCTCCTAAAAGGCTCGTATTCGTTATCTCTATGTGTTCATCGCTTATCTTTTAGTTTGACCAATGTCATTCTAATAACCCTAAACTTTGATCATACTCATAGTGATATAAATCTAATTATTATCATCCTATACATGTTTTAGACCTGTACGTGTTTTTTAGCTTCCTCAACACTTACATACTAGTCAAATGCCTATGTTGATGCTAGTGTCCTATTCTAATGTAAGTGTCCAGTGCCCTAAAGTCATAGAATTTGAAAATGAAACATATACCTATTTTAAACCTAAGTTATTTAATTTTAGATATTCTTTAAAAGGATTGGTATATATGCATGATCAATCCCCATTCATTCTTCACCTAGCACATACGTAACAACTCATAATGCAACTTACCAAAAGCACTCAATCAAGCATTCAAGTAAAACTTCCTTTTTTTTTTCTATTTCAATATCAGTCATAGGGAAAACACATATACATGTCTGATTTAATAAAAGATCATGCCATGGGTAGTACTTTCCAAGTTTTTAGATCATTATTATACTTTCTTTCCACACATGGCATCCTTGTACACACAAAAGCCAACACATTAAGGGAGAACTACATCAGCCTGAGGCCCCCTTCAGAGTAGTGGATATGTAGGTAGTATACACTAACATACATGTATTTAGGGTTAGCTTGACATCATGAACCCATTGACTCATTTTTCCCATAGTCATTATGAAGATGAAAAACTAGGATTTTTCTATTTGACAATGAGTGATAATCCATGATACAAATATAAGCACACCAAAACAAAGATGACACAAAACCTAAAACATTTTAGGTAGTCACATCTATATGCAATAGCTATTCCATATTAGGCACCTGCATCTAACTTAGATAGGAGCATCGATGTAATTGTCCTAGGTCAATGTAAGTGTTCAAGGTCAAGAGGTCAAATTTGTAGAATATGACGATTGATCCAAAATCTAGATCCAGTCCATTTCCAGCCTATCTATATTAGATTTAAATGCGCATATCAAACCAACTAAGTGCCATTGTTTTCCATTTATTAAAGTATAAATCATTGGTTATACTTACTAGTTTTAGCATATCTCAATATTTAAATTCAAAATATTATTTATTCAAGTTTATAATTAATTGACCTACTATAGAGATAATTTTATCACCCTTGTACCCTGGTATATCTCTACCCCTTTAACCCTATATCCCTTAATCTAGAATTTAGGGTTAAAAAGCTGATTCTTATCTTGTCGAGTACTTAATAATCAATGCACAAGTGTCATTTTATATCTTTATTTGGAATTGTAGACACTCTTATTTGTTATTAAAGACTCTATACTATTAGTTTTGACTGAGCCTTAATATACATGACTTATGTGTACACAACTGACTCTTGTTCACACTCCCTCTTATCCATTCTCTTATATATGGGCCCATCCTTCCCAAATTATTAAATGCACAAGTGTCATTTTATATCTTTATTTGGAATTGTAGACACTCTTATTTTTTATTAAAGACTCTATACTATTAGTTTTGATTGAGCCTTAATATACATGACTTATGTGTACACAACTGACTCTTGTTCACACTCCCTCTTATCCATTCTCTTATTTATGGGCCCATCCTTCCCAAACTATCATTTTCATACACAATATTTTTTAGTCTTCACCTAAATAACTTATTATCTTACTTAAATTATCTCCTAATCTCATATCATTGTTTATTATTTTCAAGACACCTTTGGCCACGACTAGACAAATCTAGTTACTAGAGTCATCTTCCTTGGATAGACTCATTCACACACCCTTTAATGATTATTTTCCCAAATTCAAATTCTTATTTTGGGCTGGCCCCTGTGTTTTGCATATTGATTCAGAGGGAAATTACCCAAATAGTCAACTATACAAGTATGCCAATCCTATGCCTATTATTATTATCTTTCCAATGATATATATATATATATATATATATATATATATATATATATCATTGGAAAGCATTCACACATTAAGAAGAATGTCCTTAAATATTCTAAATCTAAAACCCCTCAAAGGATTAGGCCCTAAGCCAAGTTTGAATATAATTGAAATGCCAAAATCATAGGTTGTCAAGTGTTGAAATCTATACATATGAGTGCACAATTTCTTAATATTACATTGGTTGCAACTTATAACTAGTTGGGAGAACTACATGTATTTTAAGCCCTCTTTGGAGCATTATAATTTGGACAATGCTTAGCCATTGAATGAGGTGGGGTGGTTGAGGTTAGCTCAACCCATCCTTTCTAACCTTTTTTCTAGGTCACATTGGTTTCATTAGTACAAGTTAGGGATTTGGGGTAAAGAGAAGGAAAACAAAATTATTCACATAATCTAAACATATATGAACACAAAGGAGCCACTTTCAGACACATGTGCAGTGATCCAAATTATATTAAATTAACACGTCTCATGTAAAAATATAGAAAATCATAAATGTATCTAGTTGTCACATGCATCCAAGCAATACCAAACTCAATTGCTTGAGTTTCACAATTTTTTTCCTTATACGAGTCAACATAGAACATATACAGAGCCTATTTAACTACTGCACACTATCACAAACCATAACATAACCTAACAAGCTAAGTACCCTATCTTCTAGGTCATATATATATATATATATAATAATTTTAATAAATTAATAAAACTATGTTATTTTATGTTGTTGAGATGTATAAGGGTTGGTAAAGTGGGTTGTTGTGCGTAACCTCACCCAAGTTTGAATCTAATAGGGCATTCATAGGCTATATGTGGTTGTTTGATTTGGCTTAATCATTTTGGTGGTCAGTGGTGGTTGTTTATGTTGGTTTATTTGTTATTGAGGATTAATCCCCCTTCTTGTGCCCCAAATCTAATTCCTAGCTCTGATCAAAGGTAATTATCTATAAAAAATAATAAAACCACTTTATTGTTACATTCATATTTTCTTAATCTAGACATATATTATATAATTTGAATTAGTATCAATGGTTTGGCTTATTTAGACCACTGAATATAAAATAAGATAAAACATGCTAGTGAACCTGCTATTTGTCTTGAACATAGTAAATCTCTATGATTACACATGTGATTCCTATATACACAATATTTTTAAACTTTATTATCAATTATTGATGCTTTCTCTCTTTTAGGAACACGTCAAGTCTCAATCTCTCCAAGTGCATGCCTTAAGGGTGCATCAGAAAAGGCATAGACAAATCATTGGTCTTTCGTAAGATTGTTGTCCATTTACTACCACTTGTTATCAATCCAACCATCTCTTGCAAACATTCCCCTAAGCTTTGCCTCTTCTTTTGTACCCTCCTATAGACATTTTCCACTTTCATTAGCCTTTCACTAGCCTAAAAATCCTTTTTAATGTTTTAAGATACATTGTCATCCCCATAGACCCTATACTTTAAATGAAAAAACTCATTTAGGGTCTCGGTGGGCCCTTGGCCTACCTAGAGCAAGACCTAATTTATTTTTTTTAATAAAAATACAAAGTTAATTGGGTTAACCCTATCGACTAAAATTTCAAAAATGATTAGGGTTAGATTCAGTTATATAAACACATTAATTTCATCATTTATTAGATAAACAAGAGAATAAGAAGATGTATATATATATATATATATATATATATATATATATATATCATGCATCTCCTTATCCACCATTCTACTTGAGGAACATAGCTTAGGGTTTCATACTTTATTTGGAGATACAGATATTGTCTTGTGGATAAGTCTTTTGGATGCATTAATAGGCTGAGCCTAGAGCTAATTTATCGTTGTCATCCTTACATACCACAACAATCTCTTGTGAAGCACCTTGGCCAAGGGAGAGATTGAGGCTCAGTGGGTTCGTCTTCAAAGGTAAGTATTCCTAACTTTTTTCTTCCTTTGAAAGAGTAGATAAATTTGTATTTGTACTTCTCTCCCATGTATTAAGATTATGTATACATTGACGTGAGTATATGTCTTCTATGCATGTTTACTTTTCATGTTTATTACACCCACTCTGTGCCAAAAGCTTTGGTGAGCACTAGATTAGACTTTTACTTTGATTTTATCATTTATACCCAGTGAATATGAAAACATAGTGTTGGAGATCAACCAACAATGTTGATTACTATATGAAAGCAATTAAATGCATAATTAAACCAGAAAGATAAGTAACTAGAATTAGAAAACAACAAACAATAAGATATACAAGAAATCACCCTGAAAACTTGTATTAAACTCTTTACAGAAGGAATACAATTGAAGAAACTTCTTTTCTTCCACACCTCTCTCAGATGTACAAATCTCTCTTTAGATCTCTTTCCCTCAAGAGCTCTCTCTCTCAATTACAATCAACTCGAACAACCTAGAATGATTCACATATACAATTTTACTATTCAATTCAACATTACACACACTAAGCTATGAAGAATTATCCCTATTATATAGAATTAGGGATCATGAGTAATGCAATTACAACCAATAGATGCACCTCCTAATCAAGGGCTCTAAATAGTCTAACTAAAGATAGAGATGCGGACTTAAGACTAACACTTAATTCTATCATGCAAACATTCTATTCTGTCCACAGAAATAGCATTCTGAACGCACAGGTGACCGACGTCGGTCCCTGCCTGTTTGCTTGTGACCGATGTCGGCCGATAAATGACCAACGCAGGCATCTCCTAGTCGACTCCTGATCAACGTCGGTCACTCTTGACCGACGCCAGTGACTGTGTAACACCTGCAACTTGCAAACTCACTCATTTGGTGAAGCTTTTAGCTCCACACCTTAACAATCTCCCACTTGGAGATAAACAGCTGCACCAGTACCTGTACAACAACATCTTCTAGCTCCTCCATCTTCAAACTCAATCATGAAGACCTATAAAAGTTGAATGAAGATTCAACTTCTCTTTTGTTACCGGCTTGGTTAACATATCAGCAGGGTTCTTATCTGTATGGATCTTCTCCAGCTTCAACTCACCATCCTCCAATACTTGTCTTATGAAGTGGTACCTAAGCTGTATATGCTTTGTTCTTGAATGAAAGGCTGAATTCTTAGCCAAATGAATTGCACTCTGACTATCACTATATAATTTTCAACTCTCTTGCTCCTTTCCAAGCTCTTCCATGAACCGTGTCATCCATATCATCTCTTTGCTAGCCTCTGTGACTGCAATATATTTTGCTTCTGTAGTTGACAAGGCAACAACCTTCTGCAACTTTGATATCCAGCTAACCACCGTTCCACCAATAGTGAAAACATATCCTGCGGTGCTCCTTCTGCCATCCAAATCACCTACCACATCTAAATCTACATAACCATGTAGAGAAGTATCTGAACCTCCATAGCACAAATGCCTACTGCTAGTCCCTCTCAGATATCTAAGGATCCACTGAACTGCTTTTCAGTGCTCCTTCCCTGGATTGGCCATATACTTACAACTCCCACTGCTTGGGCAATATCCATTCTAGTACAAACCATTGCATACATTAAACTCCCTACTGTGGAAGAATATAGAACTCTACTCATGTACTCTACCTCATCATGTGAATTAGGACACTGTTCTTTACTCAACTTGAAATGTCCAGCCAAAGGTGTGCTTACCGGTTTTGCATCCTGCATATTGAACCGTTTCAACACCTTGTTCACATAATCCTCTTGAGACAAAATCAACCTGTGATTTTTTCCTGTCTCTCTTAATACTCATGCCAAAGATTTTTTTTGCTACTCCCAAATCCTTCATGGCAAATGTGTGAGCTAATTTCACCTTAAGCTCAAAGATATCCTGCATGTGTGATCCTGCAACTAGCATATCATCTACATACAACAACATAATAATATATCTACCATTATCCAATCTCTTAAAATACACACAATGGTTAGATTGACACCTACTATAGCCATGCTCAGTCATAAATCTGTCAAATCTCAGATACCATTGTCTAAGAGCTTGCTTGAGGCCATACAAGCTTTTCTTCAATCTGCACACTAACTTCTCCTTACCTTTGACCTCATATCCTTCCGGCTGATCCATATATATTTCTTCATCCAAATCTCCATAAAGAAACGCTATCTTAACATCAAGCTGCTCAAGATGTAAATCCTCAATAGCAACTAAAGACAATACAGTCTGTATAGAAGTCATTTTAACTACAGGAGAAAAAATCTCACCAAAATCAATACGTGGTTTCTGTGCAAATCCTTTCACTACCAACCTGGCCTTATATCTCATCTGTCCATTCTCACCTTCTTTCAATCTGTAGATCCATCTGTTCTTCAGTGTCTTCTTTCCCGTTGGCAACTCAACCAAATCTTGCGTTTGGTTCTCTTTCAAGGAATCAATCTCCTCATTCATGCCTAGCTCCCACTGCTTCTTGGATTCCACCTGTATTGCTTCATCAAAACTCTCTAGTTCTCCACCATCAGTAAGCAATAAATAGAATAATGAAGGAGGATATCAAATTGAAGGTTTACTTACCCTTTCTGACCTCCTGATAGGTGTCTGAGACTCATTCACAACACGCTATCTGCCCAAATTCTCTAATAGTGATCGACCTTGATCACCTCCAGGCCTGTAACTGGCTGACGTCAGTTCTTGTCTGACCGACGTCGATCACTATATGACCGACATCGGTTCTTTTATTGGCGACGTCGGTTCCTGCCTGATCGACGTCGATCTCTGTGTTTTCTTGTCTGTGATTAATTTTTCCTGCGAGCTCATTTTGGACCGTCACCTCGTCTAATTCTCCATTGCTCTGCCCAGATTGATTCAGCTTCTTGAGCTGATCACTATACATCACTTTTTCATTGAAAACAACATCACAGCTCCTAATTATCTTGTTAGTTCCTAGATTCCAAAACTGGAATATGAAATCATCAGAGCCATAGCCAATAAATGTGCACCTCACAGACTTAGCATCCAAATTCTTTCTATTTTCCTTATCAACGTGCACAAAGGCTTCACAACCAAAAACTTTGAGAAATGAGAGATCTACCTTTTTACCTATCCATGCCTCTTCTGGAATTCCACCATCCAGAGCTATAGAGGGTCCTCTGTTAATCATGTACACTGCAGTATCCACAGCTTCTGCCCAAAAATCTAAGGGCAAACTAGCATGCAATCTCATACACCTTACACACTCCATTACTATTCTGTTCATCATTTCAGCAACTCCATTTTGCTGAGGTGTCCTTGGAACCATCCTTTGACTGTAGATTCCATGCATATTAGAATACCAGTTAAACTTGTGGCTGCAGAACTCACCACCATTGTCAGATCTCAGGCACTTCAATCTCCTACTTGTTTCATTCTCAACCATAGCTTTCCAAATCTTAAAAATGTCAAAAACATCAAATTTCTTCTTTATACAATAGACCCATACCTTTCTTGTAGCATCATCAATGAAAGAGACAAAGTACTGTGATCCTCCAATAAAAGCAACCTGAGCTGGTCCCCACACGTCTGCGTGAACAAGCTACAATTTGTGCTTCTTCTTTGTTGACCTAGTCTTGAGAAAACTCACTCTCTTCTATTTTCCAAAAACACAGTGCTCACAAAAATCCAGATCTATGCTTTTCAAATATAAAAGCTTACCTTTTGACTTAAGAATGGACATTCCCTTCTCACTCATGTGGCCGAGCCTAGAGTGCCACAACTTTGCATCTACATCTGAAGTAGATAATACAGAAGGAGAATTGTTAGTAACACAATTACATAAATAGAGAGTACCTACTCTCTTACCTCTGGCCAATACAAGTGCACCCTTGGTCACCTTCCAAAATTTAGTTGTGAGAGTTATTGTACAACCCTCATCCCCTAACTTTCCTACAGAAATCAAATTTCTCTTCAAGCTGGGAACATGCATGAAATCTCTCAACACCCATGTGTTGCCATTCTTCATTTTCAACTGCACTTTTATTTTGCCAAAATTTTTACAAGGCTCATCATCCCCTAAATAAACTATTCCAAAATCTCCATGGACATAGTCACTAAAATATTCTCTATTAGGGGTAGCATGAAAAGAGGCACCAAAATCTAACACCCAAGATTCTATATTATTATGCAAAGAGAATATAAGAGCATCTTGTGCAATACCTACAACTTTTGCTTCTTCTTTACCTTCATGTTGATTGTCTTCTTTAGGCTTTGAATAGCAATCTATGTGCCCCATCTTTCCACAATTCCAGCATTGTGGCTTCCTGCCATTTCTAGATTTGGATCTACCTCTCACCTTTGACTTTGAACTTGATCTCCCTTTCTTGCTGTTCTCTTTTTGCCTTCCCCTGCTCTCAAAACTTAAAGCGTTCCCAGATGTTTCCTCTGTGCTTTTCCTACGAATTTCTTCATTCAAGATTACACTAACAACATCTTCTACTTTTAAAATATTTGAAGCAGATGCAGTATTACTAACTGCCATTACTAAGCTATGCCAGCTTTCAGGCAAAGAACATAATATTAAAAGAGCCTTAATTTCATCATCAAACACTATTTTGACTGAATTTAATTGATTTACAATTCCATGGAAATCATTTAGACGATTAGATACAGATCCACCTTCCTGCATACGCAAATTAAATAACTACTTCATAAGATATACCTTATTTGAAGCTGAGGGTTTTTCATATAAATTTGCTAAAGTAGTCATCAACTCTATCATAGACTTTGCCTGTGATAAATTAGATATCACAGTAGATGCTAGACTCAATCTTATAGATCCAAGAGCCTTTCTATCAAGAACTTCCCATTCTTCATCATCCATGTCTTTGGGCTTCTTTAAAACCCCACCTAACGGTAAGTATAGATCTTTTTGATACAGATAATCCTCTATCTGCATTCTCCAATGTTGATATTTTTTGCCATTGAACTTCTCCATTCTCAGTTTACTTTCTTCTGCCATTGCTTCTCCCACTCAAACAGAAATCCCTGTGAGTAACTTGTAATCAATACACACTAACCAGATCTGAAACACCTGTTAGTCAACCTGAGCTCTGATACCACTTGTTGGAGATCAACCAACAATGTTGATTACTATATGAAATCAATTAAATGCAAAATTAAACCAGAAAGATAAGTAACTAGAATCAGAAAATAGCAAACAATAAGAGATACAAGAAACCACCCTAAAAACTTGTATTAAACTCTCTACAGAAGGAATACAATTGAAGAAACTTCTTTTCTCCCACACCTCTCTCAGATGTACAGATCTCTTTCTAGATCTCTTTCCCTCAAGAGCTCTCTCTCTCTCAATTACAATCAATTCCAACAATCTGGATTGATACACATATACAATCTTGTACTGTTTAATTCAACATTACACACACTAAGCTATGAAGAATTATCCCTATTATATAGAATTAGGGATCATGAGCAATGCAATTACAACCAATAGATGCACCTCCTAATCAAGGGCTCTAAACAGTCTTACTAATAATAGAGATGTGGACTTAAGACTATCACTTAATCCTAGCATGCAAACATTCTGTTCTGTCCACGAAAATAGATTCTGAATGCACAGGTGACCGATGTTGGTCTCTTCCTGTCTGCCTGTGACCGACATCAGCTGAACATAACCGACGCTGGCATCTCCCAGTTGACTCCTGACCGACGTCGGTCTCTCCTAACCGACGTCGGTGACTGTGTAAATCTTGAAACTTGCAAACTCGCTCATTTGGTGAATCTTTTAGCTCCACACCTCAACACATAGGACCTAGTTAGGGTTATTGCATAGTTTTTCTTGACTAAATGCTTTGGAACCCTCATTAATGATTTTATTATGGTAAGAGATCCCTTGGCTAGGTATAGTAGATCCATCTTGGTCATGACTCTAAATATTTAATGTATCAATAATCAGAAGTGTAAGTAAGATTTATCTTCTTCGAGCTAGGATTGATTTATAGATCAGTTACATTTACCTTTGTAGATATACTGGTGAACTCGACGTGAATCTAACCCTTGTAGGTTTTCTTTCACACCAACATTTTTGTCTTCATTTATATTCTTATATATTTATAGTATTGTATCAAACCAGTGACTATAGTTATAACTCTCTATGCATAGGTTTAACACACACTTCAAAATGAATTTGTTCTATCTGTGTAGGTCTTTATTAATTATAGTTTATTAAATCAAGCAATTTGACATAATATTCTTCTTTAGTTCCAGATTAACATACATAGTTGAACATGTCAAATTTGTCTGCTATTTTCTTCTACCAATATATAGGTTAATAAACACTGTCAAACATGTCAAATTTGTTATTCATGCAAATTTATCTTTGAATGAATTGGATGAGATGGCGTCTGGCATAAATAAGTCTGTGGGCTCAGTGGAAGTCCCCAGGGAGGATGGCTCCTTGCCTAGGGTGAAATCTGTCCCAATGGAATCGATGTTTATCAATGACCACTCTAGGCTCAGCAAGGTCAATGGCTGCTTGCCTCGCACCCAAGAACGCCTTGTGTTGATTCTCCCTCCTGAGTCAGTGAAGGATGATGTGGAGTACCTGGCCGCCCATGCCCTGATTTGTAAGTTATTGGGTATTTGAATCTCCCTGTCCACCCTGGAGGCTTGGATTCACAGGTCTTGACAGATAGATGGAGACTTTGATATCATGTTAGCTGGAAACAACTATTTTATGGTCAATTTCACCTCCGTTGCCGATAAAAATCAAATTTTTGAGGGCGGTCCCTACTTCTATAACCGTAATGGACTTTTCCTCAAGCCCTGGCATGTGAGATTTAATTCTACGATGGAACTCCCTGCCTGTGTATCGGTGTGGGTTCGCTTGCCTCAGCTCCCTCTAGAATTCTAGAGAGAAGACATACTATGGCAGATAGCTGCCATGTTGGGCACACCAACTGCTATTGCTCACCAAACACTGGAAAATAAGGTAATCACCTATGCCCGTATTTGTGTTGAAATAGATTTAAATAATCCTCTGCCAGATTCAATGGAAATCTGCCTGGGATCTTCAACTTGGCTCCAATAAATTGACTATGAATCCATCCCCTTTCACTACCGTGTCTGCCATGTGTACGGCCATTTACACCATCAATGCCCTCATGCTTCCAAAAGTGAGGGGACACCTGCTAAATCTCTGGGTAAGCGGATAGCCTATGATGGCAAGGAGGCTGGTCTATCGCCCCAAGCTGAAATAATGAATACATAGTCTGTTAGTATTGCAAAAGGGAAAGCCCAAGCTAATTTGTCAAACCAGGTGCAAGCTCCAACTGAACACTCTGTTCCAGGCATGGATGGTTTTATCCTGGTCCGACGTCATGCAAAAGGCCAAGGTCAAAAGTGCATGAATCTGGATCGACAAATCGAACTCGAGTTTAACAGATTTGAGATGCTTGATTATATGGCCATTAAAGATGGCATTTTGCCAACAGACCAGGAAGGCCTTTCAGTGTTAGAGGAGCAGAGGTTGGGCCCCAGTGAGTCACAAGATATGGTAACACAATTGATACTAGAGAGTTCTCTTGGCCCGAAAGATGGTGCCCTTGTGGTATCTTCAGCTCAGCTGGACAAAGAAGTTCGCTGGGTAGATCTGGTCAAAGATGTAGATGCTACCAGAGAGAAAAAGGATCTTCATCTGCTCTTGGTCTATTCCAAAGACCGTTTAAAAAATCTTCCTCTACCACACCATCCAGAGTTGGGCACAGGAAGGATCAGGATAAAATCAAACTTACAGGAGATTTATTGGTGGAATTAGGGGTGGTTAGGACCTTGGACGAGCATTTCCCTCATTCTACCCAATGATTGTTTTATCATGGAATGTAAGGGGGTTAAATAGCACCCCCAGACAAAAAGCTATGCACAATCTTGTGGGTGAACAATCTCTAGATATTTTCTATATCCAAGAAACCAAACTTTTTATTGATTCTATGTTAACTTATATGCCCAATATCTGGTTCGGTGCACACTGTCAGTGTGTGGGAGCTGTGGGCAGCTCTGGAGTCTTGGCCATAGGTTAGGACTCGAGGAAAGTAACACCTTTGCACTAGATTGCTCATCTCTTGGCTCTTTCAATGGTGGCTATGTCACTTGAATCAGGATAGCTAATCTTAGTCACTTTTGTTTACGCTCCTGTTGACCTTTCGGGACAGCTCAAGCTATGGGAACACATTTGGGCTGTCAGAAGCTGTCATCCCTTTCTCCCATGGATTTTTGCTAGATATTTCAATGTGGTTCTTATCCTGGAAGAGAAGAAGGGAGGGCTGGCTCGCATAGGCCCCTCCTCTAAAGCATTGCGCCAAAATATTGACAGGTTACGCCTCTCTGATGTGAAACCTTTGAATAGGTTCTTCACTTGGAACAATCGAAGAACTAGTAATGCTGCTGTTTCTGAGTGCCTAGACAGGTTCCTTGTCTCCTGCTTTTGGCATTCTATCTCTACCTCTCTCACTTTTGAAATTCTTGACTGGAGAGGCTCCGACCATTGGCCCATCAAGCTCTCTACCAGCCATATTGCTGGACCAAAGAAACCTCCTTTCAAATTCCAACTGATGTGGCTTCGTGACTCTTCTCTCCATGATCTCATGCTTCATTGGTGGAGACAAGGAGCGCCTCCCCATGGGACCGCTATGTATTCCTTTGCTAAAAAAATTTAGTTTGTTAAAAGAAAGCTACAAATTTGGAACAAAATTTCCTTTGGCAACCTTCATTCTAGGAAGAAGAGGGCACAAGACCAGCTTGATGAGGTCACATGCCAGATCTGTGACCTAGGCTTTTCTGAAGAATTTCAAATAGCTAAATCTCAGGCTGCATTGGAGTTAGCTGAGTGGGAACTTCATGAAGAAATATTCTGGAAACAAAAGGCCCGAATAGACTGGCTCCAGGAAGGGGACAAGAACATGGCCTTTTTCCACAAGTTTGTTCAGGTAAGGCGCAACATGAACTACATCACTTCTCTTGCTGTCCAGGATGGCCCACCTCTTACGTCCTCAGAAGCTATATCTAGGGAAGCTGTTCAGTTCTTTTCTACTCTATTCTCAGCTGATCCACCTATGGATGAGATGGCAAAAAGTACGGTTTTGTCTTGCATTCCCCCAGTGGTTCCCCTAGGTATGAATGATTCTCTTATGCACCCCATTGGCATGGCCAAGGTGGAAGAGGTGGTCTTCAGCCTCCGCAAAGGCAAAGCCCTAGACCCAGATGATTTCCCTACAAAATTCTTTCAAGATTTTTGGGACATCAGCAACCAAGATCTTTTGGATGTCGTGCAAGAATCTTTCTCCAGTAAAGAAATTCTTAGAGCGCTGAATGTAACCTTTTTAGTCCTGATTCCAAAGAAAGAACAGGCCAACCAGCTGGATCATTTTAGGCCCATCGCGCTTTGCAATGTCGTCTACAAAATCATTACCAAGCTTATAGCTTAGCATCTCAAAGCTTGTCTCCCCATGGTTATTTTAGAAGAGCATGGGGTTTTGTAGTAGGTAAGCAAATTCTGGATGGTGTGGTCATGGCTTTTGAAGCCATCCACTCTATGAGTGTGTCTCAGGAGTGCACCATGTTTATTAAGCTAGACTTAGCTAAAGCTTTTGACAGAGCCAATTGGAACTTCCTGCAAAAATTTCTTCTAGTGTTTGGGTTCAACCAGGACTGGGTTCGCTGGGTGCTTAGTTGCATCTCTACGCCCTCCTTTTCTATCCTTATCAACAGAGAACCCTTAGAGCTTTTTAGTGCCTTGAGAGGCCTTCGCCAAGGTGATCCGCTCTCTCCGTTCTTGTTTATTATCTTGGCTGAGGGACTTGGGTGTCTCCTCAAGTTTCATGCCTCTCAGAATCTACTCCATGGCTGGAAATGGGGGAATGGCATGATTACCTTGACTCACCTTCAGTTCGTTGATGATAGTATTCTAATGGGGCATGCGCGGATTAGTGAAGCTGAAGCCTTTTGCCTCACACTGGATACTTATTTAGTGGCTTCTGGCCTGAAAATCAATGATCACAAGTCCTCCATTTTCTTCTTCAACACTCTTGATTCCATTCAGCGTAGGATTTCCACCATTCTAAGGTTTCAGGCTCAGCCTCTTCCTGTGACTTACTTGGGGATTCCTATAGTGGTGGGAAGGCAACCCAGGATTTTTTGGCAGAACATCCTTGATAAACTTAAGCAAAAAGTTAATCATTGGACACACAGGTGGCTCTCTACTACTGGCAGGGTGACTCTCCTACAATCTATGATCTAAGCTCTTCCCATTTATCACAGCATGATTCAGGCTGCTCTGATGTACTTTCTCAAATAATTTGATGCTCTTTCTCACCAATTTCTTTGGAGCGGCAATTTGCTAAGCTCCAAATGGAGCCTTATTAATTGGACCACTGTTTGCCAACCAAAAAAGGAAGGGGGCCTCGGCCTTCGCTCAGCCATCTTATCCAACCAAGCTCTTGCAGTTAAGCTCTACTGGCGGTGGTGCTCCAACCAATCCCATCTTTGGGCCCGCATCCTGTCCTCCAAGTATTTTCCTGGGGTTGAACCCTCTGATATTGCCAGGCTCCCTTTGGAGGGAAGAGGGTCTATGGTGTGGAATACCCTCAAGCTTGGAGCCCAGTTGGTGAAGAGAAGCCTATTCTGGATTTGCAATAGTGGCACTGATGCTCTCTTTTGGAGTGACTCTTGGGGCGAGTCGCCCCCTCTTTTATCTTCCCACCCTCATTTGCAGCCTCTTTGTGACTCATTTCACTCTGCCAGATGGATCACAGTGGCTCATTATAAGGAAGCCTTCAACCTGGGCATGGCTACTGGTTACCACTGGAAAAGTTCTTTGGACTGGCCATCGGGTGGCTCCTCGGATGATCGCTTGGAGCTGTCTCAGATTCTTGCCTCTAAAAGGTGCTCCTCCTTGCTGGGCCGTGATGTTTTGGCTTGGGGAGGTGACTCTTCTGGGCATTACTCGGTGTCCTCCAGCTATCTATCTCTTACTAAGTATCATTTCGGTGAAGTTGTCTTCTTATGGGCGTCAAAAATTTGGAATTGTTTGTCGTGGCCTAAGTGTAATTTTTTCTTATGGGTTCTGGTTCACAACAGGTGTCTTACTTGGGAGAATCTCTACAGGCGTGGCTTTTAGGGGCCTTCGTATGTATCCTTTGCCACTCTAGTGAAGAGTTAGGATCACACCTTTTTTTCTAGTGTCCCTACGCTAGACAGATATGGCATCTCTGGTGGAATGCTTGGGGCTGCCCCTATTGGCACGTTCACTCGCTTTTAGATTTCTGGGAGTGCCTGCCCCAGCCTCCTTCAAAAGCTTCTACTCTTCAGTCTGCCTGGATTATTAGTCCCTCTCTCATCTTATGGAACATCTAGATAGAGAGAAATAGAAGGATTTTTAGAAACTCCCATCTTGAGATTAGAGCCCTGTGGCTGAAAATCACAAGTGCTATATAGGAAACTATTCAGGTAAAGGGTGACTGCGTGACAAACCTTGGTTTTGAGGATGCTGCCACACTTGCTCGTCTCACCTTAGCGCCCTCTAGCCCCTTCGCTTCTACTCTTAACTCGTGCTTAGCGTCTCAGGCCTGAAAACATCAGCCACGACTAGTCAACAGGGTGGGGTGTTGGACTCCCCTTGCTCTTGGTGTTGTCAAAATTAACACTGACGGATCAGTGCGTGGGAACCCAGGTCCTACTGGCATCGGGGGGCTCGATCGAGACAGCCTTGGGAATGTCTATTTTCTTTTCTCAATCTTCAAGGGGCATCACACGAACAATCTAATGGAAGCCATGGCTGTCTTGGAGGCTGTCCAGCTGTGCTGTCAACAGGGCTGGTATAATATTATTTGCGAGTCAGACTCGCAGGTGGTTGTCAACCTTTTAAATAATCATAATTTCGGTAAAGTGGATTGGCAATTGAATACTATTATCCATCAGATTCTTTAGCTTAGTACTTCCCTAGATTTTGTGATCTTTAAACACATCCCACGTGAGTGGAATGGGGTTGCAGATTGCTTGGCCAAATGGGCCTCGGAGCATGGTCCTCCTTGGTGCATATCTGATCAGGGGATGCTTCCTAGTATTTTATTCCAGGAACTAGCCCATCTTGTGGACCAGGGTAAAGTTTTGTAATTTGCTTCATTCTTCTTAATAATATTTTTACCCCTCTTTTAGTTAAAAAAAACATGTCAAATTTGTTCATTATTCCTTCTTTAACACATAGGGTTTTGCATAACTTGGTTGAACCAATCGACCTAGTTTGTAGAATTTGAAAGCAACAATTAGGCACTACAACATAACAAATTGCAATCTAAATAATCTTCAATCCTACCAAGGTTCATTTCTCATATCTCTCTATCATTTTAGTTCTTCCTTTAATTCTATTTTTCACAAGATGGCAGTCTTTAAAACTACAACTCTACAACTAACTAGGTCGACCTAGTTGAATTAGTTTTATAGTCTGCCTTCTATCTGAGAGGCATAGTCGACCTATTTAAATTTATTCTTAAAGACCTTGCTTATGTATAATAGTAGCAACCCAATTGACTCTATTCTATATTGTTTGCATACGGTGTCGCCTCAACCAACTATGTACTATTATCAATTGAGGAATTAACATCTATTTACTAGTAATTATTTCACATTTTCTTTTTAGTTGTTTGCATGATTAGAGTAACTCACATAGTCTAATTAGGTGGTTTTAAAATTGCCAGTTTAGTTAGACTATTTTATTCTTTTTCACACACTAACACACCACTTAACACTAAAAAACATTAAACATTTGTCTTCTTAAGGGTTACCTAATTGGATTTCATCACCAAGGGGGAATCCAACTTGATTTGCTAACCAAGTATAAATATGTGGTTAATGGTATATATTGGTAAAACATCTGACACTCTTATCATTGTAGGATAGTGAAGTGAGGGGGTAGGCCTTAATACTAAGCTAGTAATATTGCTAATACAAATCATTTTTAACCCAACTATCCTGAAACCAATCATAAATTTCTTTTTGGTTCCCTATTTCAGCCAACTCTCTTACCACTTTAAAATCAAACTTTCTAATAATATAATAACACTTAGGGTGACCAATTAATTAGCATTTAATTTTTAGTTGATTGCTTGATCTTTAATCATTGTGTGTTGTATTTCAAAACTTGCATTGGCCATTGTTGATGCAAGGTTTATGCTATGTGCCCCAATTGGATCAATCACTTTGATCCAACTGTTTGTGTGCTTACTTTCATTATTCCTTAAAAATTATATTGTAAAAATTTTACATGTTTTAAGACACTGCCATCTTAGTCAATATAGTCTCCTATAGACTATTTTATCTTCCTGTCAATAGTACATAATCGACCTGCATGACTATGTCTTCTTATCCTCCTGTTCAGTTATCTATTTATCAATACATAGTTGATCTACATGATTGTGTATCCTTATCATCTTGTTTAGTTTTATTGTCTATAATACATAGTTGACCTGAATGACTACGTGTCCTTATTTGTGTATTCTCTTCCCTAGGTTATAAAACATAGTCAACTAATTCAACTTTGTATCTTATTTTTTAATTTTGTCTTTGCATCATCACCATCCTTTTTAACCTTTCTCCTTCATCATGAACTTCTTATTTGAGGACAACACATATTTGAACTAAAAAGATATGATGAACTTTACTAATCCCAATAGGTTTACCCATAAACAACTTGTGGCTTCCAGTTTGGATGAATGTAATGTGCATGTGGCCACTCACACTATAAATTATGGGACTCTTCCTCATGCCTCTTCAGTTTGTAACCCTCTTTTCTCCTTAGAAGAACAACTTGAAATAGAGTATAATCCAAAAATGCTTTTCTTGATTAATGAGTTTCCTTAACATTGAGGAAAAGACCCTTCCACTATGTACAACCTTATGACAAGTGGTCAAGAACAAGAACCCCATTCACCTTCCCCCCATTCTCACATGGATTTGAGGGTGATAGCCTTTTTTATTCTCAACCTCTTCCTTCTCTTTTGACTCCTTCCCATACTATGACCTCTACTTCCTTGATATCTTCTACCTCCATGCCAAGTATCTATACTAACATGATAGGTTCAACATATAGTGGGCCTTTTCTAAGACCCCTCCTTCTCAATCACTCTGCTAGTGCATTGTTTGATACCAATGGCAATCATGCCACTAGTGTTTCATTTTCTTCTGTTGATGTAGTTTTTTTATCCATTATATGGTTTTCCTACACACACATATATATATATTAAGATTTATTAGTTGGAATAATTAGGTCACTTAGGTGCAATAATGAGGCCATTAATTGCACATGCTTATTTTTAGTCAACATGGTTACACTATTCATTTGGCAACTAATATTGACATGTGAGGCTTGGTATGTTGCACATGGGTTTACTATTCACTTGGCAACTGAGCTATGTTATCATTTCCAAATAGATATGGTTCAATACCTCTTATTTACCTATATAAGGACCTCTCCTCCAAGGAATTTGAAGTGGATTGTGTGGATTATTGCAGTATTACAGTTTGTCTAGTGTAGATTTTAGTAGGTTATTTTTTTTTTAGGCCATTTATTATTGCTCTAGAGAGCCCATTAAGACTTTGTGCTTGGGTGTATGCAAATAGGCTATTGTAAGCTTTGTATATCAGCCTTATTCATTAATACATGCTATTGTAGTTTCTACTCTCATTGTGATTTCATTCATTACAACAAAGTTGTGTGTTTGATCTTCCAGTATTCAATCTTGGACATCTCATATGCAGATGATTCTAACATGGTATCAGAGTGGAGTTAGTAAACAAACATCAATTTCTTTTGTTGTTTGAAATCTTGAGTAATATATTGTTTTGTATTGTCCATCGATTACTAAGAGGGTTTACAAAATTTCATGGTTATTTTGAATTAAAAATATCAAAAGCCTCAAGATTTGTAGGGATCTTTTTTTTTGGTTTTAGGCTAGATTCTCTATTGCTTGTATTAGTTTTGATAAATCTCATATGTAGGTGGTTCACTCAGCAAACATAAAAGGTTGCACTTACATGAAATATACATGACCTAGTTAGTGGTGTTATCAGCCTTGGTGCTGGTCTGATGACCTGGGAAGAGTCAAAGACCTATTTGTTTGGCCTTCCATAACCCATCTTGGCCCACATACTGGTTTCAAAGTGTTCTTTTAGCCTGCACACTGTTTATGGCCTCTCCTAGAGTCCTCATATACCTAGAAGTGTTTTTTGCTTATTATAACCATATAAAAGCTCACTAAATCTGATCTTGGCCTATGTATTGACCACTTAGCCTACTTATTGGCTCTCATGACCTACTTGGTGGTGTTACTAGCCTTCTCGAACTAGGTTGACACCATTGTAGTTTGGTTCGAAGTTGTTTCAGCCTAGTTGAACATTTTATGTTGGGTGATGGTGGTTCTTAGAGAAAGCTAAGCTCATATGGATTTCCATTTATTCATACTTGTGTTGTAGACCTTGATTTACAAACTTGTGATCTCCTTGGTAGTGCCTTTGGTATGATCTACCTCGTCAAATAAGGTTATGATCTCCATATTGGCATTTAAAGACACTTGGTCAATGACGTCTTGCTACCCACATATTTCATATCACCTTACACATAACCCATGACCTCTAAATATTTTTAAAAATGCTTCAAAATTTAAAAAAGGGTAAACTTTTGAAAACTTTAAATATTGATTTGTGATTTGTAACACATGATGCATTTATAGGCTAGTTGGTGGGGATCATTTTGTAAGAACAAAGTGTGGTTGGAGTTCAAATGTTCAACTCCTACTCACACCATTATTTTTTTCAAATTAGTTTAAAAAAAAAAAAAATGATGACAATGTACTAAATGGATGCATTTTTAGTGGAAATTGAGATCCATTTTGAGAAGCTTTTTTGTGGTGAATTTAGGTTTTTTTGGTCAATTCTAAGGGCTACACAAGATTCATGCCCCATTGTATAATATTTATGAATGTCAAAGACCACTGGGTGAGGTCCAATATAGTAGGAGGTCAGTTACCCTCGTAGTAAAATAAGCTTATTTACACATATTGCTTGTGGATGTATTCTCAACTAAGTTTGACGTTCAATACTTGAGCATGTATTATACTTGTAAACTGGGGGGGGTTATTATTGATAATTATGGAGGGGAGACATATATTTACTGATGCTTATGGGTAGAGTACATCTCTATGTTTGTATAGTGGATTTAAATATACTTAGGTACCTAACAAGGCCTTGTTATCAGGACCCAAATCTTCTACCCACTTAAGCTATGCTTAAGGCGGGGGTGTTGGTCTAGGTTTTTAATCCATTATATGGTTTTACTACACATTTATATTAAGATTGATTAATTGGAATAATTAGGTCACTTAGGTAAAATAATGAGGTCATTAATTGTGCATGCACATGCTTATTTGTAGTTAGCATGGTTGCACTATTCATTTGGCAACCAATATTGACATGTGGAGCTTGACATGTTGCACACGGGTTTACTATTCACTTGACAACTAAGATATTTTCTCATTAACAAATGGTTGTGGCTCAATACCTCTTATATGCCTATACAAGGACCTCTCCTCCAAGGCATTCAAAGTGGATTATGTAGAGTATTGTAGTATTACAATTTGTCTAGTGTAGATTTCAATAGGTTGTTTAACATGTACGCCATTTATTGTTGCATCAGAGATCCCATTAAGCCTTTGTGCTTATGTGTGTGCCTATAGATAATTGTAATATTTGTATAACAACCTTATTCATTAATACATTTTATTGCAATTTCTACTCTCATTGTGATTTTATTCATTACAACAAATTTGTGTGTTTGACCTTTTAGTATTTGATCTTGGCGTCTCATACACAGATGATTATAACATCTTCTCATCCTTCTACTAGTTCATATTTCATAACACATGATAATTATGCTACTAGTGCCTCTTTTTATACCAACGCTTCCTAAGCCACCAGTGCCATACATGCCACTAGTCACAGTGGTACCCAAGCCACTAATACCAATGCTAATGCTTCACATGCCACACACACTAATCAGAACACCACTCAAACCCATCAACTTTTGTTGCAAACTCTTAACCAAATGAATGCTTCCAAGATAATAATTCCAACCAAATGATGCAAATGTAGAATCACCTTAGACACCTCCAATATAAACCTCAACAGGTTCCATGGAGAGCACACAATCAAAATTCCCCCACCCCACCTTAGGGATTCCCATGGAGACCTCATCCCCCAACCACCTCTTATTAACAAAAGAATTAAAAATATTCAAAATGAACCTCTTATGCCTCAAATTTCCAACATAGATATAGGAGGTATCACCCCTATCATTAGCTATAATGGGTCAACTGATCCTATCTTACTTTAAAAACATTTGGTAATCTATACAAAGATTGGGTCAAGTTAAACACCTTTACCACTACCAAGATATTAGAAAAATCCCTTTCCAAAGATGCTTTAGATTGGTATAATCAACTCAAGTCTCATTCTATCACTAGTTTGGAATATCTAGTTAACACTCTAGTACAAGAATTTCAAACTAGTGACCTCCCTGAGAATACCTTGGCTCATTTTATCAATTGAAAGCAAATCGAGATTGAAACTACACAAGATTTAATCAAATGGTGGAAGACCTTGTCTAATAATTGTGATCGCAACATGATGGATGATAATATCTTTCATCTATTCACCAATGCTCTCTATCTGAAGTTGTAATATCGGGTTAGGACTCTCTCTCCATAAACTTAGGAAGAGGCCCTTGACCAAGCCAAGCACCAAGATTTTCTCATACATCAGTTTGAGCCATCCCAACCTCCTATGGTCATTCACATGCTCATCAAAAATAAAAATAGAGAGCATTGGTATCTGAAGTTGCAATATCAAGTTAGGATTCTCTCTCCACAAACTTAAGAAGAGGCCCTCGACCAAGCCAAGCACCAAGATTTCCTCATACATCAATTTGAGCCATCCCAACCTCCTATGGGAACTCACATGCTCATCAAAAATAAAATAATCATGCTACCAATAATGGTGTCACTGATTCCTATGATACCATTCGTAATAGTCAATATATTACTCCTGATCTTGCTTTGGAGCAAACTTCCCCTTTAAACCACACTGATAATCATCAATTTTATTAAATAAACAACATCAATGTTCATAATCCATTATCCTTAGAAAAACTCCAAAATTATCTACCAAGGCCTCTTCCACAAGAGCTTGATCCCACTCGCTCCATGAAATCATGGTATGATCCAAATAAATTGTGTTGATTTCATGTTAGTTGGGGTCACTATGATGAAACTTGCAGGTAATTGTGTAATTTAGCTATGGATTTCCTCCTTGGTCCAAATTTAGATCATAATTCCCTCATTATTAAACATCAACAAGCCTATGACATTTCCTTCAAATCTCCTGAAAGACAAAATGAAAATCAATAATTAAACCAAGTTAATGTTGATTTGGCCATTTACAAAGATCCTCTTCCAAACCATCAAAATAATAATGACAAGATTACCCCTTCCACCAATAACATTGAAAGTCTTATAGACCAACCTCCCAAAGAGAATGTGGTTAATATGAATAATATGCAAAGGGTAGATGCTTTCATCAATTTTTATCCTACACACCAACCATCCTAAACTTTTTGTGTTATCCAAGATTCTTCCCTAACTCGCCTAATATAACTGGGGTAAGAGGACCCCGTATCTTTTGTAATGTAATAGAGGTGTTAGGGGGTCCTCTTTCCCCATATCTGGGGTAAGAGGACCCCCTAACACCTCTATTAGATTACACCTCTCATATTATTTATATAATTTCCCCAACCTCTTTACCCATTGACAACATCATTCAAGCTTATAATACCACTTCTTCACATCAATCCCAAGATAAAAATAAATCAACTACCTCATCCTCTCAAGACAATTAACTAATTTGTTCCCACACTAAACCAACCATGTTCTATCAACACAAGTTTGAAACCACTTCTAATCATCCTTCCCAGGAGATCCTCCAACATTACACACCTCTATCCAATAATCCACTAATGGGTTATGATGAATGGGACACTATCACAGAGCTTGCCAATCTCCCATCTCAAATTTCCTTTGTCAAAATCATGTGGACTTCTCCACATCATCACAACCAGCTTATGCAACTCCTATTTGAAATGAACATCTCCCATCCTCCCCTACTAGGACATGAAGATACTTTATCTGGGTTAGAAGATAAAATCTTGAAATAATATGAAGAGATGTATATACAAATTGATGAAATAATGGATACTTCTCTCTCTCTCTCTCTCTCTCTCTCTAATTTCCTATTGCTTCTATGATCCCAGATGAAATTCTACTTCATGCGTATGATCCTCCACTCTTTATAATCATTCAAATCAGTGACATCCAAGTCAAGTATGCTCTAATTGATTACGGTTCAAGTATTTATGTTACCTCTCTTGACTTTATTAAAACCCTTAGATATTTTTAGAGTAATCTGAAGTCCATGGGAAACATATGTCAAGGTTATGATCATAGGCAAATGCCTCCTTTGGGCTATGTGTGGCTCCCTATTATTGTCCCACCTATCATTGTTCAAGTGAAGGTTATGATCTTTAATTTTCCCCTTTCCTATAATATCTTTCTTGGTAGGCCATAGACTCATCACTTGAGGGATGTTGCCTCTTATACCTGCATATGTGTCAAGTTTCCTCATAATGGTGTTATTTGTAGCTTTCAAGGCAACACTAACCCTTAGAATTTTGAACAAGTCCAAGATCATGGTGTATTAAAAATTCCAATCCTTGAATACTTACCAAGTGTTCCATTATGAAAATCTCAACATTTAATTTCTCTATCAACTCTACACAATGTTATCATGGTCACCTGCGAACTCACAAGGAATATACCACCTAACCTCCTAGATTTAGATGATGATGAGCTAGACAAGATCAACCTAAAAATAAAAACTTTAGATTTCTCTCCTCATCTCTTTTCATAGCTTCCACCATCTTTGAAGTGAAGTTCCCATCAACCACCTAGCGATGACATACTTGTAGTCTTAACTAAGACTCAACATTCTATTCACCACATAACTTTTGATGAGAAAGTCATACCTACTTGTGCCATTGATCTTTATACACCTGACTATGATGATGGTTGCACTTTAGATGATCCATTCCTAGGAGGTCTTGTTTAGGATAGGGATGTTGAGATCCTTGATTATCATTATTATTTATTTTAGTCTTTTCATTCATCTTATCATATCCCATCTTATATAGTTCTTAATTTTAGCATTATTACTCTTGTTCATAGGGTAGAGATGGCATATTCACATGACACACCACCAATTTTTAAATAAGCTCTTAGGATCATACTTATATATTGTGCTATGACTGGCCCCTATCGATTCACTAGATACTAGAATCCCTCTAGCCTACTCTCCCCTGATATGATTGCTACTGCCCTTAAGCCTTCCATCCATCCTACTCTTCCCTCTGTTGAACTTAGTCCAAATCATATTCTTTTTATACCCTTAGCTAAGTCTCTTCCTACTTTTATTCTATTTCTCCTTTAGATGAGCCTTGCCTAGTCTCTCCACCAGCCTTGCCTCTCCTTGGTGATGTCCTACTTCCTTTAACATAACTTGGTCCTTTGCCTACCTAATGGGCTGATCATCCATACCATGACATTCATAAAGTTGTTGGTTATTAGACTAGAGATTGTAAAATATACCAACCTTCCCTAATTTTTGTTTCTAATCCCTCTATTTTTACACCCATAGAGTCTACTAACAAGTGTATTTATTACTTCCATGATAGATATAATCATTCCTCCACCCATTGTTAAAAGATTTGACAATATATTGACACCTTGAATCCTACTCTTCCTTAGCCTACATATAAGGTTATACCTCCTCTTAAGTGTTTACCCAAGCATATTCCCAAATATGGAGAGGTATATTATTTGTGGCATCAGTGCGGTACCCATCACATTGATCATTATCGCATCCTCCAACAACATCTTCAGGATCACCTTATGACCATTCATGCACCTGTTATTCCTCCTCCCATAGGTCATACACATAAGAAGGCTCCACCTTCTTCTCCCATGGTCCTTCCACCTATGGTCCTTTCTTCCCACATGGTTTCTCCACCCATGATCCCTTTTTCACTTGTGGTTCCTCCACTCATGGATCCTCCTTCACCTGTGGTCCTTTCTCCATTGGTGACTCTTTCCTATCCCATAGATTCTTTTCCTATTCCTTCTCCTGAATATCTTATGCACGATGGCCCTCATGAACATGATACTTTAGTCATGCCTACATTTTCTATCAAAGAGATTTGATGAGAGGTCTTTTCCTAACTTTAATTGAAGATCAATGAGACTCTCATTGTAGTTAGCATCTAGATGCACAAAGATCTATAAGATGTTATGGATAATGTTTGTGGACAAATTTACCAGTACTTATAAACAAAACATGGTTTTCCTTCACTTTTTTATTTATTTTTATTTTAGATGTGTGCTCCATTTTTATACTTATCTACTTTATAGACCATTTATCTCTATGTCAAATTCTTGTTTCATTTATCTATCTTACACGGTTCTTTATATTCTACATTATGTGTTTTTTTATGGTGTCATATTCTTTCCTTATGATCTCTTATGGTTTATTTTTTATGACTACATGCTTCTCTTTATGAGTTCATTTATTTCTATGGAGTCTTATTATTTTCTCATATTTGTTTGTTACTTTATCTCCATAACACAGATAGTTATTATTGTGACTTGGTTATACACACCTTGTTCCCCATAGTAATCCTTATTTACCATGTGATTAGATAGCAAACATAATAATATCATTGTAATTCTCTTTCTTACTGATCCACTTTGGATCTCCCTTTATTTCCCTTATTTCATTTTGAAAACCAAACATACACATGGTTGGAACTTGAGATAAAATATTGGTTCGTAGGTAAACCTAAGTGTTTTTAGTCAGTCGTGCCTTCAGATACTTATCTTCCTTTAGCCAAATTCTAAATCTCATTCATGTGTATCACTTTGTTTCTCATGCTAGTTATTGGAAGTCTGTATGGAGGAGGAATCTTAAAGTCCATAAAATTTTAAAAGCCAAATCATTTTAACAAAAGGCAATGATATAAAAGACAACATTCAAAATTTCAAAAGTCAAATCACATTAAAAGACATGATTCAAAGCACATATCCTTTTTTTAATCAAATCTCAAACTCCACAATTAGCCTCATGATAGAGTCGAGGTACATTAGGATGTGGTAGGCCAGTAGATTGGGAAAGGAGAATAAAAAATATCTTAGTGTTGCCTACTTTCTCACACATGTACCTAATCTTCGCATTAGATTGATGGCTCTATAAGAGGTCCTAAAGATCGAGGAACATGTTGTGTGAAGGTAAGTCCATTTTCTTTTCTTATTCCAAAACCCAACATGATTTGATTTTATTATCTCACTTATTTGCATATACAACTTTGTGATTATTGAGAATGGGTATTCTTTGTATGTTGATGGTTATTAACTACTTAATGTCTTTTTTGTGTCCTTATAGTGTATCATGTTTCCTAAGGTCTTCTCATAGATGCCTACATTGTGATTTCTACATTTATTCTTTCATTTACAATAATCTTAATATTCCCCCCTGAGAAATATTATTTTCTTAGTTGATCACTCCACCTAGGGATTCCATTTGTGAGTTGAAATGTAAGACTATGCATAGGACCAGGCTTTCCTAAAAAAATACCACATTTACAAAATTCTATTTTAAAAATATTTCTCAATTGCCTCCAGCTCATTTGTGTTCCCTTTGTGAGTTGAAGTGTAAGACCATGGATAGGACCAAGCCTTCCTCACAAAAATTTCTAATACCCAAGTCACAATGAAATTACACATGTCAAATTTGACATAAGTAGTGATTTATTATGATTTATATGTCATTGACATGCTTCCCATATTGATATATAATGTTTTTTACTTACTCCATCGATATTTCACTTTTATCTTCTTATTCTCTAAGTGCATGTAAGATTACAACCATTTTCTTAAATTTTTCATTCTTCTCAACTTGAATTAGTGTGATCAATTTAAGTTAAATTTTTCTAATTTTGTTTATCTTTTATACTTCCCAACGTGATTTAGTATGATTTATTGACTTAATTATTTTTTTTACACCATTTGATTTTCATGTGCTTTCCATTTTATTTCATTGTTTTCATAGTTCCTAATGTGATGTAGTGTGATTTTACTTGTTTTAACTTGGTGCAAACCTTTTACATGGTTTATAAAACATTTGTTACCTTTTTTACCATCTTTGATTTATTATATTTATTCATCTTTCATTATTACAGATTTACCATCGTGATATAGTGTGTAGTACATTTGTTTTTGATTACTTATACTTTTCCAAGTCATTTTTTGCCTTTTTCTTTTTAACCATGCATGTATATCAGATAATGCTAGAAAATGAAACACTTCACATATATTTACCATAACATACACAATAAAATCTAAATACATGTGCTAAATGGAAATATATCCATGCATCAACATCCAAAACCAAATATAACTCATGATATCAAATCCCACCATCAAAATCAATATCTATATACATCATGTGTTTTATATAATACAAGGTACAATAAACAAAATAACTCCAAATCTAAGGTTGAGTTCCATCCTACCTATCCTGTGGCCTAGCCACACTACCAATATATGCTTGGGACTATCCCTTCAGAACAATACACTATAATGAGGCAATCTAGGATCTCAAAGCTATTACATATCCTTGTAAATTGGCCACTTGAGCCTACACCTGTCCAAGCTAGATCATGGTAGCCATGTGCATTGCTCTTTCCTAAGCCAAAGCCTACCAAGTATGTGCCTCTCCCTCTCACACTCCTATCTATGGCTGAAATACATCCCCACACGTCTGCAATTAGCTCATAACCTTCCCCCCCAATCTAAACTAGCTTACCTAGGTAGTGACAGATGGTACCATAGGATCATCCAACTTGGTGGGGTTATACGAAGCCAACACCCTATCCAAAATGTCATGGTGCATAACCATAACTAGAGATACCCATTTGATCTCCTCCATTATAGGATCTATAAAAACAAATTCATATAGATATTAGATCATAGATATATCTCAAAATATATCTATCTACCATAAAATCACATACAACTAGCAATATAACATACCCCATGTTCTTCTACCCTCTCGACAACATCCCATACATATGAAGCATGAGATGGACCTAGATGACAACCCTAAAGTCATATAATGCTCCTTGCTCCCAAATGGACTGACACATGGCTATCACATATAATGGTACCTTGATGTCTGACTTCTGACATAACATGTGTACTATCATAACTTCAATCATGGCCTTCTAGATGTCTATAATCTCTATGATATATACATCAAATTAACTGACCCTTAATCTAGGATATATCCTATTTGAGCACATCACCCATAGGACTAGTGCTCTCCTCTTTTCTAGATCATTCAATGTCCTAGTGATCACTAGTGTCCCTCTCATTGATAGTCCTAATAAAACATGGACATCCTCTAGCATGATACCCACCTCTATGGTATCCCCATTTATTACCCATCAAAAAGTGTTAGTTAACCATTCCCATTATCCAAATAACATGACTATGAGATCAACACTAAGCAAGATGTACCTCATCTCCATGATGCCTCCAAATTATAGTGTGACCAATCGTGCTCTATCCACATCCTTCAATTGATCTAGTAGATTTGGTAGCCATGATGCATCTATCAGGTGCCAATACTTCTGGTGTATTTGTAAAATATTAAATAATAATGGATGTTTCAGATCTCCATGTCATAAATAATCAAAATACATTCTTAAAATTTAACACATTAGCCTTTTAAATCAATTGGTTTGAATTAGATTCTCAAATTTTTATAGAATAGACCCTTTTAATACTAAATTAGACCTATAGTTTATTTATGATACTAGATCGACCTCCTCAATTTCCTACTGGATCACCACATCAATATTAGATCAACCATTTTCTTGTTCTCAGATACTATATAGGCCCTATTGTACACAATCAACCTCTTTTCAAAATACTACATCGACTCTCATACACAAACTAAATCACCCCTATCATATGTAGTTAGCCTTTACCCCTTCCTAAATAAGTCAGATTACTACTATACAGTCAGCCCATTTTTAGCATACTAAATTGGCCCATTTATCTGCAATCAACTTCCTATTCTCCCTCATTTTATGAATTAAGTCAACTTGGTCAACTCTGTTCATCCATAATGGTGAGTTTTTACCCATTTATCATAGATGCCTTAGGCATTTGTTGGTCCAAATTCTTCCTACCTAGTAACCCATTTTACCCCTAGTTTATTTAAAACTTTCCTAGGGTTCATTCTGGTGCCTAATAGTTAAGTATCTATTCTTAGCTTAATTTCAAATTAAAATATTTAAAAATTTGAAATAACTAATTACTTACCTATGCTACACTCGTTGTGGCCACTATGCATCCTCCTTATCTCAGTTGTCATTTCCTCACTGTGATGGCTATTTAGCTCAACCTAGGTCTCTTAAAGCACTATTTTTTCAAAATAGTAAACATAAAAAATGAATTATTTATTTACCCTATTTATACTTACTATTACAAAATAATTTACCTTTTAAATATTTACCACTAGATTTCATCTTTTGACCATATCTTTATTTCTACTAAACTTTTTTTTTTGAACCATAAAATGTTCTAGAATTCTGACATCATAGAGAATATTTTCACCTATTATATGTATATATTACCAAAATTTTGATTTTTTGCTCCTTTTATAGGTTTACCTAATGTTCCCTACACCTTCACATTTTTTGCATTTCCTTCTCTATCTACAACACTAAGGTAAGTAAAAGTATGTGTTTTTCAATTTTGTCATTTCATTTATCTTATTTTTTTCTTACTATAATTATTTAGCTTCAACATTATGTGTTGCTATGTTTTTTTCCCAAAGCACCATCCTTTGTTGCACCTACGTGACACGTGATGAGCTTCAAGTGGGGCATATGTATACACATAATATTTTCAAACATTAGAAATTACTAATGCTTTCTCTCTTAAAAAAACCTATCAAGTCTCAATCTCTCTAAGTGCATGCCTTAAGGGGTGCACCAGGAAAGGGTGGGTAGACCATTGGTACTTTGTAGGATTGTTATCCCTTTACTATTACTTGTTGTGAATCCAACCATCTCTTAACAACATTACCCTAAGCTTCACCTCTTCTTTTGCACCCTTTTCTAGTCATTTTACACATTTATTAGCCATTCATTAGCCTAAAATTCCTTTTTGATAGTTTACAATACACTATTTGCCCCATTGACCCTGTACTCTAATTGACAAAACTCATTTAGGCTCTAGGTCGGCCCCCGACCGAAATAGACCAAGAACTAATTTATTTTTGTTAATTTTAATACAGAGTCAATTGGGTTGACCCTATTGACTAAAAATTAAAAAATGACAAGCGTTATATTAAACTATATAGACACATTCATTTCATCATATATTAGATAAATAAGAGAAGAAAAAGAGATATATATTTTGCATCTGCTTATTCAACATTTTACTTGAGGAGCATAGCTTAGGGTTTCATAATTTCTTTGGAGATATAGATATTGTCTTATAGAGAAGTATTTTGGATGCATTAATAGGTTTTGTATCCTAGAGCTAATGTATCCTTGTCATCCTTACATACCATAACAACCTCTTGTGAAGCACTTTGGCCAAGGGAGAGATTGAGGCTCGACAGGTTCGTCTTCAAAGGTAAGTATTCTTAACATTACTCCTCTTTTGTAAGAGTAAATAGATTTGAATTTTTACTTATCTCCAATGAATTAGGATTCCCTATACATTGACATGAGTATATGTATTCTATGCATGTTTACTTTTCATGTTTATTACCCCCACTTTGTGCCACAAGTTTTGGTGAGCACTAGATTAGACTTTTACTTTGATTTTGTCATTTGTACCTAGTGAATATGAAAACATATGACCTAGTTAGGGTTATTGCATAGTTTTGATTAATTGGAGGCTTTAGAACCCTCCCTAGTGATTTTGTTCTGGTAAGAGATCACTTGTATAGGACTAGCATATCCATCTAGGTTATGACCATGAATATCTAGTGTATCAACAATCAGAAGTGTAAGTAGGATTTATCTTTTTTGAGCTAGGATTAATTTATAGATCTATTGCATTTACCTTTGCATATAATTCCCACACATGGTGTGCAGGTAACTAAAATTTATCCTTATATTACCATGACTCTCCCTACACATAATACTTATATGCCCTTGAGGTTTGTTGCTCATGTGACACCATCCACCACTACACAGTTGGTTGTGCCTAATGTTTAAATCCTTATGTAAACAATTCTTGTTATTTAAACTAAGGTTTTACAATTATAAAAAGGTTCTTCTAGAGTGGGCCATGCCACTAATTCTCATTCATTACTACAAAATCTTTAGCCTCTGGGATATATTTTTATCCTTTACTTACAGGTTTTGTGTCACCTATGCTTACAAAATATGATGTAAGGGTGATATATAATAATGCCTTTAAGCCTTTCATGCAACATGTTTCAATGATAAGTTATTAACTAACTTGTCATGTCTTAAAGACTACACCTAGGAATGTTTTTATGACCTCCCTTTTCAGTTGTTTCATGCCTTCATTCATTTTATGGATCAATTTTTAGCATACTTTTCAATCAACACCAGTGATAAGATGTCCTATACTCAGATTAAAAAACTTATAAAGGACCTAATGAGCCTATCAATGAATATGTACTCTATTACATGACTATGCTATTTAAAATGACAAATCCAATGGTTGATAATGAATTCCAAAACATATTTAAGAACTTTCTTTCCCCACTACATGAGTTTGTTATGTTTAAATACTTCCAATCTTTTAATGACTTGTGCCATACGGTCAAGGATTATTAAGTTAAGCTCCTTGCTATGAATAAGTTAAGTATGGGTCTAACCATCCAACTAATTTTGGTGTGAAGTTTTAGAATAAACCAAATTTAAAATCCAAAGCAAATAATATTGATAATGATGCAAAGAGCATGGTTAAAGTAGTTTCACAACCTACTAATTGACTTGTCTTATAAGCTCCTCAAAAAAGGTAATTTTCAATATTACCGAAACTTACTCATAATATACTTCAAATTTTACTTGAGTGCAATCTCATATTTTTTCCTCCCCAAAAAGATGTTGATATGAGTAGGCCTTAATCTAAGGGATTCAATATTAATGCATAGTAGGATTATCATATATTTACAATACATTCAACTAACCAATGCATTAGTTTGTGACATAAGCTACAATATTTGGTGGTTGGAAAAAATCTTGAGATTAATACATCTAAAAATGATTCAAGGACACAACTTAGTGGTAATGCAAAGTTGAAAGTCTTTTATGACCCTTTTCTAAATAATGTAACACAAGAAACTGACACTAAACCAAAAGTGCATATGACTTGTAAATCACATCTTCCTTTGGAAAAATATGCTTCTAAGACTGAAGATGAGAATCCATTTAATGATATTATTGGTTTACTTGAGAGTATACAAGTACATGAACATGTTATCACATTTAATAAAAAAGATATTGTCAATGATGATTCTATATATACACCATTGTTTGTGCATGCCTACATTAATTCATAACCTATATACAATGTCATTATGATTAATGGTTCACATTAAAACATTTGCACTATGACACTCCTCACTAATCTTGGATATACATGGAAATATTTTATGGATATAATAAATATAGTCAAAAGATTCAATGAAAAGGGACACAACCCACTTGGGATCATTGTACTACCACTTAAAGTAGGTCCTACAAAAAAATGTTACTTTATTCTTACTTTTACCCAACATAGGGGTAATTGACATGTTCTTAGGACCATATTTGGTACATATACACATGATAAGTGAAAATTTTACCTTGTGTACACATCTTCCTTGAGTTGGTCTATGATATACAAAAAGGAATGACAGGGTCAATATGAACTAGTGCACTAGCTAAATGGATTGATGAGGCTGAGCTCATTGAATGTGATGAGCTTGTTGAATTAGCTAAGCTAGCCTATTAGGATTATAAACTGTTCATCTATAGACACTAGATATGAGTAATATAACACATTGATCTTGTATACTTGGTAGGTACTTTTCATTGTTGTATCCTTTAGTTCCTAAGACCATCTTGTTGTTAAATGGCTCACATCCATTATCTCTTATGCTTATTGTTTATCTCTTATTCTGACCATGTGATATTTTGATGACCAGGCATTCTATATTACTCAAATTTCTATAAATCTGCTTATTATCATCCTTTGTAAGGTTTTGACATGTACCTATTTTTTATATTCCTAGACACTTGCATCCTAGCTGAACGCCTACATTGATGCTAGTGTCTTATTCCAAAATAAGTGTCCAATGCCCTAAAGTGATCAAATTTTCAAATGAATTTTATACATATGGTCAACCTAAGTGATGTAATGCAAGATATTTACAAAATGGATTATTATATATACAAGATCAACCCTCATTCATTCCTCACCTAATACAAACCTAACAACTCACAAGGCAACTTACCGAAGGTACCCATTCAAGCATTCAATTGAGAAAATTTTTCCTATTCTCTCATCTTTCAATATCAGTCATAGAGATGACCCATATATTGGTCTCAAGTAATGAAGGAGCACTCCATGATCCATACTTACCAAGTTATAAGATATGTCACTCTATGTACTTATTTATCACATATTGCATCTTGATACACACACAAGATAACACGTAGGGAGAACTACATAATTTTGAGGCCCTCTTTAGAGTATTGGCTATGTAGGCAATGCCTAGTGATAGAGGGGTCATTGAGGTAGCTCAAAATCATGTGCTCACTAACCCATTTTTCCCACTATCACACTAAAGATGAAAAAGTTAGGGTTTAACCATTTGACAAAGAGTGGCAATGTGTCTGACATCTAAACACATCAGAGTAAAAGTAAAAGAAAACCTAAAATTTTCTAGGTGATTGCAATGAGATGCAATTGATATTCTATACTAGAGATTTACATCTAAATCAAATAGTATCACCTTCACTCTGGTGTGTTCAAATATCACACAAACTATCGTTCTTCATCAAATGATCAAAACCTATATTTTTTACCCTTGGAGTGACTATGGGAAAAATAGATTAGTGGGCACATGATGTTGAGCTCTCTATTATTGGCCCTGAGATCCTATGCATCCAAAGGCACCTATGGGTTTGAGTGTTTTGAAGAGGAAAATAGGAGGCAATGCATGGGATAAAGATATCCCCTCATTAATTTTAGGATTGGTGTTGGTTTAGTCCAAGGACCAAGTAATTTAACCTTGTTTTACTTAGATAACAATAATTGTTACCACCAGGGGATCAATATATGTGCAGTTACACCTAGAATTCATTACCAATCAAAGAAGACCTTATTCATTATTTGTAATTGAGTTAGACCTTGTTGATTTATAAAATAGGGAGAGGTGTTTTGACTCCAAAATCAATTATAAAATGCAAAGGCAAGTAGGGAAGAAAAGAAATGATTCCAGGTTTATAAGATGTTAATGCTTCAAGAACTGAGCTGAATGTGTGTCCTACCATAGTTGTACCACCATATGTTTAGTTTCACCGAGGATTCCAACTCATCTTTACATAGGGAAAGGGGGATAAGGAAAACAAAAGGAATGCTTAATTTATAAATCCTTCATTAAATATCAAAACTTAAAAGAGCATGTAGTAGGTAACACACATATAAGTATATCACCTGCATACATTATGAAGAAAGTGATAAATATTTATAAATGAGTTATAACAATGAACATATTGTAGACACATAAAAATTGACACAACTAGATTTTGACTAGATTTTAGACCAATTCCTATCAACCATTGCAAATTAAGCTTAAGAATCACTGAATATCCCAAATTTTATCATGCATATTTTATCAAAGCTCAGAATCATGTTGAGGAATCCCTATTTGGGGTATTATCCTATGTGCAATAATAACCTATCACAGATTCATCCCTAATCACCTTGCAACATAACAACTATCAATTTGGCCTATGAACTTATTAAGTAGGGCACTTGCACACTTGATGAAATCTTGAAAGAGCTAAAAGGCTAATCAAAATCAATTAAGAAGTTAAACAAGATTAAATGCCTAATTGAATTATCCATTTTCAATTAATGAATATCTAAAAATGGGAATTCTAAAATTAAAAATATCAAAGCCTTTCATCATTGCCTTTATCAGTTGTCAAGCTATGTGAAAATATCCTAAAATATCTAATTTGAGAGCCATGCCTAGTAATTACAAATCATAAATACTTGACAACTATTAATTCAACTGGAGTTAGTTTTAACTTGCCTAGGTTTAGTTTGAACCCATTCCAAGCCTAAACTCAACGTTAACTCACCTTGGGTGAGAGTTAATTACTAAATACAAGGCCATACCCCTTCATTTCTAAGCTTGGATATTACAGACTTATTATGCAGGATTTGCTCCTTAGAAGTCATGCAAGTAGTGTTATCATGCCCAAATTTCAATCTAAGCAACATCAAAGTCAAGGTGCCAAGGAGAGAAGGATCCAAACAACCTTCATCATCAAAGACTTCTTGATGCACAAGTTGAGCAAGCCATTCAACAAAGCCTTTTGGAGCTCTAAAGAAGGTAAAAGAGTTGTTTCTTTTATGTTTTCATTTAGTTTTTGTTACCTAAGCTCTCCCTAGTGTCTAATCTATAGGTGTTAGGATTTTAGTGTGTTTATTTGACTAACCTCCCCTCTATTGAAATCCTTGTTCACATGTTAGCATGCCTAGTGGGACCCACACCCCATGAAGTTATTTCTAATGCCTTTTGGAGCATTCCCCTAACATTTTCATGTAAAAATTTAAGATTGCTAATCAAAATAGGTGAAATTGAAGGCTAAAATATGTTTTTCTATAAGTCATGAAGTTGGTCTATGTAGTCATGACTTTGCTCTCTAGAATTGTGATATTACCACGATATTGTTATTTACACACTCATGATTTTATCATAATTATTATGTTTTAATGTATAACTGTTAACATTTTTACTAATTATTTATGCCTATAGGGAAATCTATGATATTGCTGTTAGGTTGTGGAGCTAAAAGCTTCACTGATGTAAAAATGGAGGAGGAGGTAGCTGAGTTGCAGTGCAACCGACGTCGGTCAGGCCAACCGACGTCAGTCATATCCAGTGTGCAGAGCTACCGACATCGGTCATTATCGGCCGACGTCGGTCACCTCTAGAATAACAACGACTGATGTCGGTCACCTGTGCGGTTCCAAAACTATTGGTTTCATGAACAGTTTGTTAATGAACTGGTTATTTGCATGTTAAGGACTAATTTTAGTCTTGAGTTGTGGTTTCTAATTATTATAATTGGAAAGTCTAATTATTTTTTGTATGAGATATATTTAATAGACTCATGGGCTATATTGTAAAGTGTGCTAGATAGAGAGAGCAAGGTTAGCTCCTTTAGAGGGAAGAGAGCAAGGTTAGCTCCTCATAGTTCCATAGTGCCAAGTGTGTATGATCAGGTAGATTTGTGGGAGAGCAAGATCTGGTAGAAGATCCATAGGGGTGCTAGTTTGGAGAATCAGAAGGGTTCTTCATGTGTGTAAGATCTAAGTCGACAGGTGTGCAAGGTCAGGTTGATTTGCGGTATAACAAGATCAGGTGAGATCTACATGTGTAAGTAAGATCGGTTTGATTTGCAGGTTGTTGCAAGTTCATGGGAGATCTACTTGGAGTGCATTGTGTACTCAGACTTGGAGTATGTGTGTATACTCTGTGGTACTGGTAGTAGTGATACTGACTGATGGAAGTGAATAACAACTCTGTGTTTGAGTTGTTTGTTGTGATCGTGATTGAGAGAGAGAACTCTTGAAGAGATTTATTGTTTACGCCCTAGAGGGGTGGGAGCCCTAGAGGAGTGTGAAGAAGATTGTGGCATCTTCTTTGTTGTATTTCCTTTTGGAAGAGTATTAATACAATTGGGTATTATCTCTCATATTCTGTGTTGTTTTTGATTTCTTGTTACTTGTTACTTCTGGTTAAATTTTGTGTTTAGTTGCTTATACAAGGTAATCAATTGTGCTCTTAGTCTTGAAAAAGTGGTATCAGAGCTAGGGTTGCAGGGAGCAGGTTGGTGTTTGATTACAGGTCACTCTCAGGGGTTTCTGATTGAGTGGGAGTATAGTAATGGCAGAAGAAAGTAAGCTAAGAATGGAGGAACTCAATGGCAAGAATGGTCAATTATGGTGTTATGGAAAGAAAGAGTAGGTAAAGAAAGATTGCTGGTTGGTAGAAGATCAACATGAAGGAGCATGTGTTGCAGGTATTATTGCACTGGTTGTTCTTATATGTTCCTTGGATAAAGTAGAATCTTGGTTTATAGATTTTGTTGCCTCTTTCCATGCAGCCCCAAATAGAGTATTTTTCCATGTTAAGGTCCATGGAGACTTTGGAAAGATTTATTTAGGGGTTGGTGAGCCTTATCAAAGTATTGGCAAAGGGGAAGTGTGGCTGAAATTGCAGATGGCCAACACATGGGTGTTGAAGGATGTCATGCAGGTCTCAGTTCTAAAGATGAGGCTAATTTCTTCAAGAAAGTTGGGTGATGAGAGATGCACAAGAACTCTCACAGTGGATGCACTTGAATTAGCTGGTGGTAAGAAAGTAGGTACTCTTTATCTACCTACTTGTATTACTAATTCTTCTTCTGTTGCGAAGACGTGGCTTTGTAGGCTTGGTCACATGAGTAAGAAGGAGATGCATGTTCTTAAGAGGAAGTCAGATGTGTTTGACAGACTTAAGAACTGGAAAGCCTTGGTGTTTATGGAGGAGATGATGGACAGAGATCAGTGGATGGGACTGAATAACTCTGAGCAGGGTAGTTTGGATAGGGTTTTGATTCAAAGTAAGCTCATAGGTAAAAACTCATCACTCATAAGAAAACACAGTTACCAGCGTCGGTCAAGAGGAACCAATGTCGATCAGATAGGTACCGACATTGGTCATGTGCAGACAGGAAAATTTGGTAATGTCAGGCAGGTGGACACTGACGTCAGTCAGGTGGACACCAGCGTCGATCAGGGAACCGATGTTGGCAGTCAGGTCAGTCGCATGAAATTGATGTCAGTTGGATGCAGAGTGGGTGGTGATCGACATCGGTCACTGGAATGAATTTTGGGTGGACAACAAGCTATCAAGGAGTCTCAAATGCCCATGTAGAGGACTGAAAGTGTAAGTAAGCCTAAAATTTATTATTCCCCTTCTTTATACTTGTTGCTCATTACAGAGCAGGTAAGATTCAAGAAACAGTGGGAGCATGGCATAAATTCTTTAGAAGAGAACCAAATGGGAGATTTGGTAGAGTTCCCAGCTGGGATGAAAGCACTAAGAGATGAATGGATTCTTTGGTTAAAGAAGAGAGGGAATGGACACGTGAGATGGAAGACTAGGGTATATGGTCTTGAGGAAGCTGCAGGATAGTGGTATAGGTTTGACAGGTGTATGACAAAGCATGGCTTTAGTCAGTGTCATTGTAACCATTGTGTTTACTTTACTAGGTTGGATGATGATTGCAATATTATCTTGTTACTGTATGTAGTGTGTATGCTTGTTGCAGGGTCACACATGCAGGGTTTTACTGAGCTAAAGGTAAAGTTAGTTCAGTGGTATGTCATGAAGAATTTGGGAGCAGCAAAATTCTTTGGCATAAGTTTTTCTAGAGACATGGAAGGTCATAGGTTGATTTTGCCTCCAGATGATTATGTGGATAAGGTAGTGGCGAGATTCATTATGCAGGATGCAGAACCAATTAGCACACCTATGGATGATAGTTCAAAGAACAGTGTCCCAATTCACATGATGAGGTTAAGTACATGTGTACTAGACCTGTTATTGCCCCAATAGTGGGTGTTGTCAGCAAGTTCGTAGCCAATTCAAGAAAGAAGCACTGGAGAGCAGTTCAGTGGGTTCTCAGGTATCTGAGAGGGACTAGCAACAGGTTAACATGCTATGCAGGGTTAGGTTCTTTTCTACATGGGTTTGTAGATGCAGATACGACAGGTTACTTGGATGACAGGTGGAGCACCACAGGATGTGTGGTGGTTGGTCTTCAAGATTGAGCTTGAAGAGGGATACAAGTGTTTCTAACTATTTTCACTTTTCCACATTCAAAAGATGAAAGAAACTAAAGTAATGGTTAGGGGTTTGTACGTACCTAGATGAAGTGTGCGCACCATTATCCAGATGTTGTAGGGACTCCTCTTTGTCTGTGGAGGATGACACCTGTAGAAGAAAGAGACTCAAACACAGAGATTGTTAGATGGATGTAAGGTGGACTGCCAAGCAAAAGCTCAGTCTCGGAAGTGCAGAGACTTCCTTATGGGATGACAGTCCACTAGTTGATAAAAATAATGTCGAATAAAGAGAAATAATGAAAAACTTAAAGAAATAGAAATAGATAATACATACCTGATTCCTTGCAATCTGTTTTCCACATTCACTGATGTCGATTAGTTTGCCGACGTCAGCTGGTCAAGGTCGCTCGCGTCGGTTATCTGTCGACATTGGTAGGGGCAATGGGCTTGGTGGCTGGCGTCGGTCTAGGCAATGAGGCTTTGGACGAGTTTCAGGGTTGTTTGTGGTCAACATAACAGTTTGGGATGTTTGTGGGAGTTTTAGTGGCTTGTGCTGGGTTTGTAGGTCAGAGAGTGTGGCTTGAAAGAGGGACCAAATAGAGGATAGGGGTAAAAGGGAGATAAGGATGAGAGAAGGCTTTTCAACCTCTCCGGGAAGAACAGGTTGGGTTGTGTCAATAGTGCTTGGAAATGGACAATGAGTTAATTGCTAATGTATTTAAAAGGACACTAAAATAAAAACCAGTAGAAATACTTAGCTGTAGGAGGAAAGACAAAAGTGCAGGGGGTCTATTTTCATTGTGGCTAATGCGGGAGATGTCGTGCGATCTTCAATCCAGTGTGGAATGACTAGTGTAGAACCTCTGAGCTTAGAGAGTGCTGTTGAAATGCTGATACCTATAAGAATTCGAGGAGTGAGAGAGCTTGAAGCCTGGAGGAAGAGAATTCACATTCATGAGGGCATCAACGGAAGCAAAAATGCAGTCTAAAAGGAACCGATGTCGGTGAAACCACTGGCGTCGGCTGAATATGACCGACGTCGACGGTTAAAGAATGGGAAAAGAGGCTATTTTTAGACTTCTACTCATTCTTGCAACTGCCAGGTCTAAGTGTCATTGGAAAACAATCTGAAATAGATTAAATGAGCACGAGAGGCTAGTGGGAGGGTTGAAATAGGTCATAAATTGGTCATAGGGTGATGGGAGGCATCCAAGGGGGGGTATCCAAGGCGGGGTGAGGTGTCATGGGTGATATGTCAAGGGAGGTGTTATTAATTTAAAATAAGTTATTATTTTAAATTAATAAGTGTGTGGGTTAGGAATGTGTTAGAAGTGGACCAAGGGGACTAAGGGGGAGAGTCGACCAAGGAGTAGACATGATTTTGGTGTCTACATTTGCCCCTTTTTGTTTTGTTGGTTGTTCTGGACGAATTGCAAGACAAAAATAGGAGTAAGCTACCCCAGGTATGGGATAAGGTCGTTTTTGCCCTATTGGTTGTTCTGATGAACTGCAAGACAAAAATGAATGTTGGTTGCCCCAATTATGGGATGAGTTATTCCCCCTCAAAGCGGGAGTCGAGGGAAGGAAACCTAAAATCGGGTGCCAATTTGATAGATAGTGGATGGATATGGTGAAGTTTGAGTGTGAACGCTGCAATAGTTGAGATTGTGCGCATACCACTTCACGAGATGGTCAGGTCAAATTGTCATAGGTCAAGGTCGAGGAGTGCCAAAATTGAAATAACTGGGCCCCAGCATTTAGTCGTAGCTGATTGGGTTATTTGATCCAAGCTGTAGCTCCAATGGTCGTCGTGTTCCAAGTATCCCGGGCTTAGGAAGTGCTCTTGGAAAACACGAAAATGTCACAAGTAGTGGGGATCAACTTGCTCACGATCTAATACTTGTGAGGGTCAAAATGTGGGTTGCAGACAATTTTTCTAACCATTCGTGAGGTAGCATACATGCAAAAACAACCAAGGCAGAGTTGTCTCAGAAGTGGTCATGGTCGAAAGAGATAGGCGTGATCTCTAAGGTCGTTGGTCAAGGTGGGTTGAGATAGTTGGTCCATTAAATGGACGGACGAAGGAATGGGCGAGCTAACCTCAGAAGACCCCATGTCAATTGAGTGCTGCCTACATAGCCCATGTTGTTAGGGCCTCAGGCTTATGTAGTTCTCCCTAAAAAGGGAGGAAGAGGGTTGGTTGATAGGGTGGTTTGGTCAGGTTAAGTCATGGTTAAGAGTTGAATGGTTTATCTAGCGGGTAGACGAACAAACGGATGTGGCCAAGCTAACCCCAGAAGACGTCATGTCAACTGAGTGCTGCCTACATAACCACTATTTGAAGGGCCTCTAGCCAATGTAGTTCTCCCTAAAAGGGAGGAAGAGGGTCGGTTATGGACATGGGTTGGACAAGGTCAAGTCATGGTCAAAGGTAAGATAGTTTGTCCATCAAGCAGATGAACAAATGAATGTGGCTGAGCTAACCCCAAAAGACATCATGTCGACTGAGTGCTGCCTACATAGCCCCTATTTAAAGGGCCTCAGGCCAATGTAGTTCAGACCAAGAGTCAAAATGGTTGATGATTGGTTTGGACATAGGTTAGGTCATGGTTAAGGGGTAAGATGGTTTGTCCATCAAGTAGACAAATAAACAGATGTGGCCGAGCTAACCCCAGAAGACGTCATGTCATCTGAGTGCTGCCTACATAGCCCCTATTGGAAGGGCCTCAGACCAATGTAGTTCAGGCCAAGAGTCAAAATGGTTGATGATTGGTTTGGACATAGGTTAGGTCATGGTTAAGGGGTAAGATGGTTTGTCCATCAAGTAGATGAACAAATGGATGTGGCCGAGCTAACCCCAGAAGACATAATGTCATCTGAGTGCTGCCTACATAGCCCCTGTTGGAAGGGCTTCAGACCAATGTAGTTCAGGCTGGTTGATAGGTTGGTCATGATAATGGTTTAGACTAGATTAAGTCATGGTCAAAGGTAATATGGTTTGTCCATCAGATAGATGCACAAACGGATGTGGCCGAGCTAACCCCAAAAGATGTCATGTCGACTGAGTGCTGCCTACATAGCCCCGGTTTGAAGGGCCTCAGACCAATGTAGTTCAGACAAAGAGGCAAAATGGTTGATGATTGGTTTGGTCAGGTTAAGAATGATGAGGGTAAGATGATGTTACAGCCTTTTCCATATTATGTGATGGTGTATTCTGTAACATTGGTTGTGGTTTTTCATCCCTAGAAATTTTCCATATTAGTAATGGTGTATGCTAAAAATGAATTGAGTGTATTTATGCTTCAGCAAGTAATGGTTTATGCTTGACATAAATTGTGTGGTCGATAGTTTCCATGTGTATTAGTTTCCATAGAAACTATATGAAATGGATGATGTCATGTTGGTGGTCTAAAAATGTTTGGTTTGGTTTGGTTTGGTTCGGAAGATGATTTGGTTGAATGTGACAAAGGTATGGATAAGAAGTGAAAGGTGCGTTGCTCTTTCATTGACAAGGACCATAGTGATAGCATAGGTAGGGGGTTTTAAAAACAAAAGCCCCGTTCATGCATTACGTCGTTGACCACTGGTTGTGTTAGAGAAGTAATCATATCACTTTAACATTAAAATGAGCTCAAAATCCCTTGAGTAGGTGATGTGATATGTTAGGATAGGGTAAACCTTTTTTAGTAGGGATAACTTTACCCCTTTTTATAGGAGACCCTGAGAATGACTATAAGTCAAGTCCATGACACTTTTTTTTTTTGGTGGTAGACTGATCAATGCGGGAAGTCTACATGGGGATGTCAATTTGTTTTGTGGTCATTTGTGAAGCTGATCAATGCGGGAAGCTTCTAAGAGAGTGTTGTTTGTAGCAATATGTTTAGGCATAGCCATCCTTCGCGAGAGTGGTCTATATTTTTGCTTTATATATATATGAGGGCTTTAAATAGCTGTCCTTCAAGGGAGCAATCTATTAGCTACAACAATGATGATACAACTATCCTTCAAGGGAGAAGTTTGCATTTAGAGTTTATGACCTTTTGATATTAGGCATCCCAATTTATTTTTGACAGAATTGTGAGTCATGGACAAGACTATAGAGGTTTAAGGGCTCCTTTTTATTAGGACAAAGCATTCATACTTAATAAAAGGGCCACATAGTGTTTGTGTAGGGGAACAGGGTTGAAAGGAATGAGGATTAAGATGATAGGGATTGCTCAAGGGATGAGCTCAAGTTAAATGTCAAGTGAATGAGTACTTGACTAACAGTAGAATGGTCACAGATGCAAGGCATTAAGGGGCTCAGTTTCTAGTCGGCCTTCGAAAGAAGACAGACGATAAGTCCCTGATCCATGCTTGTGCATCATGATGTAAGGTTCGAGCCAATTAGGAGCAAACTTGCCTCGTTTACTTCTTTCCCAATTGGTCACATGTTAAAGATGATTAAGAAGTTGGTCGATGTTGGACATAAAGTTGGTTGATATGTTGTTGGCATGTTTGGTTGGATGATGTTTGGTCATTGTTTGGTTGGTTGATGTTTGGGCGATGTTGGTTAATGTTTGGTTGAGGCTTGGTTGATGTTTGGTTGAGGCTTGGTCGATGCTTGGTCGGGGCTTGGTCGAGGCTTGGTCGATGCTTGGTCGAGGCTTGGTCGATGCTTGGTTGAGGCTTGGTCGGTGCTTGGTCAAGGCTTGGTTGATACTTGGTTGAGGCTTGGTCGAGGCTTGGCCGATGCTTGGTTGAGGCTTGGTCAAGGCTTGGTTGATACTTGGTCAAGGCTTGGTCGATGCTTGGTTGAGGCTCGGTCGATGCTTGGTTGATGTTTGGTCAAGGCTTGGTCGAGGTCAGGATTAAAAGGTTGGTTGATATTTGGTCGAGGCTTGGTTGATGCTTGGTTGATTGATGTTGGTTGAGGCTTGGTTGATGTTTGGTTGAGATTTGGTTGAGGTCGTGATAGTCAGGATAGAGTCAAATTCCCCCAATTGCTTATGTGACAGGGAAAATGTTTGACAGATTTAGTTTAAGAGGGCGAGATCTTGATCTTTCAGGTTAGAGGTAGGAATCTCAAAATTATGGATGGTGATGGAGGCAATGGTAGGTAATGATGTGACCAAAGCAGCCAGTGGTTGGGGGTCTTCGGGTTGGACCTTCACTGCCTGTAAGGCTTTGATCAAAGTTAGACAATGCTGCAGAGAGTTTTGTATGAGGTCATACAAAGATGTCTTCACAGAGGTTTGGCGATGTTGTTTCACCATGGGGTCATTAATTGGGTTTGAATAAGTTGGTCGGGATGTGCCCAAGATTGAGATCTTGGGTTTTGTTGGTTGAGGGCTTGACGAATGGATATGTTTGAGGGAGAGAAACCTTCTCTTTCCCTTTATCCTGCATGATTTGTGACCTGTTGGCCACATTGATGGTGTTGATTTCAAATAATGGGGTTGAAGGTGACTGAGGAACCACAATTTGATGATGGGATCTCGATTTAGGTGATGATGTTTGAGAGGCTTGGGATGGTGTCGATGGTTTGGTTAAAGGGTGGTTAAGAGGATCCTTGGTGAGAAGGGTGTCCTTTTTGAAGTGTTGATGAATGACAGCTTTAAGAGCACAACAATGCTCAGTGTCATGTCCAGATGTGCGATGATACGTACAAAATTTAGTGTCATCGAACCAATATGGCCTTGATCCGAGAGTTGATGAGTGTGTCGGTGAAGAGGTTTGGGAGAAATGAGATGGTGTTGGAGATTTGTCAAAGGGGTCCTTAATAAGAGGGGTGTTTTTCTCCATGAATTGGAAGATGGCAACCTTAAGGGCACAACAATTTTTGGTGTCATGCCCAGGTGCGCGATGATATTGGCAAATTTTGGTGTCATCGAACCAAGACGGTTTTGGTCCGAGAGGTTGAAATGGTTTAATAGGCGGAAGAGTGATGTTAGAGGATTGTAAAAGTCGACGTAACAGCAAGGTGTAAGAACCTGCTAATGGGTCTGTACATTGTGTTGCAGTAAAAGTTGACAACTTCTATTTAGAAGTTGTTGAGGGAGTGTTTCGTACCATCCTTTTTTTTGGTGGTGTGGCTAAATGCGTAGATGACACTTTCATGGTAGGAGGTGTTGGATGTTTTGAAGGAGGTATGTTTTTGTTAGGTTTTGGTTGTAATGGAGGTGATTTGTTTTTGTTTGGTGTCGGAGTAGGAAGCACTCCTATTATGGTAGAAGGATGAGGGCCCAAAATAGAGGGCAATGATGAAGGTGGGGGAGGAGTTCTCCGATGGGGTTTAGTAGCCTTCTTTGGTTTAGTGTGAGGACTACTATTATGAGGGGCGAGGTTCAAATCAACCTTCACCGAATCTTCTTCAGTCGAAGTGGGTGAGGTAGCTAGTTCCTCTCTCGACGGAGAAGGGATTGGAGAGTGTGGCTCTTCGAGAGGGCAGAGCATAGGGATGGTCATGGCTTCTGCATGTGGTCGAGGTGCGGGAAAAGTATGATCCCCCATTGATGATAAGAATGATGAGGGTGAGGCTATGAGTGTTGGTATGGTCAATGCGTCCTCCAATATAGGAGAGGTCGATGGAGAACTAACAGGAGAAGACGGTTCGTCCACCTATGGAAGATGAATGGGAGAAGAATATTCTTCCACCTGTAAAGGACTAATAAGTTGACTAACCTCTTCAGACTGTGAGAGAGGTTGGCTAGGCATAAGAGGTGAGATTGTGTTGACTGTGCGTATATTACGCTTTTGGGAGTCATCGGTCATGGTCTGCATGTTATTTTGGCTAGGGGGATGGTTAGGAAAAGGTTGTTTAAATATGTCTATATTTTGATTGGGTGGCGCATTCGGGTTATCCAAAACAAGATCCCCTTTGTCTATCATGTCTTGGACAATGTTTTTGAAGGTCTTGCAGTTGTTTGTGTCATGGCCTTTGACACGGTGATAATGACAAAAGTCATTTTCCCTATACCATGTAGGGATGGCTTTTGAGGGGTCGAATTGATGTGGTCAAATTTGAGGGAGATTGAGGACCCCCTACTTGAGGAGTTTTTCCAACACAAATGCGTATGATTCTCTTATAGGAGTATACTGACGCTGTATATACCGTTGTTGGAATTGTTTGGTGATGCTTTGTGATGTGGAAGGTTGAGATTGGTTGGTTATTGTTGAAGATGATGGTCTAACGACCACAGTGTTTACCAACTCCTTGGATTTGGAGTGGGAAGAAGAAGGTTGGGAAGAAGGGTTGTTTGACTTTGCATTGGGGTTTTTACTCTGTAATCTGACCTTGTTTTCCTCGATGGCACGTAGTTCAAGCTTCCTAGCCATTGTGAAAGCTTCGTCAAAGGTGTGAAATGTTTGGACCCGCAGAGTAGAGGAAATATGTTTGGCACATGCCTGCAAAAAGAGCTCGATGAGCTCGGGTTGAGGTAAAGAAAAGGAGAGTTGGTTGATTAAGCCTCTCCAACGGGCAACAAAATTGGCTATTGATTCATCGTCAAACTGTCTGATAGAGTATAGGTCCATGATGGAGACCTTTTTGGTGATATTGATCGAAAAGTGGTCAAGGAAAATTTGGGCTAGTTGAGTGAAAGAAAAGATAAGAGTGACTGGTAAGAGAGCTATACCAATCGAGGGCAGGACCAAAAAGCGACATGGGAAATGTGCGTAGTAACAACACATCATCATGGGCTATAAGATAACAAGCGTGTCTGAACACTCGTAGATGTTGCTGTGGGTCTTCCTTACTTTGGAAGTGAGTGAACTTAGGAAGCTCCCATTGACTAGGATACGACCAGATTGGGACTGAGGGATGGATGGGTTCATTAAAAATTTGGTCATATGAAAGGACATTTCTTGAGCCTGAAACTGAGGTCTCAAGATTAGACATTTTATTTATCAACATTTTGATTAGATCAGCTGACGAATTTGTGGGTGGGGTGCCCCCTAAGTTGTGAGGCGCTTGGAAGGTGCTAGAAGGGGCGTATGACGTAGTCGGTTGCACTTGTATAGGCGTAACATACTAATAACTAGTCATAGGGATAGATGTGGAGGCCAAGGGTGGTTGTGTCGTGAAGGTAGAAGGCATGACTAGGCTTGATGTTGCCAGAGGTGGTTGGATAGTGGCAACACTAGCCAATGGATGAGTAGCCACCCTGGTGTTGATGGGGGCAAGAGTAGGTGGGATGGAGACAACTAAGTTTTAGAAAGGGGTAGAACTTTGTTGAATAGTCTACGATTGATGGGGGGTCAAAGCCCGAATGGTAGTGGGCCTAGAGATAGAAGGAGAAACCACACTTAGAAGATTAGTCATGGTCTGGTTATTAGTCGAGGCGACAGCCTGGGTGTCTATCGGTTGAATGATAGAGGTGGTTGATACAGTTGCCGTCTCAAGCAAGGTAGTTGGCATCCCATAAATTGGGTTGCCTAAAGAGTCTCGCGTTCGACTGCGTGCGAGATAGTGTTAAAGGGCCTTGACATTGAGGTCAAGGAACCTTTCAAAGTCTTGGTCCCCTTTAGGGACAATAGGGGGCTGAGTTGGGGTTGGTTGGGTAGGAGTTCATTCAGTCTCTGAATGATACTCCATTACAGGACTAGTTATGGAAGGTGAAGGCGGGAGTGGTTGTTGCCTTGCATGGTCAAGGCAAAAAGGGTCAAGTTCCAAAAACTATGTTTTTCCAGTTTCAAAAACTCAGAATGTGGTTTTGGCAGAAAAAGGGTCGGGTTTTAAGGTTGTTTTGGAAAAAAAGTTGTTGACAGTGACCGATGTCGGTAGAAAAACTGATGCCGGTGAAAAAAAGTTGCCGACATCAGTGGAAAAACTGATGTCGGTGACTGTGTTTCTAGAAACTCAAAAACTGAAAGTTTTTGGAAGAAATAAGAAGGTCTGAGTTGTTTTCAGATCTCAGAATACGACCTCACCAACTCAAAAAATTAGATATAGACAGAAAAATGGATGAAGACAAGCAGACCCTAAACGTTAATTCCTAGGAATAAATTTTAGAGTCTTGTTGGCTTATGCCTTAGAAGAGTGTGTTTGGAAAGTTGGCTTGTAGAATGGGTCCTAGTAGAAGTAGTCTAAGGTTCGTTTCAGGTTAGTTTCGGTGCTCAAGAGTCTATGTTAGGTTCTGTACGTGGCCTAGTGCTAAGGAGCAAGCTCCCCTCACTTCATGAGCCCAGAGATAAGCTGGGTCGCTTAGCCAGTATATACTTTCCCTAGAGTTTATACTCTGCCAGAGAACAGATTGGGCTCTCCCCTTGGTAGTGAAGTCCAAGTAGGATTGCCAAGAAGGGTAAGGTATCTGCTAGGTGATGAAATCCTAGTCAGACCTTGTCTCAGGTATGTTTTGATGTTTGATTTTGTGAAAGTGGTCAGGTTGTGTAACATAAGTGCACTACGATTAATTCATAATGCGGTTTTAAGTTACTAGGTGAGCTAAAAATGCATGCAAACAGAAATGAAATGCAAAAGATTTTTAAGCCCAAATTGAAATGTGTGTTTGGATGCAAACAAGTGGAGAAAAGGTTGAAGAGTATGAATTTCACTACTCTAGATGCAGGAAAGAAAGAAAAAGAAGGATTCTTTTTAACTTTGCTGATGATGTCTTTTGGAATAGATAGAAGAAAAAGATGCAAGGAGAGACCTAATGCACCTATATGAAAAGTTTGCTTGTAGAAGAAAAAGTATGAACCCAAGGAGAATTCATAGGGTCCCACTGGGCGTGCTAGAATGTTTCTAACTATTTTCGCTTTTCCACATTCAAAAGATGAAAGAAACTAAAGTAATGGTCAGGGGTTTGTACATACCCAGATGAAGTGTGCGCACCATTATCCAAACGTTGTAGGGACTCCTCTTTGGCTATGGAGGATGACACCTGTAGAAGAAAGAGACTCAAACACATAGATTATTAGATGGATGTAAGGTGGACTGCCAAGCAAAAGCTTGGTCCCAAAAGTGCAGAGACTTCCTTGTGGGATGACAGTCCACTAGTTGATAAAAATAATGTCGGATAAAGAGAAATAATGAAAGACTTAAAGAAATAGAAATAGATAATGCATACCTGATTCCTTGCAATCTATCTTCCACAGTCGCAGATGTCGGTTAGTCTGCCGACGTCGGTTGGTCAAGGTCACCGACGTCGATTATCTGCCAACGTTGGTAGGGGCAATGGGCCTGGTGGCCGGCATCGATTGGGGCAATGAGGCTTTGGATGAGTTTTAGGGCTGTCTATGGTCAACAGAACAATTTGGGATGTCTATGGGAGTTTTAGTGGCTTGTGCTGGGTTTGCAGGTCAGAGAGTGTGGCTTGAAAGAGGGACCAGATAGAGGATAGGGGTAAAAGGGAGATAAGGACGAGAGAAGACTTTTCAGCCTCTATGGGAAGAATAGGTTGGGTTGTGTCAACAGTGCTTGGAAATGGACAATGAGTTGATTGCTAATGTATTTAAAAGGACACTAAAATAAAAACCAGTAGAAATACTTAGCTGTAGGAGGAGAGGCAGAAGTGCAGGGGGTCTATTTCCATTATGGCTGATGCGGGAGATGTCGTGCAATCGTCAATCTAGTGTGGAATGATTGGTGCATAACCTCTGAGCCTGGAGAGTGCTATTGAAATGCTAATACCTGCAAGAAGTCGAGGAGTGAGAGAGCTTAAAGCCTGGAGGAAGAGAATTCACGTTCGCGGGGGCAATAATAGAAGCAAAAATGCAGTCTAAAAGGAACCGACGTCAGCAAAACCACTAGCATCAGCTGAATATGACTGATGTCGATGGTTGAAGAATGGGAAAAGAGGCTATTTTTAGCCTTCTGCCTGTTCTTACAACTGGCAGGTCTAAGTGTCATTGGAAAATGGTCCGAGATAGATTAAATGAGCACGAGAGGCTAGTGAGAGGGTTGAAATAGGTCATAAATTGGTCATAGGGTGATGGGAGGCATCCAAGGGGGGGTATCCAAGGCGAGGTGAGATGTCATGGGTGATGTGTCAAGGGAGGTGTTATTAATTTAAAATAAGTTATTATTTTAAATTAATAAGTGTGTGGGTTAGGAATGTGTTAGAAGTGGACCAAGGGGACCAAGGGGGAGAGTCGACCAAGGAGTAGAGATGATTTTGGTGTCTACAACAAGCCAGGAAAAAAATTAGATGATGTATATGTATAGATACAGGTGCAGCTATTTATCTCCAAGTGGGAGATTGTTAGGTTGTGGAGCTAAAAGCTTCACTGATGCAAACATGGAGGAAGAGGTAGCTGAGTTGCAGTGCAATTGACGTCGGTTAGGCCAACTGATGTCAGTCATATCTAGTGTGCAGAGCTTTTGACATTGGTCATTATCAGCCAACATCGGTCACCTCCAGACTAACAACGATCGATGTCAGTCGCCTGTGCGGTTTCGAAATTGTCGGTTTCACGAATAGTTTGTTAACGAACTGATTATTTGCATGTTAAGGACTAATTTTAGTCTTGAGCTGTGGTTTCTAATTATTGTAATTGGAAAGTCTAGTTATTGTTTGTATGAGATCTATTTAATAGACTCATGGGCTATATTGTAAAGTGTGCTAGATAGAGAAAGCAAAGTTAGCTCCTTCAGAGGGAAGAGAGCAAGGTTAGCTCCTCATAGTGCCACAGTGCCAAGTGTGTATGATCAGGTAGATCTATGGGAGAGTAACATTTGGTAGAAGATCCACAGGGGTGCTGGTTTGGAGAATCAAAAGGGTTCTTCATGTGTGCAAGATCTAGGTCGACAAGTGTGCAAGGCCAGGTTGATCTGCAGTATATCAAGATTAGGTGAGATCTACATGTGTAAGTAAGATCAGTTTGATTTGCAAGTTGTTACAAGTTCATGGGAGATCTACTTGGAGTGCATTATGTACTCAGACTTGGAGTATGTGTGTATACTCTGTGGTATTGGCAGTAGTGATACTGACTGGTGGAGGTGAACAACTCTGTGTTTGAGTTGTTTGTTGTGACCGTGATTGAGAGAGAGAACTCTTGAAGAGATTTACTGTTTATGCCCTAGAGGGGTGGGAGCCCTAGAGGAGTGTGAAGAAGATTGTGGCATATTCTTTGTTGTATTTCCTTCTGGAAGAGTATTAATACAATTGGGTATTGTCTCTCATATTCTGTGTTGTTTCTGATTTCTTATTACTTGTTACTTCTGGTTAAATTCCGTGTTTAGTTGCTTATACAAGGTAATCAATTGTGCTCCTAATCCTGACCAAGGCAATATCACTACTCTGATAGTCATGATATTACCTTAAAATTAGTAATATTGCAATATCGCTACTTCAAAAGTTATGATATTGCTAAAAATTCCACTATTTTTTCAAAATGATTATAATATTACATTAAACTGTTAGCGATTAGGCTAACTATTTTAGGTTAAATTATAATATTATAACTCTTAGAGTAGCAATATTGCCTTTATTTTTGTAATTTTATTTTGGAGTAGTGATATTATTTTAAATGCCCTATTTTCACATAAGTTGTGGTATTGTGCTGACATTGAAATTTTACAAAGAGAGTTGTGGTATTGCTTTGTGTTTTTGTAGTTATGCATTCTATGTAAAAAAATAGAAACCTGAGATCAAGCTTTGATAAGTCATTTATCCACTCATGATGTGCTTCTAAGCACAAGGACTCTATAACATGTTTTTCAGGACCCAAAGGCCAAAAGGAGACATTTAAACACTTCTAATTTATAAATTTCACATTTCAAATTGGTGTTTTAATAATTTTTTTACTTAAGTCAATTTTGTTGTGTTTAAAGATTTCAAAAACAAATGCCAAGGGGCTCAAATTTCACAACATATTTCATTTTGGTGCAATAATATGAACTTTAACATTTCATTACATTCTCACAAGAGTTTTTGTTTTATGTTTATTTGTTGAAAGTTGTTTGTTTTTAGCAAGACAAGTGATGCATGTATGTTCTTCCTCCATCCTATTTAGGGAACTCAGTTGACCAAAAGCTCCCACTCTTTGCCTTTGTTGCTTTGGGCCAAAAGTGTGAAAATAAAGTTGCTAAAGTCTTCCCCAAAACCATATGGTTTGGGTGACCCCAAAATGACCATAAAGTCTTTTCATTTTGTCTTTGTTTTCATGTATTTTGGCTTATGAGCGGGAGTTTATTGCCTCCTCATAAGTTTTTTGGGGAAGCATTGAAATAAGAATTCATCTCCAGACATTATTTCAACCCTACTCCATAATGGGGTATATAAATTGAGGGTGGCCCACTAGGATGCTTATTTTGAGTGGTTAAAACAAGATCTGTTAGTGGTACAGGGCCTCAAAATGTAATGGAAAATCAGACATCACACTATACTAAGCAAGCTATGGACATAATGGTTGTGAAAAGGATAAGACCTTTTCACAACAAGCCAAATGACATGGATCTAAATGATGTGTTTGCATCTCTAGTATTAGTCACACTTGAGACCATCTAAAAATGAGTCAAAAATTGATAGTTCAGAACAAAGCCCACTTACCCTGAACATATTCTTGATGGAGGGCGAGTGGCCCAATGTTATATATCATAGTACAAAATCTTGAGAGAAGATGGGTCCTAAAAACACTACTTTTCATGTGATTTTACTTTTTAGATTAACAACTTAAAATCCTCTCAAGAGCAAGTATATTGATGAAATTCAACAGTACCATGCAACCTTGTCAGTTTTAGGATTTAGGATGTTACACTTAGGTGTTCATGTCATTTTATACTTTATTGCATGGTCTTGAGTCTAAATTATTTATTTATTATACTGCATCAAAAATGAATCTTGTTTATACATCACTCCTTTGTTTGAGGAGGCATTATGCCATCCATTTGAAACCATACCTTTGCCTTATTTTTTTTGAAAAACTTCTTTGTGTGTGTGTCACTTGTTTGAAAGGGTTGTCATTATGCTTCCTAATTAATTTTGAGTCTTATGCGTTAGAGTCTTGAAACAAACCATTTATCATATCTTTAGAGCACAATAACATCATTACCCTACTCGAACCATTTCAAAGACTTGTTGCTTTGGGTTCAAGATTCTAATTTCAAAACCAATACCACGTGTGCCTTTTGGATCTTTACCTAGTGCTGTTATTCCATTCATTCTTGTCTAGCTTGTTATTTGTTTTAAGAATCTTAGATTTATAAAGTTGAATTTAAAATTAGCCTTGATAAGTTCAAATCCAAACATTAATTGATTTTTGCCTATGCCTTATGTAATTTTGGCCTAGACATCGATCTTTCACTTTTGGGTCATGTAACTTAGGTTAATTATTTATTCAAATTAAAAACTATTGTTTGTGCCTAGATTTGGGGAAGTGGTCTACCTTCCATGTGCCTAAAGTTTCATGCCTAATACCAACTGACCAAGTTCATATTTAAATCTGAATGACTAGTTTATGCCAAAGTGTTTCAATTTTTTTAGTTTAACTCTCTTACCTTATTTTTTTCAAATTATAACTTTTGTGCCTTTTCCAAAAGACCTAACTATACATGTTTTGAGCCTAGCTTTTGTGCCTTTTTTGAAAGACCTATCAACTTTTGCTTTCTATAGATTAGACTTGTTTGAAAAACTCTATACCTAGAGTCTGACATTCTAGTTTTATTTCATCCATTTGACCTTTTTGTGTAAGACATTTGATGTTAGAATGTTTTAGACCAAGTTTTAAAATAATCCTTTTAGAGACACAACTCCACTTTTTAGACCAAGTTTGGACCATTTGTCTTTTTAGACATTATTTTCAGAGTTTGTAGAACTCAGGGCCTTATTTATGAAACATTTATCATTGATTTGGATATGTCTCACTATAATTGTAGAGGAGCCATGTACAATCCATGATATGATAATGTGGTCACACAAGATGACTTTTTTCAAGAGCCTTATGGTGATGATGTAGTTTGTGAGACAGATCCTTATTCTCCTTACAATGCTCAATCTGGGGAATAAACCCAAGATCCTTTAGCCCACTATTTGATCAACATGCCTCCATACTTGGAACAAGACCAAAAATAAATAGTGTAGTACCTTGCTAGTGTACCATCAGTTTTAGAACAAGTTCAACAACAAACATACTATGTTACAATGTCATTGACTTACAATCCTTATTTGTTTGATCATCACTTGATTGAAAACAAAGATGATGTTTTAATTAGAGCTGCAGAGGTAGGGGCTAAGTTTCCACTAGACTTCCCCCATAAAAAATTGCTTAGTCTAGTTAAAGTGCTTCCTTACAACATGTTGTACAACTAAACCATTGAACATGCCTCTTCTAATACTCCTCAAGTGCTTGTGTCGATGACATATGAAAACTAACACATGCTTGTAACAAGAAAAGGCCTCATGGAGGACTATTTTATACAACTGTAGATAGCATATCAAACCTATTTGGATTTAGCACAAACTTTAATAACATGGACATGTCAAATGTCCCTCTCATTAAGCTAGCTACTTAAACAAGGGTATTAGTTTGAATTGACAGGCCAAGATGATTGATGTATAGACCCATTTATGCAAATCACTTTATTTGGTGACATGTTCAATTACCCAACTATCGAAGAAATGTCTACTACTTCTACATAGACAAATGTACCAAATGTTGGGGATCAACCAACAATATGATTACACTTGTGAAAGCAATAAACACAAAATTAAATCAGATAGATAAGTAACTAGAATGATAAATAGCACAGAACAAGAGATACAAGAAACCACCTTGAAAACTTGTATTAAACTCTTTACAAAAGGAATACAATTGAAGAAACTTCTTTCTTCCACACCTCTCTCAGATGCACAAGATCTCTCTCTAGATCTCTATTCCTCAAGAGCTCTCTCTCTCAAGTACAATCAATTCCAACAACCTGGATTGATACAACTCTGTACTTTCCTTCAAACATTCACAATGTTCTACTCATACAAAATAAGCTAAGAAGATCTTTCCTACATATAGAATTAGGAAACTTGAGCATGCACTTACAACCAACAGTTAAGCCTCTTGAACAAGGGCTCTAAAAAAAATCTTGCTAATAATAGAAATGTGAACTTAAGACTAAGACTTAAACTCATCATGCAAACACTCGGTTCTGTCCTCGGAAATAGCATTCTGGACGCATAGGTAACCGATGCCGGTTCCTGCCTGTTTGTCTGTGATTGTCGTCAGCCGATCCTCTGCTGACGCTGGCGTTTCTTCAACTGCTCCTGACTGACGTCGGTCTCTCCTGACTGATGCCGGTGACTGTGTAAACTTGCAACTTTGTAATGCGCTCATATGTGAAGCTTTTAGGCTCCACACCTTAACAATCTCCCACTTGGAGATAAACAGCTGCACCAGTACCTGTACAGCAACATCTTCTAGCTCCTTCATCTTCAACTCAATCATGAAGACCAACAGAAGTTGAATGAAGATTCAACTTCTCCTTTGTAACCAGCTTGGTTAACATATCAGTAGGATTCTTGTCTGTATGGATCTTTTCCAGCTTCAACTCACCATCCTCCAATACCTGCCGTATGAAGTGGTACCTTAGCTGTATGTGCTTGGTTCTTGAATGAAAGGCCGAATTCTTAGCCAAATGGATTGCACTTTGACTATCACTATACAATCTGCAACTCCCATGCTCCCTTCCAAGCTCTTCCATGAACCGTGTCATCCATATCATCTCTTTGCTAGCTTCTGTGGCTGCAATATACTCTGCTTCTGTAGTTGACAAGGGAACAACCTTCTGCAACTTTGATATCCAGCTAACCGCCGTTCTACCTACAGTGAAAACATAACCTGTGGTGCTCCTCCTGCCATCCAAATCACCTGCCATGTTTGAATCCACATAACCATGTAGAGAAGTATCTGAGCCTCCATAACACAAGTGTCTACTGCTGGTTCCTCTCAGATATCTAAGGATCCACTGAACTGCTTTCCAGTGTTCCTTTCCTGGATTGGCCATATACTTACTACTCCCACTGCTTGGGCAATATCCAATCTAGTACACACCATTGCATACATCAAACTTCCTACCGCGGAAGAATATGGAACCTTACTCATGTACTCTACCTCATCATGTGAATTAGGACATTGTTCTTTACTCAGCTTAAAATGTCCAGCCAAAGGTGTGCTTACCGGTTTAACATCCTGCATATTGAACCGTTTCAACACCTTGTCCACATAATCCTCTTGAGACAATATCAACCTGTGATTTTTCCTGTCTCTCTTAATGCTCATGCCAAGGATTTTCTTTGCTGCTCCCAAATCCTTCATAGCAAACGTTTGAGCTAATTTCACCTTAAGCTCAAAGATATCCTGCATGTGTGATCCTGCAACCAGCATATCATCTACATACAACAATAGAATAATATATCTACCATTATCCAATCTCTTAAAATATACACAATGGTCAGATTGACACCTACTTTAGCCATGCTCAGTCATAAACCTGTCAAATTTCAAATACCACTGTCTAGGAGCTTGCTTGAGGCCATACAAGCTTTTCTTCAATCTGCACACCAACTTCTCCTTACCCTTGACCTCAAATCCTTCTGGCTGTTCTATGTATATTTCCTCATCCAAATATCCATGAAGAAACGCTATCTTAACATCTAGCTGCTCAAGATGCAAATCCTTCATAACAACCAAAGACAATACAACCCGTATAGAAGTCATTTTAACAACAGGAGAAAAAATCTCACCAAAATCAATACCTGGCTTTTGTGCAAATCCTTTCACTACCAATCTGGCCTTATATCTCATCTGTCCATTCTCACCTTCTTTCAACCTGTAGGTCCATCTGTTCTTCAGTGTCCTCTTACCGGCTGGCAACTCAACCAAATCCCATGTTTGGTTCTCTCTCAAGGACTCCATCTCCTCAACCATGCCACACTCCCACTGACTCCTGGACTCCACCTATAATGCTTCTTCAAAACTCTCTGGTTCTCCACCATCAGTTAGCAATAAATAGTATAAAGAAGGAGAATATCTAATTGGAGGCCTACTTACCCTTTCTAACCTCCTGATGGGCGTATGAAACTCATTCACAACACGCTGTCCACCCAAATTCTCTGACAGTGACCAACCTCGGTCACCTGCAGACCTGTTACTGGCCGACGCTGGTTCTTCCTGACCGACGCCGATGCCTGTTCTACCGACGTCGGTCTCTGTATGACCGACATCGGTTTCTGTACTGCCGACGTCGATTCCTACCCTGTCGACGTCAGTCTCTGTGTTTTCCTGCAAGTGATTATTTCTTTTTCCCGCGAGCTCATTTTGGACCGTCACCTCATCCAATTCTCCATTGCTCTGCCCAGATTGATTCAGCTTCCTCATCTGATCACTATACATCACTTTTTCATTGAAAACAACATCACAGCTCCTAATTACGTTGTTAGTTCCTAGATTCCAAAATCTGAAACCAAAATCATCTGAGCCATAGCCAATAAACGTGCACCTCATAGACTTAGCATCAAGCTTCTTTCTATTTTCCTTATCTACATGCACAAAGGCTTCACAACCAAAAACTTTGAGATATGAGAGATCTACCTTTTTACCTGTCCATGCCTCTTCTAGAATTCCACCATCCAGAGCTGTAGAGGGTCCTCTATTAATCAGGTACACTGCGGTGTCAACATCTTTTGCCCAAAACTCTAAGGGCAATCCAGCATGCAATCTCATACATCTTGCATGCTCCATGATTGTTCTGTTCATCCTTTTAGCAATTCCATTCTGCTGAGGTGTCCTTGGAACCGTCCTTTGCCTACGGATTCTATGTGTATAACAATACCAGTTGAACTTAAGACTAAAAAACTCATCGCCATTGTCAGATCTCAAGCACTTCAATCTTCTGCCTGTTTCATTCTCAACCATAGCTTTCCAAATCTTAAAAGTCTCAAATACATCAGATTTCTTCTTAATACAGTAGATCCATACCTTTCTTGTAGCATCATCTATGAACGTAACATAATACTGTGATCCTCCAATAGAAGCTACTTGAGCCGGTCCCCACACGTCTGTGTGAACAAGCTGCAACTTATGCCTTTTCTTAGTAGACCCAGTCTTGAGAAAACTAACCCTTTTCTGTTTTCCAAATACACAATGCTCACAAAATTTTAGATCCATACTTTTCAAATCTGAAAGCTTACCTTTAGACTTAAGAATTGACATCCCCTTCTCACTCATGTGGCCAAGCCTTGAGTGCCACAATTTAGCATCCACATCTAAAGTAAATAATACAGAAGGAGAAATATTAGTAACACAATAACATAAATAGAGAGTACCTACTCTCTTACCTCTGGCCATAACAAGTACACCCTTGGTCACCTTCCAAGATTCTGCTATGAGAGTTACTGTACAACCCTCATCCCCTAACTTTCCTGCAGAAATCAAATTTCTCTTCAAGCTAGGAACATGCATCACATCTCTCAACACCCATGTGTTGCCATTCTGCATCTTCCGCTGCACTTTACCTTTGCCAATAATCTTACAAGGCTCATCATCCCCTAAATACACTATTCCAAAATCTCCATGGATATAGTCACTGAAATATTCTCTATTAGGGGTAGCATGAAAAGATGCACCAGAATCTAATACCCAAGATTCTATATTATTATGCAAAGAGAAAATTAGAGCATCTTGTGCAATACCTGCAACCTTTGCCTCTTCCTTTTCTTCGTGCTAATTGTCCTCCTTAGGCTTTGACCAACAATCTCTGCTTATGTGCCCCATCTTTCCATAATTCCAGCATTGTGGCCTTCTGCCATTTCTGGATTTGGATCTACCTCTCACCTTAGACTTAGATCTTGATCTCCTCTTGCTCTTCTCTTTTTGACTTCCCCTGCTCTCGAGATTTAAAGCGTTCCCTGATGTTTTCTCTGTGCTTTTCCTGCGAATTTCCTCATTCAAGATAACACTAACAACATCCTCTACTTTTAAAATATTCGAAGCAGATGCAGTGTTAGAAACTGCCATTACCAAGCCATGCCAGCTTTCAGGCAAAGAACATAATATTAAAAGAGCTTTTATTTCATCATCAAATACAATATTGACTGAACTTAATTGATTAAAAATTCCATGGAAATCATTTAGGTGATTTGATACAGATCCACCTTCTTGCATATGCAAATTAAATAACTGCTTCATAAGATATACCTTATTAGAAGCTGAGGGTTTTTCATACAAATTTGCTAAAGTAGTCATTAACTCTACCGTTGTTTTTGCCTGTGATAAATTAGATATCACAGTAGATGCTAGACTCAGTCTTATAGACCCCAGAGCCTTTCTATCAAGAACTTCCCATTTTTCATCTTCCATGTCCTTGGGCTTCTTTGCAATCCCACCTAACGGTAAGTAAAGATCTTTCTGATACAGATAGTCCTCTATCTGCATTCTCCAATGTTGATAGTTCTTGCCATTAAACTTCTCCATTCTCAATTTACTTTCTTCTGCCATTGCTTCTCCCACTCAAACAGAAATCCCTGCAAAAACCCCTGTGAGCAACCTGTAACCAATACACACTACACAGATATGAACCACCTGTTAGTGAACCTGAGCTCTGATACCACTTGTTGGGGATCAACCAACAATATGATTACACTTGTGAAAGCAATAAATGCAGAATTAAATCAGATAGATAAGTAACTAGAATGATAAATAACACAGAACAAGAGATACAAGAAACCACCCTGAAAACTTGTATTAAACTCTTTACAAAAGGAATACAATTGAAGAAACTTCTTTCTTCCACACCTCTCTCAGATGCACAAGATCTCTCTCTAGATCTCTATTCCTCAAGAGCTCTCTCTCTCAAGTACAATCAATTCCAACAACCTGGATTGATACAACTCTGTACTGTCCTTCAAACATTCACAATGTTCTACTCATACAAAATAAGCTAAGAAGATCTTTCCTACATATAGAATTAGGAAACTTGAGCATGCACTTATAACCAACAGTTAAGCCTCTTGAACAAGGGCTCTAAAAAAAATCTTGCTAATAATAGAAATGCGAACTTAAGACTAAGACTTAAACTCATCATGCAAACACTCGGTTCTGTCTTCAGAAATAGCATTCTGGACGCACAGATAACCGACACCGGTTCCTGCCTATTTGTCTGTGACCGTCATCAGCCGATCCTCTGCCGACACCGGCGTTTCTTGAACTGCTCCTGACCGACGTCGGTCTCTCTTGACCGACGCCGGTGACTGTGTAAACCTGCAACTTTGTAATGCGCTCATATGTGAAGCTTTTAGGCTCCACACCTTAACACCAAACACAATGGATTACATAAAAGTGTCATCCCATCTAGGCTAAAATGGCTTAACAATACCAACAACTAGTCCACAACAAGTGCCTTTAGTTAACACCACAAGTGGTTCAAAATAGCATGGGGAAATAATTCCTACCTCATAACCACAACAAACTACCTCTAATCCTCAACCAACTGATTCATCAAGTATGCAATTGCAAGGATTAAGAAGTTAAATAATAACTAGTGCCTTACCTTAACAAAACATAATAAATGTTATTCCACCTCAACAGGTGATGACTAACGTTCCAAAACAATAAGCACATTCTAATATACCAATGTAATTGAGATCGAACATTCTACCACCTCAATAGGGGGAAATCAATGTTCCACCTTGTTAGGTAGTGACAAGTACACCTTAATAGTCATAGACTAATATGCCTTTGCACATGTTGTCTAATCAATAATGTATGTCTATTGGTGAGAAATAAATGTCAAACATCCAACAAGTGTCTACGTCACAATGAGTTTTCACACAACATGCTATCTTTGAGACCACCCCAAAAAATATTACTCAAATTTTCCTTTGTGACTTCTACCACACATAAGGAGAGATTATGAAATTGATAAATGATAAGTGTATATTTGATATTTTATCTAATGAAATCTAGATCTAGGTTCACGACACTATCCCAGTCCTACACAACGAGTTTTAGCCTCAGTCTTAGCTATCTTAGTCTAGTTTTAAGTTAAGTTGCATTTCTCTATTTATTTATTACTATTTTTAGAAACTGTCCAACAAGTATAAATCAAGCAACAATTGCCTTTCATTCCAAACGTGCCACAAATCCAATGATAGGGCTTTGGTTCACAATAAGTTTCCCTTATTCAGCTAGGTTTGACTAGTTGGTAGTAAGTCCTTATGTAAACCTAATAGACATAGTACTTCACTCAAAACCATATCCTTCCATCCCAACCATAATTCCCCCAAAACTAGGTCTATATACTAAATCCAAACTAGAATATCACACCATAACGTTTGTAATTTCAATAATTCCCAATCCATAAATGCATATTCTTGTTTGGTTCTCTAGCCAAACTAACATTCTACAAAAAACCATGCCTCCATTATACCCTGTTCAAGGTAATCCACCTTTGACCACCCAACCTCCACCTCAAGCTAATGTTCCATCTAGTTTTTTGGCATAAGAATGACAACAAATAAAGAATGTAATTATTACTATCCAGTCTGAGAAACATACCAAGAAGTTTAAGTTGGATGATGTGTGTTCCTACCCATTCAACATGGAATATCTACAAATACTATTCCTCTAAGGTATGAACCACTAAATTTTGAAAAATACAAGGGTAAAGGAGACCCTAAGGCCCATTTAACAAATTTTTTTAATGCTTACTAGTTGATCCAAGAGGATCTATGTTTCATTCCAAAAATGAAGTCATCAAATTATAAAATGATCATTGGCATAACATAGAGCTCGATAAGAGATTTCTAGTGCATTTTAAATGGATTGATTTTGAGTCCGTATGCATAAGATATTACACACTAAAGTTTAAGATTAATAGGGCAAAAATGGTGACATAGGGTGATGTGGCACAATTTTAGCACACCAAGTGGACCAATCATGCAGTTCCATTTGACAATGAGTTAGTGAAAAATAAAATTAGGTTTAAAATTTATCTTTGACAATGTATGGTGTTGGTCAAATGGGCCCTGTTATTTTCTCACTGGGGGCCCTTAACGAGGGTCGACACACTTTTAGTGAGGAGGGGTGCCTTGGCCTCCTTTACTTCATAATTCATTGTAAACATTATTGTATTTAAATTCCTATTTGGTTTATATTCCCATGCATGTGGGAATAATATTTATGCATTGTAATAATATAACACCAAATGCTCCCTTGAGCTGCCATGTGGCAGCTTTCAACATCACCATATGGACAAGTTCAACCTTGTTATGTGGATGAGTTTGAACCCATGTTCTAACTATCAACTCATTGCCAACTTTTGAAGTTTCCAATGCCACTGATAAACCCAACTCAGATATTGAGATTATTAGGTGTCAATGCCAAGATTGGGTTGAGAACCCCACAACAACTATCGACCAAGTTTAGCATTTTAGCCCATAAAGGCTAGTTGACAATGACAAAAGCAAAGGTTTGAACTTTTAAAAAGCTAAACTGTGTTACACTTCCCAAATGTGGGATAATAGATTTGGATAAAGACCAAAAGAAATGCCATGGGAGTTAAAATGTGTTATCTTTGGTAAAAGGATGATGCTTTCACCGATACACCAACGATCTTGGGCACTATATAAAGTGCTCGAGTTTCACTTTAAAGGTAATTTTTGGGAGATTTTTGGTGGAATAAGCTTGATATACAGGGTTTTTAGAGACTTAAGGAGTATTTTGATAGCTTCAAGCTTGTGTTTTACTTTGAGAGTATACTTCAATTGGAATCAAAGATTAAGAAGATGATTTGTAAGACTTCTAAAGGATTTTTAAGCATATTTATGATAAATTAATAGGAGTGATCCCCATTGGAGTGGATCCAGAGATGTAGGCATTTAAGTCAAATTTCATTATCAATTCATGTTTGATATTTTCTATAAATTTGTCTCTATTTGCACTTTTAAATTTTGACCCATGTGAATATTTTAAATTCTATATTAAAATTCATAATCCTTAAAAAAATTGATTTTTATTAAATCGTTAAAAAAGGTTTCAATCTATTACAAGTGTGTATTCTATATTGATGATACTTAATTATTATCGATTATGTATCAAATTTTTAGTATCAGAGTAGAACTTGTATTTAACCATGTGGATTGTTAGTGTATGTTGACAAGTTCGAGATATAGGTGGGTGAAGGAGAATTGACATAGTACAATCCAGAGGTTGGGTCAAGACATACTATGGAAATGGGAGATGACTTTGAATCTAAATAAGCTTTTCGATAGGCCTTCTTGGAAGTGAAAGATATGGTTGATGAGATTTACCATGAAAGATGAAGGAAAATGGAGCATGATGAAGGTGGTAAATTTTTTGAGAAACCTTTTTCCTTTTTAAATGACAATAAAGATAAAAAAACCATTGAATCTCTTCCTTCACTAACACTAGATATTAAGTTTGAATTACTGACATTTACTGCTGAGGTTAATGTAAAAATGTTGGATAACTGGATAAAGTAAATTGAAGTATATTATAGGGTTTATAAGATTACAAATTATGATGCTAAAATTCACTTGGCTACTCTTCTAATGGGAGGCACAACACTCATCTGGTGGGAGAGTAAGTTGAAGAAAAACAAGCTTAACACAAGTAACTCGATTTTTACTTAGAGTGAATTTGTTGATGAAATCAGAAAGAAATTTTATCCTTTAGGCTATATGCAACAAGCCATGATGGATTGGAAATCTTTTAGACAAACTAAAGGCCAAAGTGTTGAAGATTATACACATGAATTTAAGAAAAAGGATTTACTTTTTAATATTCCTCTTTATACACAAGAAACATTGCTTAAGTATATAGGTGGGTTGCATATTAAACTGAAACACATGATTCTTGTCCTTAATCCCACTAATTTAGATGAAGCATATGTTAAAGCCATTCACTTGGAAGCTAGAGGAAAACAAACAAAATAATCATTTCCTAAAGTTAAAAGTAAGCAATCTAATGTTAAGTATTCTCAAGGGCAAAGTTCTAGAAAGGGTAAACAAAAATCCACTTTTACTATTCGTAAAGAAGAAGGATAACCATTTTACAATCATTGCAAGAAAAATCATGATGAGTCTAAGTGTTAGAAATTACATCTTGAATTAATACCTAAAATGTTTAGGAAGAAGAATAAGAAAACTGATGCTATGGTTCAGGATCTAGGTTTAGATTCAAGGGATGAAACTAAGATCAAAACCATGAGTATACATAATTGTTCTTCTCTTACTATTTCTAGCACTAAGTCATCTAATGATGCTTCCTCTTTAAAATAGAATTTGTGCATGATGATAATAAAATAAATAAGTTGTTCTACATTAGGTTTGTTTCAAAACATACTAAGATTGACGCTCTAGTTGACAGTGGATCATAGACAAACTTAATTTCTGAGGAGATTGTTAAAAAGTTAGGCTTGTAAACCAATCCCCATATGAAACCCTATCCACTTGGTTGGGTATGTGATGATGCAAATATGCAAGTAAACAAAACTTGTAGATTGAAATCTGCCATCACATCCAAGTTTGTGGATGAATTTGATCTGAATGTAGTCTGTTTGGACATATGTGGGATTATTTTGGGAAGCCCTTATCTTTATGATAGGAAAATGAACTTCTATAGGGAGGAAAATACATACTTGATTGTTAAGGATGGCATTAAATATATAGTTAGAGCACATTATATTAAGTCAAGTCTTTCCTTGGTGACAACAAGATAAATGAAAATAATAGTCAATTGAAGTAAGACTTTTTGTCTCATGTTGATTAAGTCTAAGGAAAAATAATATTTTCAGCCTTTAGAAAATTGTGATCCTAGACATAAAAAAGAATTGGTTGAAATCATTTCTAGTTATGATGATGTGTTTTAGGATCCCAAAGGGTTACCCCCTAAAAGGGGAGTTCAACATAAAATTTAGTTGTTATAGGATTCTCCTCTACCCAACATTGGCATGTACAGGTTATCAATGGTGGATAATGAGGAAATCAAAAAGTAGGTAATGGAACTTTTGGAAAGGGGTGTTATTCATCCAAGTTCATCCCCTGTTGGTTCACCTATTATTTTCATACCAAATAAATATGGTACATGGTGAATGTGTGTTGATTTTCATGCTTTGAACATAATTACTATTAAGAATCATTACCCTTTTCCTCGTGTTGATGATTTGCTAGATCAGTTAAGAAATGTTGTTTGTTTCACTAAGTTAGGCTTGAAAAGTGGCTATCATCAGGTTAGGATTAATGATGGTGATATTTGGAAAACTACTTTAAAGACAAAATAAGGATTATTTGAATGGTTTGTCATGCCTTTTAGGTTGTGCAATGCATCGGCTACATTCATGCATTTGATAAATGATATATTTAGGCTATTCCTTGATGATTTTGTTATAGTCTACTTAGATGATATTTTGATCTTCAGTCAATCTTGGGAAGATCATGTGATATATATTAGGAAAGTCATGGATGCATTTAGAAGGGATTTTTTTTTTTGAAATTATCTAAATGTGAATTTGGTAAGACCTTTTTGGTTTACTTGGGTTATATTATAGGACATGGTGAGTTGAAAATTGATCTTGCAAAAGTGGAGGTTATAGTTAAATGGCCTAAACCCAATAATGTAACTAGAGTTAGAAGTTTTCTTGGTGTAGTATAATATTAGAGGAAATTCTTGATAATTTCTCACTTATTACATCACCCTTGCATTCTTTGAATTTTACTTAATAGGTCTTTCAATAGGGAGGCAAACAATAAAAGGCCTTTGACACTTTGAAGACAAAGATTAGTACTACTCCTATCTTAGCACTTCCTGATTTGTAGTAGTCATTTGAGATCGAGATGGATGCAAGTGATTATGCTATGGGAGCTATCCTGATGCAAGGAAAGAAGCCAATATGTTATCATTCTGAAACCTACATAGGTGCGGTAAGAAACTATCTAACTTATTATAAGGAATTGTATGCATTAGTTCAAAGTGTTAAAAATGGAAGGATTACTTGATGGGCAAAGAAAGAATTATACATATAGATCATTAGCCCCTCCAATATCTCTAGTCATAGGCCAAGCTATAATAGTATAGGCATTTCTATTAGATGGGTTTCTTGCAACAATTTCATCTTGTAATCAGGTATAAAAAAGGTATACAAAATAAAGTAGCTGACATGCTTTCTAGACCTCCTATGGTAGTTGCATCTATTCTTTTACATCATGGTTCTTTGACTCATGAAAGTTATAAAGAATAATATGTCGATGATGGTGATTTTAATGATGTTTATAAAGACTTGATGAGTGGTAAATAGGTAGAAGAATCAGACTATCATGTGAATAATGGACTTTTGTATCATTTGGGTAAACTTTGCATTCCTCAAAATGAAAGGGTGCACATGATTAGGGAAGCACATATTTCTCTTATTTTTTGTCATTTTGGAGTTGGTAAAATGGTTGCACATTTGAGAATGTATTGTTACTAGTCTCATATGCAAGAAAATGTTTCCAAATATATAAAGGGGTGTGTTCTTCATGCCATAAGCAAGCCTAGTAACAAGAAACTAGGACTTTACACTCCCTTAGCTATTCTTATCCATCCTTGGGAAAGTATTTCCATGGAATTTGTAGGGAGTTTCCCTATGTCATGAAGGAAACATAATTACTTGTATGTGGTAGTGGATAGATTTAACAAGATGTGTGTTTTGATCCCTTACACTAAGCAAATTACAAGGGAAGGTACAACACACTTGTTCTTTCAACATGTATGGGTTCATTTTGGTTTGCTCACTTCTATTATTTATGATCAAGATTCTCAATTTCTTGGGGAATTTTGGTGAACATTGTGGGAATTAGTGGACACTAAGTTGAATAAGAGAATTGCATTTCATCCATAAACCAATTGTTAGACATAGGTTGTGAACCGAATAGTGGTATATTTGCTTAGGGGTTATTGCAATAAACATCTCAAGCTGTGGGATGAACATTTATGCTATATTCAACATGCTTACAAATGTGCACTTCATTCTTCTACTATGAAATATCATTTTGAAATTTGTTATGGATATTTTCCTAAATCTCCTCTAGATGTTTGTTATAGTCAGGATTCAACTGTTGATGAACTTAATGATGTTGTTAAAGCCAAGAAGTTCATTGAAAAGATACAATAGGTACACTAGACTATCTAAGATTGGTTGGAGAAAAGTCAAGCAAAGTACAAATCAATACATGACGAACATCATGTTGATCACTAGTTTATTGTAAGTGATTTGGTATGGCTTCACATCAGTAAGGAAAGACTGACATGTGAAGGTAAATAGTTGAAACCAATCTGGTATGGTCTTTTTTAGATTATGAAAAAGATTGGTAAAAATGATTTCTGGTTGGATTTGCCATCTTATATGTAGGTTTATTAAGTTGTGAAAGTGGAAAATCTAAAATTATATGAGCCTCTAATGATTTTAGATCAGGACGAGAGTGTATCCATTCCTTCTATTGACATTTTTGCTCTTGAGCATCTAACAAAATTACAGGAAGATACAATTCTTGATAGGAAGGTTCAAACCTCATGAAGGGGAGATGTTGAGTATCTTTGTGTTGGTCTCAAAAGGATGCACCAGAATAAGGAAAAATGGATGGAAGTCAGAAGAGTGAGGGAGAAATACCCTCACCTCATTACCAATTAATCAAATTTTGGAGGTCCAAAAGCTCTAGTGAGGAGGATTGATCCAAGAGGATCTATGTTTTGCTCTAAAAATGAAGTCATCAAATTTTAGAATGATCATTGGCACAGTGTATAACTTGACAAGTGCTTTTTGGCACATTTTGAATGGATTGATTTTGAGTTTATATGCACAAGATATTTCATGCTAAAGTTTAAGATCAATAGGGCAAAAATGGTGACACAAGGTGATGTGGTACAATTCTAGCATGCCAAGTGGACTAATCATGCGATGCCATGTGGAAATGAGTTAATGCAAAAAAAAAGGGTTTAAACTTTGTCTTTGATAGCATATGGTGTTGGTCAAATGGGCCCTACTATTTTCTCGTTGGGGGCCCTCAACAAGGGTTGACACATTCTTAGTGAGGAGGGGTGCCTTGGCCTCCTTTACTTCACAATTCATTGTAAACATTGGTGTATTTAAATTCATATTTTATTTATATTCTCATGTATGTGGGACTAATATTTATGCATTGTAATAATATAACACCCAATGCTCCCTTGAGCTTCCATTTGATAGCTTCCAACATCACCATATGGATGAGTTCAACCTTGTTACGTGGAGGTGCTTGAACTCATGTTTTAACTATCAACTCATTACCAACTATCAAAGCTTCCAATGCCACTGACAAACCCAACTCAGATACCAGGATTTGTAGGTGTCAATGCCAATATTGGGTCAAGAACCCCACAAAAATCATCGACCAAGTTTAGCATTTTATCCCACAAAGGTTAGTTGGTAATGAAAAAAGTGGAGGTTTGAGCTTTTAAAAAGCTAAATTGTGTTAAACTTACCAAATGTGGGATAATAGATTTTGATAACGACCAAAAGCAATGCCATGGGAGTTAAACTATGTTATCTCTGGTAAAAAGATAATGCTTTCACTAATACACAACGAGCTTGAGTACTAAATAAAGTGCTCGAGGTTCACTTTAAAGGCAAGTTTTGGGAGATTTTTGGTGGACTAAGCTTGATATAAAGGGTTTTTAGAGACTTAAGGAGTATTTTGATAGCCTTAAGTTTATGTTTTAGTTTGAGAGTGTACTTTAATTAGAATCAAAGATTGAGAAGATGATTTGTAAGACTTCTAAAGTATTTGTAAGCATTTTTATGACAAATTAATAGGAGCGATCCCCATTGGAGCAAATCCAAAGACGTAGGATTTTAAGTTGAACTCTGCTATCAAATCATGTTTGGTATTTTTTATCAATTTGTCTCTATTTGTACTTTTAAATTCAGCCCATGTGAATATTCTAAATTCCATATTAAAATTTGTAATCCTTAAAAAAATTAGTTTTTATTAAATCGTTAAAAAAAAGGTTTCAATCCATTACAAGTGTGTATTTTGCATTTATGACACTTGATTATTGTTGATTACAAATCAGATTTTTGGTATTAGAGTGGAATTTATATTTAACCATGTGGATTGCTAGTGTATGTTGACAAGGTCGAGATCTAAGCGGGGTGAAGGAGAATTGGTAGAGTATGATCTAGAGGTTAGGTGAAGATGTACTATGAAATGGGAGATGACTTTAAATCTGAATGTGCTTTTCGACAGGCCTTCTTAGAAATGAAGGATATGGTTGATGAGATTTACTGTGAAAGTCGAAGGAAAATGGAGCATGATGAAGGTGGTAAAAATTTTGAAAAACCTTCCTCCTCTTTGAATGATGGTAAAGATAAAAAACTGTTGAATCTCTTCCTTCTCTAAAGCTAGATATTAAGTTTGAATTCCTGATGTTTAATGGTGAGGTTAATGCAGAAAAGTTGGATAACTGGGTAACGTAAATTGAAGTATATTGTAGGGTCTAGAAGATTGTAGATGATGAGGCTAAAATTTACTTGGATACTCTTCAAATGGGAGGCACAACTGTCATCTGGTGGGAGAGTAAGTTAAAGGAAAATGAGCTTAACACAGGTAACTTGATTTCTACTTGGAGTGAATTTGTTGATGAACTTAGAAAGAAATTTTATCCTTTAGGATATATACAACAAGCCATAATGGATTGGAAATCTTTCAGAAAAACTAAAGGCCAAAGTATTCAAGATTATACATAGGAATTTAGGAAAAAGGCTTTACTTTTGAATATTCCTCTTTATACATAGGAAACACTGCTTAAGTATATAGGTGGGTTGCATAGTTACTTGAAACACATGATTTTTATCCTCAATCCCACTAATTTAGATGAAGCATGTGTTAAATCCATTCACTTGGAGGCTAGAGAAAAACAAACAAAAGAATCTTTTCCTAAAGTTAAAAGTAAGCAATATGATGTTAAGCATTCTAAAGGGCAATGTTTTGGAAAGGGTAAACAAAAATTCACTTTTACTATTCCTAAAAAAGAAGGAAAACCATTTTAAAATCATTGCAAGAAAAATAATGATGAGTCTAAGTGTTGGAAATTACATCATGTGTTAATACCTAACAGGTTTAGGAAGAATAAGAAAACTAATGTTATGGTTCAGGATCTAGGTTCAGATTCAAGGGATGAAACTAAGATCATAGCCATGAGTATGCAGAATTGTTCTTATCTTTCTATTTCTAGCACTAAATCATCTAATGATGCTTCCTCTTTAAAATAGAAATATGTGCATGACAATAAGAAAAGAAATGAGTTGTTCCACATTAAGATTGACACTCTATTTGATAGTGGATCACAAACAAATTTAATTTTTGAGGAGATTGTTAAAAAGTTAGGCTTGTAAACCAATCCCCATCTGAAACCCTATCTACTTGGTTGGGTATGTGATGATGTAAAGATGAAAGTAAAAAAAATTTGTAGATTGAAATTTGTCATCACATTCAAGTTCATAGCTGAAATTGATCTGGATGTAGTCCCTCTGGACATATGTGGGATTGTTTTGGGAAGCCCTTATCTTTATGATAGAAAAACAAACTTCTATAGGGAGGAGAATAAGTACTTGCTTATTAAGGATGGAATTAAATATATAGTTAGAGCACATCATATTAAGATGAGTATTTCCTTGGTGACAATAGGGCAAATGAAAGACTAGTCAATTCAAGCAAGATTTTTTATCTCATGTTGATTAAGTCTAAGGAAAAAGAATATTCTCAAGCTTTAGAAAATTGTGATCTTAGACATAAGAAAGAATTGGTTGAAATCATTTCTAGTTATGATGATGTGTTTTAGGATCCCAAAGGGTTACCCCTAAAAGGGGAGTTCAACATGAAATTCCATTGTTGCAGGATTCTCTTCTCCCTAACATTTGCATGCACAAGTTATTAGTGGTGTAAAATGATGAAATCAAAAAGTAGGTAATGGAACTTTTAGAAAGGGGTGTTATTCATCCAAGTTCATCTCCTACTGGATTGCCTATTATTTTAGTACAAAATAAATATGGTACATGGTGAATGTGTGTTGATTTTTGTGCTTTAAACAAAATTACTATTAAGAATCATTACCCTCTTCTTTGTATTGATGATTTGCTAGATCAGTTAAGAAATGTTATTTATTCCACTAAGTTAGACTTGAAAAGTGGTTATCATTAGGTTAGGATTAATGATGGTGATATTTGGAAAAATGCTTTTAAGACAAAATAGGGATTGTTTGAATGGCTTGTCATACCTTTTGGGTTGTGCCATGCACCGACCACATTCATGTGTTTGATGACTGATGTCTTCAGGCCATTCTTTGATGATTTTTTTATAGTCTACTTAGATGATATTTTGATCTTCAATCAATCTTGGGAAGATCATGTGATACATATTAGGAAAGTCATGGATGCATTGAGAAGGGAAAAAATTTATTTGAAATTGTCTAAATGTGAATTTGGTAAGACCTCTTTGGTTTACTTGGGTTATATTGTAAGACATGGTGAGTTGAAAATTTATCTTACAAAAGTGGAGGTTATAGTTAAATGGCCTAAACCCAATAATGTAACTGAAGTTAGAAGTTTTCTTGGTGTAGTACAATATTGGAGGAAATTCATTACTAATGTCTCATTTATTGCATCACCCTTGTATTCTTTGACTAGTAATAAACAAGTGTTTCAATGGGGAGGCAAGCAACAAAAGTCCTTCAACACTTTAAAGACAAAGATTAGTATTTTTCCTATCTTGGCACTTCCTTATTTCTAACAACCATTTGAGAATGAGATGGATGCAAGTGATTATGCTATGGGAGTATCCTGATGCAGGTAAAGAAGCTAGTATGCTATTGTCAGGTACCCCTAGAACAACAAACATGCTCTGGTACCAATTGATGGGGAATCCAAGAACAAACACACTTGTTCTGGTCCCACTTGTTAGGATCTTGCTCCTCAGAAAGAGCACAATATGATTACCAAACTTAAGCAATTAAACATGCAGAAATAACCAGAAGCACAAGTAACTAGAATTCACCAATAGCATAGAATATGAGAGACAATATACAATCTTATATTAATACTTGTACATAAAAGAATACAATAAAGAGCCACCACACTCTTCCACCTTACAGAGGCTTCCCACACCCCAAGTGTATAGTAATTCTTCTTCAAAACACTCTCCTACCAAAAATGGTCCCAACAACCAACTCACACACAGAATTGGTGTTCACCTCTCCAATCAGTCAGTAATAACCCTGCCAGTACACCAAGCACTCTATAGTACTTCAAGTTGATCTCCCATGAACCTGCAACCTACAATTCAACAGACCATACTCACAATGGAAGGATCTTCCTTGCCTTCCTTTCTAGCTCATAATGGAACTAGGAGAAACACACACTTTGTTCTCTTCACTAGCACACTTTACAATACATGCCAATGGGTCTATAAATAGATCCCAGACTTAAACAATAACTTAGAATCTTAGTTTAATATAATTATCCATGTAACTCAAGACTCGAAATAGCCTTTAACATGCAAACACTCCGTTCACTAAACTAACTGTTTGTGCAACGAACAGTTTTGGAACACACTGGCGACCGACGCCGGTCCCTGCTTGCCTAGTGCTGCCGACGTCGGCCAACTTCCTGCCGATGCCGGTTGACTTCTGCACTGATCATGATCGACGTCAGTCATGCTGTCGATGTTGGTGCTTTTGGGTCTTCAGCAACCTCCTTTTCTTTGTCTGCAACAAGTTGAAGCTTTTAGCTCCACAACCTAACAATCTCCCACTTGGAGATAAACAGCTGCAACTCTACCTATACCTATACACCATCTAGTTTGTTCCTTTGGCTCTGTATCCCTCTTCAAGATCACTATTGAAGACCAACCACCATAAAACCTGTAGTGCAAAACTTGTCATCCAAATCACCTACCATATCCACATCTACAAACCATGTAGAAAATAACTTGAACCTGCATAGCATGTGCACCTGCTGCTGGTCCTTCTAAGAATCCATTGAACTGCCCTCCAATGCTTCCTTCCTGGATTGGCTCCTAACTTTCTGACAACTCCCACTGCTTGGGAAAACTCAGTCTAGTACATACCATGCACTTAACCTCATTATGTAAATCAAGACACTGTTCTGTGAACTGTCCAACCATCGGCGTGCTAACCAGTCTCACACAATCATCCTGAAACAAAGTCAACCTGTGACCTTCCATGTCCCTAGAACACACTCATGCCAAAGATTCTTGCTACTCCTAGATTCTTCATGACATATCTCTGAACTAGCTTTACCTTTAGTTCAGCAACTCCCTATATATGTAACCCTACAATAAGCACATCATACAGTAATAGGATAATGTAGCTAATATTATCTAACCTGGTAAAGAGAAACACAATGATCAAACGTCCATTGCCCTGCAACTTATACAAGACCATATACCCTGATCTTTCGTCTCACATGTCCATTTCCACTCTTCTTCATCATGAACATCCATTCATCTCTCAGTGCTTACTTCCAGCTGGCAACTCCACCCAAAGCACTTGTTTCATTCTTCTCCAAGGAATCACATCCTCATCCATGCCAAGCTCCCACTATTTCCTAGATCTAGCTGCTCTGCTTCTTTAATAACTTCTTGGTTCTTTACCATAAGTGAACAATAAGTAGTGTAAAGAAGGGAAATGACGAATTTGAGGCTTACTTACCCTTTAAGTCCTCCATATGGGCGCTTGAGACTCCTTGACAGCTTGCTGTCCACCCAAAATTCATCTCAGTGATCGATGCTGGTCACATTCCAGTCTGCACTTGATCAATGTCAGTTCCCTATGACTACCTCATCGCCGATGTCGATTCCCCCTTGCTGACATCAGTGTTTATCTGCCTTGAGTTAGCAATGTCAGGTTGCACATAGCTGATGTCGGTCCCTGTCTGGACGCCGACACTGATTTTCCTACCGACATCGGTCTCTGTGTTTTGCTTGTGAGAACTAACTTTTTCTCGCGAGCTCCTTTTGGATCAAACCCTTATCCAAATCACCCTTGCTCTGATCAAAATTCTTTCGCCCCTTGTGCTGAACTCTGTCCGTCACCTTCTCCTTGAAAACCAAGGCTTTCTTTCTCTTGTCACTAACATCGAATTCCTCAAAAAATGTCACTTTCTTCTTCTACATACATAAATCTCGATCTATACCCATTGACTCAAGAACATGCATCTCCTTCTTATTCATGTGACCAAGCCTATTAAGCCACATCTTTAAATCTACAGCTGAAGTAGATAACCCATAAAGAGAATCAGTAATACAAGTAGATAGATAAAGCGTACCTACTTTCTTACCTCTTGCTACAACAAGTGCACCCTTGGTAACCTTCCAAGAGTCCACTGTGAGAGTTACTATGCAACCCTCTTCACCCAAACTTCTTACAGAAATTAGATTTTGCTCTAGAACTAGGACATGCATGACCTCCTTTAACACCCATGTGTTACCTGTCTGCAATTTCAACTTCACTTTCCCTTTGCCAACCATCTGACAAGGCTTACCATCCCCTACATAAATTTTTCCAGAGTCTCCCTGGACATACTCATGAAAAAATTCCGTATTTGGGGATGCATGAAAAGAGGCACCAGAATCTAAAACCCAAGATTCTACTTTATCCAAAGAACATACCAAAGCATCCCGTGTAACGAAATCTACAACATCTGCTTCTTCTTCATGTCCTTCATGTTGATCTGCTACCAACCAACAATCTTTCTTTTCCTGCTCTTTCTTTCCATATCTCCAGCAGGTTATTCTGCCATACTTGGACTTGGACCTCCTGCCATTAAACTTCTCCATTCTTAGCTTACTGTCTTCTACCATTGCTCTACTCCCACTCAAACAGAAATCTCTGTGAGTAACTTGTAATCAAAACACACTAACCAGATCTAATCCAACCTGTTAGTATCCTAACCAAAAGCTCTGATACCAGTTGTCAGGTACCCCTAGAACAACAAACATGCTCTGGTACCAATTGATGGGGAATCCAAGAAAAAACACACTTGTTCTCATCCCACTTGTTAGGATCTTGCTCCTTAGAAAGAGCACAATATGATTACCAAACTTAAACAATTAAACATGCGGAAATAACCAGAAGCACAAGTAACTAAAATTCACCAATAGCACAAAATATGAGAGACAATATATAATTTTATATTAATACTTGTACAGAAAAGAATACAATAAAGAGCCGCCACACTCTTCCACCTTACAGAGGCTTCCCACACCCCAAGTGTATAGTAATTTTTCTTCAAAACACTCTCCTACCAAAAATGGTCTCAACAACCAACTCACACACAGAATTGGTGTTCACCTCTCCAATTAGTCAGTAATAACCCTGCCAGTACACCAAGCACTCTATAGTACTTCAAGTTGATCTCCCATGAACCTGCAACCTGCAATTCAATAGACCATACTCACAATGGAAAGATCTTTCTTGCCTTCCTTTCTAGCTCATAATGGAACTAGGAGAAACACACACTTTGTTCTCTTCACTAGCACACTTTACAATACATGCCAATGGGTCTATAAATAGATCCCAGACTTAAACAATAACTTAGACTCTTAGTTTACTATAATTATCCATGCATCTCAAGACTTGAAATAGCCTTTAACATGCAAACACTCCATTCACTAAACTAACTGTTCATGCAATGAACAGTTTTGGAACACACAGGTGATCGACGCCGGTCCCTGCTTGCTTGGTGCTGTCGACGTCGGTCGACTTCTTGCCGACATCGATTGACTTCTGCACTGATCATGACTAACGTCGGTCATGCTGTCGACGCTGGTGCTTCTAGGTCTTCAACAACCTCCTTTTCTTTGTCTACAACAAGTTGAAGCTTTTAGCTCCACAACCTAACAATCTCCCACTTGGAGATAAACAACTACAACTGTACCTATACCTGTACACCGTCTAGTTTGTTCCCTTGGCTCTGTATCCCTCTTCAAGATCACTCTTGAAGACCAACCACCACAAAAACTGTAGTGCAAAACCTATCATCCAAATCACCTACCATATCCACATCTACAAACCATGTAGAAAATAACTTGAACCTGCATAGCATGTGCACCTGCTGCTGGTCCCTCTAAGAATCCACTGAACTGCCCTCCAATGCTTCCTTCCCGAATTGGCTCCTAACTTTTTGACAACTCCCACTACTTGGGAAAACTCAGGCTAGTACATACCATGCACTTAACCTCATTATGTAAATCAAGACACTATTTTGTGAACTATCCAACCATCGGCGTGCTAACCAGTCTCACACAATCATCCTGAAACAAAGTCAACCTGTGACCTTCTATGTCCCTAGAACACACTCATGCCAAAGAATCTTGCTACTCCTAGATTCTTCATGACATATCTCTGAACTAGCTTTACCTTTAGTTCAACAACTCCCTATATATGTAACCCTACAATAAGCACATCATACAGTAATAGGATAATGTAGCTAATATTATCCAACCTGGTAAAGAGAAACACAATGATCAAACCTCCATTGCCCTGCAGCTTATACAAGACCATATACCCTGATCTTCCATCTCACATGTCCATTTCCACTCTTCTTCATCCTGAACATCCATTCGTCTCTCAGTGCTTACTTCCAACTGGAAACTCCACCCAAAGCACTTGTTTGGTTCTTCTCCAAGGAATCACATCCTCATCCATGCCAAGCTCCCACTATTTCTTGGATCTATTTACTCTGCTTCTTTAATAACTTCTTGGTTCTTTACCATAAGTGAGCAACAAGTAGTGTAAAGAAGGGAAATGACGAATTTGAGGCTTACTTACCCTTTAAGTCCTCCATATGGGCGCTTGAGACTCCTTGATAGCTTGTTGTCCACCCAAAATTCATCTCAGTGACCGATGCCGGTCACATTCCAGTCTGCACCCGACCGATGTCAATTCCCTGTGACTACCTCATCACTGACGTCGGTTTCCCCTTACTGACATCAGTGTTTATCTACCTTGAGTCACCGACGTCGGGCTGCACATAGCTGATGTCGGTCCCTGTCTGGACGTCGATGCCAATTTTCCTGCCGACGTCGGTCTCTGTGTTTTGCTTGTGAGAACTAACTTTTTCCCGCGAGCTCCTTTTGGATCAAATCCTTGTCCAAATCACCCTTGCTCTACTCAAAATTATTCTACCCCTTGTGCTGAACTCTATCTGTCACCTTCTCCTTGAAAACCAAGGCTTTCTTTCTCTTGTCACTAACATCGAATTCCTCAAGAAATGTCACTTTCTTCTTCTACATACATAAATCTCGATCTATACCCATTGACTCAAGAACATGCATCTCCTTCTTATTCATATGACCAAGCCTATTAAGCCACATCTTTGAATCTACAGCTGAAGTAGATAACCCAGAAAGAGAATCAATAATACAAGTAGATAGATAAAGCGTACCTACTTTCTTACCTCTTGCTACAACAAGTGCACCCTTGGTAACCTTCCAAGAGTCCACTGTGAGAGTTACTATGCAACCCTCTTCACCCAAACTTCTTACAAAAATTAGATTTTGCTCTAGAACTGGGACATGCATGACCTCCTTTAACACCCATGTGTTACCTGTCTGCAATTTCAGCTTCACTTTCCCTTTGCCAACCATCTGACAAGGCTTACCATCCCCTACACAAATTTCTCCAGAGTCTCCCTGGACATACTCATGAAAAAATTCCCTATTTGGGGATGCATGAAAAGAGGCACCAAAATCTAAAACCCAAGATTCTACTTTATCCAAAGAACATACCAGAGCATCCCGTGCAACGAAAACTGCAACATCTGCTTCTTATTCATGTCCTTCATGTTGATCTGCTACCAACCAACAATCTTTATTTTCTTGCTCTTTCTTTCCATATCTCCAGCAGGTTATTCTGCCATACTTGGACTTGGACCTCCTGCCATTAAACTTCTCCATTCTTAGCTTACTGTCATCTGCCATTGCTCTACTCCCACTCAAACAAAAATTTCTGTGAGTAACCTGTAATCAAAACACACTAACCAGATCTAATCCAACCTGTTAGTATCCCAACCAAAAGCTCTGATACCAGTTGTTAGGTACCCCTAGAACAACAAACATGCTCTGGTACCAATTGATGGGGAATCCAAGAATAAACACACTTGTTCTGATCCCACTTGTTAGGATCTTGTTCCTTAGAAAGAGCACAATATGATTACCAAACTTAAGCAATTAAACATGCGGAAATAACCAGAAACACAAGTAACTAGAATTCACCAATAGCACAGAATATGAGAGACAATATATAATATTATATTAATACTTGTACAAAAAAGAATACAATAAAGAGCCGCCACACTCTTCCACCTTATAGAGGCTTCCCACACCCCAAGTGTATAGTAATTCTTTTTCAAAACACTCTCCTACCAAAAACGGTCCCAACAACCAACTCACACACATAATTGGTGTTCACCTATCCAATCAGTCAGTAATAACCCTGCCAGTACACCAAGCACTCTATAGTACTTCAAGTTGATCTCCCATGAACCTGCAACCTACAATTCAACAGACCATACTCACAATGGAAGGATCTTCCTTGCCTTCCTTTCTAGCTCATAATGGAACTAGGAGAAACACACACTTTGTTATCTTCACTAGCACACTTTACAATACATGCCAATGGGTCTAAAAATAGATCCCAGACTTAAACAATAATTTAGACTCTTAGTTTACTATAATTATCCATGCAGCTCAAGACTCGAAATAGCCTTTAACATGCAAACACTCCGTTCACTAAACTAACTGTTCGTGCAATGAACAGTTCTGGAACACACAAGCGATCGATGCCAGTCCCTGCTTGCCTGGTGTTGTCGACGTCGGTCGACTTCTTTCCGACATCGATTGACTTCTGCACTGATCATGACTAACGTCGGTCATGCTGCCGACGCTGGTGCTTTTGGGTCTTCAGCAACCTCCTTTTCTTTGTTTGCAACAAGTTGAAGCTTTTAGCTCCACAACCTAACAGCTATCATTCTAAAACCTTCATAGGTGTGGTAAGAAAATATCTGACTTATGATAAGAAATTGTATGTATTGTTTCAAAGAGTTAAAAAATGGAAGCATTACTTGATGGGGAAAGAAAAAATGATACATACAAATCATCAACCCCTCCAATATCTCCAGTCATAGGCCAAGATACAACAATTTAGGCCTTTCTATTGGATGGGTTTCTTGTAGCAATTTCATCTTATAATCATGTATAAAAAAGGTATACAGAATAAAGTAGTTGACATGCTTTGTAGACCTTGTATGGTAGTTGCATCTATTCTTTTACAACATGGTTATTTGGCTCATGAAAGTTATAAGAATAGTATGTCGATGATGGTGATTTTAAGGATGCGTATAAATACTTGATGAGTGGTAAATAGGTAGAACAATCAGACTATCGTGTGCATAATAGACTTTTGTATCATTTGGGTAAAATTTGCATTCCTCAAAATGAAAGGGTGCATATGATTAGGGAAGCACACACTTCTCTTATTTTTGGTCATTTTAGAGTTGGTAAAATGGTTGCACATTTGAGAATGTATTGTTACTGGCCCCGTATGTAGGAAAATGTTGCCAAATATATCAATGGGTGTGTTCTTTGTGCCATAAGCAAGCCCAGTAATAGGAAACTGGGACTTTAGACTCCCTTACCTATTCCTACCCATCCTTGGGAAAGTATTTATATTGACTTTGTAGGGGGTTTGCCTATGTCATGAAGGAAACATGATTACTTATATGTGGTAGTGGATAGATTTAGCAATATGTGTGTTTTGATCCCTTATACTAAGCAAATTATAGGGGAAGATATGACACACTTGTTCTTTCAACATGTATGGGTTCATTTTGGTTTGCCCACTTCTATTATTTTTGATCAAGATTATCAATTTCTTAGGGAATTTTGGTCAACATTGTGGGAATTAATGGACACTAAGCTGAATAAGAGCACTACATTTCATCCATAGACTAATGGTCAGATAGAGGTTGTGAACTACATAGTGGTACATTTGTTTAGGGGTTATTGCAATAAACATCCTAGGTTGTGGGATAAGCATTTATGCTATATTTAGCATGCTTACAACCATGGACTTCATTCTTCTACTTTGAAATCTCCTTTTGAAGTTTGTTATAGATATTTGCCTAAATCTCCTCTAGATATTTGTTGTGGACATGATTTATCTACTGATGAATGTAATGATGTTGTTAAAGCCAAGAAGTTCATTAAAAAGATATAGTAGGTACACCAGGCTATCCAAGATTAGTTGGAGAAAAGTCAGGCAAAGTACAAATCAAGACACGATAAACATCATGTTGATCACCAGTTTATTGTAGGTGATTTGGTATGGCTTTACATCAGTAAGGAAAGGCTAACATGTGAAGGTAATAAGTTGAAACCAATATGGTATGGTCCTTTTTAGATTATGGAAATAATTAGTAAAAATGATTTTTGGTTGGATTTTCCATCTTCTATGTAGGTTTATTCAATTGTGAATTTGGAAAATTTGAAATTATATGAGCCTCTGATGATTGTAGATCAGGATGAGAGTGTATCCATTCCTTTTTTTGATGATTTTCCTATTGAGTATCTAACAAAATTATAGAAAGATACAATTATTGATAGGAAGGTTTAGACTTCATGAAGGGGAGATGTTGAGTATCTTCATGTTGGTCTCAAAGGGATGCACTCGAACAAGGCCAAATGGATAGAAACTAGAAGAGTGAGGGAGAAATACCCTCAACTCATTACCAATTAATCAACTTTTGGAGGTTCAAAACCTCTACTGAGGAGGATTGATCTAGGAGGATCTATGTTTTTCTCTAAAAATGAAGTAATCAAATTGTATAATGATCATTAGCACAACATAAAGCTCAACGAGAGCTCTTTGATGCATTTTGAATGGATTGATTTTGAGTCCACATGTGCAAGATATTACAAGTTGAAGTGTAAGATCAATAGGGTGAAAATGGTGACAAAGGGTGATGTGGTGTAATTATAGCATGCCAAGTGGACCAATCATGTAGTGCCACATGGCAAAGAGTTAGTGAAAAAACAAATTAGGTTTAGACTTCATCTTTGACATCGTATGGTGTTGGTTAAATGGGCCCCGCTATTTGCTCACTAGGGGCCCTTAGCGATGGTTAACACACTCATCTTTAGGAGGGATGCCTTGGCCTCCTTTACTTCACAATTCATTGTAAACATTGGTGTATTTAAATTCTTGTTTGCTTTATATTCCCATGTATGTGGGACTAATATTTATGCATTATAATAATATAACACCAAATTCTCCCTTCGAGCTACCATGTGGCAGCTTTCAACATCACCATATGGAAGAGTTAAACCTTGTTACGTGGATGAGCTTGAACCCATGTTCTAACTATCAACTCATTACCAACTGCCAAAGCTTCTAATACCACTGACAAACCCAAGATATATACCAAGATTAGTAGGTGTCAATGCCAAGATTAGGTTAAGAATCCCATAATAACCATTGACTAAGTTTAGCATTTTAGCCCATAAAGGCTAGTTGCAAATGACAAAAATGGAGGTTTGAGATTTTGAAAATCTAAACTACATTACACTTCCCAAATGTGGGATAATAGATTTAGATAAAGACCAGAAGCAATGCCATGGGAGTTGAACCATGTTATCTTTGGTAAAAGGATACTGTTCTCACCAATACACCAACGAGCCTAAGCACTATGTAAAGTGCTTGAGGTTCCAATTAAAGGCAAGTTTTGGGAGATTTTTGGTGGACTAAGCTTGATATAAAGGGTTTTTAGATACTTAAGGAGTATTTTTATAGCCTTAAACTTATGTTTTAGTTTGAGAAGCTTGTGTTTTAGTTTGAGAGTATACTTCAATTAGAATCAAAGACCGAGAAGATGATTTATAAGACTTCTAAAGGTTTTGTAAGATTTTTTGTGACAAATTAATAAGAGCGATCCCCATTGGAGTGGATCCAGAGATGTAGGCTTTTAAGCTGAACTCTGTTATCAAATCATGTTTGGTATTTTCTATCAATTTATCTCTATTTGCACTTTTAAATTTCAATGCATGTGAATATTTTTAATTCTATATTAAAATTCATAATCCTTAAAAAATTTGATTTTTATTAAATCATTAAAAAAAGGTTTCGATCCATTACAAGTGTGTATTATGAATTTATGACACTTGATTATTATCGATTATGGATCACTAACCAATAGCATATAGTGACATATACCTCTTACTTTTATTTCCTTAGAGTCTAGTATGACAAGCTTTAGAGTGGTTTATGAAATTACCAAATAATTTAGTATATGATTTTGATGACCTTTCAAACAAGTTCATACAACATTTCTCCTACAATCTTGAACATGAGATTTCATTGGTAGATTTGACTCAAGCCAAGAAAAAGGTCAGTGAAAGATTCAAAAGCTATTTACAATGATGGAGATCACTTGCTAACCATTTCACCCATAGCTTACCAGATAAATAATTGGCCACTATGTTTACCAAAAATTTACATATCAAGATATCCTATCTTCTAGAGTTACAGTGTGCACATACCTTCAAGGAGATCATTGACAAAGGATTGTTAATTAAAAAGACCCTTATTAACAAAGGGATTATCTAGCTTACCTCATCAAACCAAAATAAGACCCAAAACTAAGGAAATGTCCAAAATCAGAACCAAAATCAAGTCCAAATATAAGCATTGGACCAACTTAGGCCAGTAATTATGAAAAATCTAAGTAGTTCAATTGTAACAAGAATGTTGTTGGAAATTGAGTAATTGAATCACATCATGTCCAAATGGTGCAAACACTGTCTACTCAAATAATGCCACAAATGTAGATTACTCATCACCAATAACCTATTCAATAATCAAAACCTTCACAACAATCTAGACTAACTCAACAAATGCAACAATCTTTACCTTAACAAACCCATCCTCAAAGAATAAATGAGCTTACTCGATGCATCTTTAGTGACCTTGGAGAACCTATTAAAGCCATGTTTCATAAACTAGTTACCACTAATCTAATTAGTTGACCAATATCAAAACACTATCCTGAGGGCATTCCTTATCCAAACTACCATCAAGAAAATAAGTTCTATGAATACCATCGATTTCATGGGCATAATCTATGTCATTGTGTGTAGATCAAACACCTTATGAAACATATGTTGGAAAATGAGGATATTACATTGGATAATAGAGCATCTACATCCAAACAAAACCTAGGTATTTATCAAAACCCTTTTCGACAACATAACAATACCAATCAATAATAACAACATAGGCCAAAACAATAACAACAATAGTATCAATAGCTATGATAACAACACTTCCAACAACAATAACAATGTCAATCGAATAGATGAAACCAAGGTTAGAATGATGTCAATACCCAAAATACTTAACATGTAGTTACACATGACTATAACAAAGTTGTAGGAAATATTTTGGGAGGTCACATTTATACCATCACCATCACTCCAAGACCAAGTATTAACCGAATAGGACTGTTGCTAAATAATTCCAACCAACCAACCTATGTCAGTGATTCTTCCTTGACTTGGGATCACATATAGGCACACCAAAAAGCATGGATTACTAATTTTATACCTTATATTGATAAATCATCATTGCCCCATGACCACATACAAGTGCACTAGCAATCAAGACTTATCCTATTTGGTTCCCCTTCACCATCATTTTTTAGCAAAAATGGTCTTGTATCTAATATTTATTGTGCAATCACAACTTGGTGGTCAAAGATTACCATTCTAAACCCAAAACCACCTGTCATCAAACCCATCCAACCCACCATTTTAGATAGGAATAATATGTATACAAATGTGAAAGGAGAAAACATTCGATATTATGGAATAACTTTAAAATATGCCTGCACAAATTTTTATTTTAGATTTGTTGTGTATGTCCACTATCTACAAGAACATCTTGACAAATTTCTTAGGCACATCCAAGTTCCAAATGACATAAGCCTAGACAAATTCTAAGCTTTGGTTGGAATCTAGCTCCAAGCCAACAATTAACCTTTGAACAAAGTGATATGTCATCCCCTGGTCCTTTCTATAACAATCCATTATATATTGAAGTTGTCATAACATGGCACAAAGTGAAATATGTCCTAATAGACAATGGATTGAGTCTGAATATTGTGTCTTTGAAGCTCATCAAGCATCTTAGATATACAACACTCGATCTTTAACTGGAAATGATCACTATTAAGGCCTATGATAATGAAGAGTGGGAATCATAAGGCACCATCAGCTTGCTAGTTATCATTGGGCCCTTAACCCATGATATAATTTGCCATGTGTTAGACCTAGACCTATCCTATAATTTGATCTTGGGTATACCTTAGATACATTCAATTCATGTAATCCATTCTACATTACACCAGTGTCTCAAGTTCTCTCACTCAGGTGTAAAGGTCACTATTAATGGATATTTATAGCCTTACAAACATTGCAAGCATTTGGAGGTCGAGTATGAAAGCTATAAATACCATTTTGGCTTAAATCTAGTTCCTAAGAAAGATAAGGGGAAGAAATACTTGTTAATTTTCCATAGGCCAATTGCATAGACCCTGATACCCTTGATTCATCTTCCCATATGCCACCTCCTAAATTTTCTAATCATTTTACCATCACATCTAATGGCCCAGGATAAAATTCAACCCGTAATACATTCCACATTACCAAGCTTCCACATAACCCCAAGTCCTATGGAAGACCTAAATCCAAGCCACCTTGCATGGAATGGCAACATAAAGGAAAAGGTAAAGTACATAGTCCAACTCCTATCATTTTCATACTTTCCATTGGCCAAGAACAAGACCCACTTAAAAATGATGGAACCTATTATATGCTGATAAATTGGCTAATTGCTATAAAAATTCCAAATACCCCAATCCAAACAAGATCATGAAGAATCAATCCTATGAAGGAGGAAGCCTTAGGCCAAAGTAGCATGATACATTGGAACCAATATCTATCACACAGTGCAAAGGAACATATGGTCTTGGATTTAAACCACCTGAGGGTGACCCCATGTATCTTAATTATGTTTCAATGCCAATGACTAGTGATGATGATGCCATCAGTGAATCAGAGTCTGATCATAGCCTTTATGAAGACTTGGCTAATACAAATATGTTTGATATCCATTCCATTTATACTCTTAGCTCAATTAATTAACATAATCTACTTCCTCTATATTAATCTCAACTTATTGCCTAAGATCAAAAGGAATCCACAATGTCGGTAGACAAGTTGGAGAAAAATGAAGCCTTTTACAATTTATGGGCTTGAGAGATAATGTTTTGTTGGGATAACACAAAAAGGGTTATCAATCAAAGATATCTTGTAGCTTATTTTGGATAATGAGTGAAAACCTTTAGCCACAAACAAAAAATTAAAACATTGAGGTCCCAAAGCAAAAACCTCTTTAAGGTGATTTTAGACCAGGGTAAAAGTAAAGAGAAAGGCCAGTCTTTTGGTGAAAACTTGTTTTAAGCACCATTAAATGGGGGTGTTCACCTTTCCCCTAATTTAGCTCAAGAGATCACCAATGATGAACTTGCTTATAGGTTTGAGTTCAGTTCTAAAGAACAACATGCCTTTGATCTAATCATCCAAAAGTTTCCAATAGTGTTTGTCACATGGCCATCCCTTCCATTGGGAGATTATAATTCATCTTTCCTAAGAGACCATGAAGAACTAGTCTAAACAAAGGACTTTACCATTACAAGCCAGTTCAAATCATTGTCAACCATTTTAGAAGATGGATCAACTCTCCTTATATAAGACACTACAAAAGTCAACATCGAGACTCTAGACGACCTAAAATTGATCAAATTAGGTGCCTCCTTCATTGAGGAGGAAATTGAAGTCTTTACATCCCTTATGAATAAATTTGATGACATCTTTACTTGGGCCTATTCAGACATGACAGGTTTGAAACCTACCTTGGTTGTGCACCACCTTATGGTACATCTTGATGCCAAACCTGTGAAATAAAAATTATGCAATATGCATCCTTGTATTGTTGTATTACTAAAGAAAGAGTTATAAAAACTCTTAAAAGTGAGATATATTCGATCGATCGACTACTTATAGTGGATCTCAAATGTTATGCCAGTCAGTAAGAAGCTAGAGGGAATCAAAATCTATATTGATTTCCAAGATATAAACAAGGCTTACCCCAAGTATGAATTTCATCTTTTAAACATTGACATGATAGTTGACTCCATAGTAGGGTACACAATGCTTTCACTTAAAGATGAATTTTTAGGATACAACTAGATCTGGATTACACCAGAAGACCAACATAAGATAACATTCACCACTCTATGGGGAATGTTTTGTTACCAAGTTATGCTATTTGGTCTCAAGAATGCTAGGGCCACATACCAAAGAGCCATGACTATCATATTTCATGATATGATGCATGGCATTATTGAAGACTATGTTGATGACATATTAGGTAAATCAAAGACCAGGGCTAATCATCTAATTACACTATGATGAATATTTAAGAGGCTACATGAATATAAGGTCAGAATCAATCCTAATAAATGTGTTTTTTGTGTTACTTCAGGCAAATTTATGGGTTTAATTACGTCTCATAGAGGCATAGAAGTTGATCCAGCAAAAGTACAAGCCATTACAGAGATGCCACTACTTACTAATTTAAAGTAGCTCTATATTTTATAGGGCAAGATTCAATCTATCAGATGCTTTATATCTCAATTAGATAATAAATGCCATCCATTTACACACCTATTAAATAAGGGTGTTACATTTCATTAGGATGAAGAATGCTAGAAAGCCTTTAAACACCTCAAGGAATATCTTTTAAATCCACCTATTTTGTTGCCACCTATGCTAGGAAAGTCATTCCTACTATATTTATCTGCCACAAACAAAGCCCTGAGGGCATTTCTATCTCAACTAATGATAATGTAAAAGAACATGCTGTGTATTATCTAAGTCATACACTGGTCGTGTATGAACACAACTATACACCTATTGAAAAATCTTTTTTAGTTATGGTCTTTACAACACATAAATTATGGCACTATATGCTTAATAATAAGACCATAGTTATTTCCAAAGTAGATATGATAAATTATCTATTATCCAAAATGACTTTACAAAGCCATGTGGGTAAATGAATCATGCTTTTTACCAAGTTCAAGATTGATTACGTCAACCAAAAGTCTATTAAAGGACAACTTATTATAGACTAGCTTTCTGAAGCACACCTTACAGATACCAAACCTCTAACTTTCTAATTCCCAGACAAGTCCATCATGACCATCATTGAAACACCTCTTGAGGCACAACACTAGAAGCTATATTTTGATGGATCATTCACCTCACATGGATCAGGGGTAGGCCTATTGCTTATTACACCATAAGGGGATCTTATCCCTATGCCATTTTGTATCATCTTTCCTTGTACTAACAACATGGCTAAATATGAAGCACTCATTACAGGGCTTCAATAAATAGTACAATGGAATATTCAACATCTCAAGGTTATGGTGATTCTTAATTAATCATCAATCAGGTTACATACCACTTTTAGATAAAAAATGACAAGTTAGTGCCATATAAGATAATGATCAACATTCTCAAATAATAGTTGCCAACATATAGTTTGAACATATACCCAGGTCTAGTAATAAAATAATGAATGCCATGGCTACCATTAGCTCTTTAATCTATCACATCGATAAGGCAAAATAATATCAATTCCTCATTAGAATTCTTCTCTTGCTAGCTCATGAACCTTCAACCATCATAATGATATGTGATACTATTAGTCCTAGATTTATATGGTATTCAAACCTTTTTACCTAACTTCATGACCATATTATGCCACCAAACCTATCACACAAATAGGAAAATGCCTTTACCCACCAAGACTCATGATATACCTTACTTAGACGAACCCTTTACTATCGTAACTTTGATGGAACTTTGTTTTGTTGTTTAAATTTGGCAAAAACAACATTAGCATTATGAGAAGTTCATGAAAAAGTATGTGAGTCCCACAATAGTAGGGCCATCCTAACTAAAATTCTCCTACATATCAAGTACTATTGGCCAACTATGGATGCAGATGTAGTTACATATGTTAAAAGGTGTGAAAAATATCAAAGGCATGCCAATCTATTTCATGCCCTAGCCAAAAATTTGAAACTAGTGTTTACACTATGGTCATTTGCTACATGGGGCCTTGATTTTATTGGAAAGATTAACCCAACCTCATTTGATGGCCATAAACACATCCTTACCACTACTGAATATTTCACTAAGTGGGTTAAAGTTATACCCCTCACTTACGTTATTGGAAAACAAATTTCTAAGTTCATATTCAATCATCTCATCTATCTTTATGGTATCCCGTTTGACATTATATTTGATAATGATAGATCATTTAAAAATAAAGATGTAAAAAAGCTTTGTGTTGAGTACAACATTACTCAACATTTCTCTACCTCATATTACCCACAAGGTAATGACCAAGTCAAAGCATATAACAAAACCATTGTCAACATCCTTAAAAAGATTATTAATGATGTTGGTCGTGATTGGCACCTCCAAATATTCTATGCCCTTTGAGCATACCACACTAATTACCATACCCCCATAGGATCCACTCCAAATTCCCTAGTTTATGGCATTAAGGTCATTATTCCCATTGATGTCGAGTTACCTTCTTTTCACATCTCATTAAAACATGTCCTAGATGATGAATATTATCAAGTTGCTCACCTATAAAAGCTAGAGTTACTTGATCAAGAATACATGGCCACTATCAACAACCTTCAAGAATACCAAAATTGACTCCGTAGCCACTATAACTGGTGAGTTAAACATTGAGAGTTTGATTTTGGTGATCTTATTCTCAAATAAAACCAATATAATACCATGGTCAAGAAGAAACACAAGGGTAGGTTCAAATCCAATTGGATAGGCCCCTATATCAGTGTTGTAAATTATGGCTCTGGAGTATACAAGGTCACTACACCAGACATGGATGAACTTGATGAAGTGATGGACATTATACACCTCAAACATTACTTCACTTGATAGACCTAAAATATTGTCTATGAGTCCCATTTCCATTGTACCATAATATCAACATTCTTCTTTGTACCATACCACTATACCATTTCACCATACCTTTCCTTATTGATCGAGTTGTTTTTAACCTCCCTACCCAACCCTTTTGATGTTGGTTCCATTTCATTGGTTCTTTGGGCACCTTCAATGAGGGGATTCAAATCAAGTTTCAACAGATGGTTCAATATTCTAGATAAAGGTCATATTTCATAGTAGTATGATAGTGGTTTGGCAGTTACATCTTTCATTTCTTGTTTCATTTCATTCTGATTATTGTTAATTATAACTGCCTTTGGGCAACTCAAAGTCCATGTCATGCTAATAACTATAACCACCTCTGGATAAATTAGTATCATTAACCTATGCCATTATTTTCTCATTATAATCACCTATGGGAAAATTAAGAACAACACCTTTATCATGCCTTGAAGTTCCACCTTGCCATTACTATGTCGTACTATGCCATTTTCCTACTTTGCCTATTTTATGAACTTGTTGCTAAAATAATTAGTTTCTTCCAATATAAGATGAAACTATGGTGATTTGAGGTCTCATCTTGGGACTATGTAGGTAGTGCTCGATTTATGTTGAGGTCAGCTCAGTCACCCTTTTGCCATGCTCTCACCATTTTATGAGAAATTTCAAGTTTGAATGCTCTCACCATTTTGAGAGTTAGACCATTTAATACTTGCCATCCTTGATCAAGTTGAGATGCTTAGAAAATTTCAAAAACATTTGAAAAATACCTACAAAATCCTAAATATCACCATATCGACCACTTCTTTGCCTTAAGGATCATGGGATCCCTAGTTAATTCACAAGAAACCACTTGTCATCTAGTTTCCCCATCCTTATTAGCCTAACATCCCATGCTCTCATTATTTTATGATACCTTTCTCATATTATTCTACAAGATCAATCATATGTTCTTAGCCACTCACTTTTCTTCTATCCCATATCCTAAGAGAACTACATTTAGCCTAAAGTTTTTGTTGGACCTTGCATCCATAAAACTATGTAGGCAACATCCACTTGCCTAGTGTTTTTGGAGTCAGCTCGACTACCCTTTCCTTTTCTTCTATTTCCCCCCATTTTATTTATTTATTTATTTCATTGTCTCCTATCGCTTAGGGTTAATGTCTATCATTGTGTGTTCTCTATTTACGCTAATGTTGTGATTCACCATTGTTTGTGTTTGCTTCATTTTGTTTTCATTGTTTTATTTTATTTTGTTTTGTTAGGATTATGGAGCTAAAAGCTTCACTGATGCAAACAGGAGAGGAGGTTGCTGAAGGTTGCTGAGAAGTTGGGGTCGGTCTGATCAGCCGACGTCGGTGGGAGAGCATAGAGAAGCAACCGACGTCGGTCATATATCGGCCGACGTCGGTCACCTCCAGGCAGACAGGGACCGACGTCGGTCGCCTGTGTGGTTCGACTGCGAGCTAATTACGGGCAGTTAGCTAACGAACCAAGTGTTTGCATGAAGAGAGCTATTTATAGACTGGGAGCTGCGGATCTAATTATTGTAATTAGATGTCTAATTATTGTTTGGATGAGATCTATATAATAGACTCATGGTTGTATTGGAAAAGTGTGCTAGGGAGTAAGAGAGCATAATTATAAGCTCCTTCTGTGTGTGAGGTAGAGCAATGGTGCGTTCCTCCTAGTGCCTCAGTACCAGGTGTGTTGGTGCTGGATTGGAGAGCCAGCTGGGTTCTTCAGGAGTGTAGGATCTTGGTCACAGTTGCATGGCCTATATAGGAGATCTACATGGTAAGTAAGATCGTTGATCTGCAGGTGTATGTGTGTGCAAGGTTGAGGTTCACAGGTGAGCAGAACCGTTGTTTGATTTGCAGGTGTGCAAGGTCATATAGACAGCAACACAACAGGGAGCAGTATCAGGCAGGATCTACTTGGAGTACAGGTGTGTACTCGGATAGAGCAAGAGGAAGGCAAGGGAGTTCCTTCCATAAGTATGGTCTGTTGAATTGCAGGTTGTTGCAGATTCATGGGAGATCTACTTGAAGTACCTTGAGTACTTGTGGAGCACGTGGAGTTCTTGTGGAGTGCGTGGAGCACTTGTGGTGTGCGTGGAGCACGGGAGGTGAACACCAACTCTGTATTTTGAGTTGGGTGTTGGGACCTGTGAGAGGGAGAGCTTTGGGGAGGAGAATTACTGTTCACTTGAGGCGTGGGAAACCTCTGTAAGGTGGTGGAGAAGAAGTGGCATCTTCTTTATTGTATTCTTTTCTGTATAAAGTGTTAATACAAGTTGTGTATTGTCTCTCATATCATGTGTTATTCTGAATTCTAGTTACTTGGCGAATCTGGTTAATTTCCGCATATTAAGTTGCTTGGTTTAGTAATCAAATTGTGTGCTTCCGGTTTATTCTCCCAACATGTTTCTTGGTGTTTTATTGTTTATTTATCTATTTGTTTACTTTCTTATTGTGCCTTGATTCAGTATATGTGCATTCATTGAGTGATTCCTTATGCATTCTTCTTGAATCCATCCATATTCATATGTCAACATTGTCATCATGGTTTTTATCATTGGTGCATTATTTTCAAATGTTTATTGGATCACATGTAAATCCTTATGCATATTTAAACTAAGTTTTCATGGTGTTTTATATCATAATACCTATCATTATGTGCTATAATAAAAAATAGCTTGATAAATCTTACAATCAATGAGGCCACAATACTTCTCCTTAGCCCCTAAAAAATTCCCAATGTACCCAAATCATGTCCCACATATAGAGTAATTAAATCACAAAATAATTTTAATCCTTACTAGTTAGGATGTGCATCTCCATACTAGCAAGTTGCCCTAATTCATCTTTCTCCTTTGTACTGACTTACTCTTACTTTGTTAGTATGGATTTAGTCCATAAGCCCCATTATCTAATTTTCCATTTTACTCTTATCATTCTACCAATGATTTTAATAGCCTCTAGGCAAATCTTTGTATCTCATCCCACTTGCGATGCTAATGATTCTAACCACCTTTAAGAAAATCATTGTGTATCATCCCACCTGTAGAGCCAATGCTTATAACTGCCTATGGGTAAATCATTATGTTTGGATATATCTAAAGGTTAATGACTATAACCGCATTTGGGCAAATCATTATCTTTCTTCTACCCAACCAAGACACATTTTCATTGTGATAATGTTTATAACCACCTTTGGGCAAATCATTATTTCTATCCACCTAACTAGGGCATATTTTTATCTTACCAATGATTATAACTCCCTATGGGAAAATCATTGTTTCCCTTTTTATGGTTATAACCACATTTGGGAAAATAATTCTCTTGTTACCCTTATCCTTTTTTTCTAATGATTATAACTGCTTTTGGACAAATCATTATCTTTTTATCATGCTAATGGTGATTATAATTGCCTTTAGGCAAATCATCTTATTTATCTACCCAATTGGGGTAGCTCATCATACCATTGATTATAACCACCTATGGGTAAATTAGTTTGTTCCACCCCTTTTCCTTTTTGGTCCCATTATTTTTGTTATTTTGAGGGATCGATCGCCAACCTTTTTACTGACTACTCACTCGAGGGAACATCCAGAGATCATCCATTATCATTGAAGTCATAGGCATTTATGACCTTTTCATTATTTAAGAAGATATTACTATGCCTATAGCTTACAATGCCTTCCCAAATAAGGACAAACTATAGACACCTAAAACTAGCCATAACTAGCTTTCGACCAGACTTCAGTCTAATTCCTACCAACCATTACAAATTAAGCCTAAGAATCACTAAATGTTCCAAAATTACTCATGCAACATTCATCAAAGCTCGCAATCATGTCGAGGAATCCCTATTTGGGGTATTAAACCATATTTAATAATAACCACTCACATATTCATCCCTAATCACCTTATGACATAACAACTATCAATTTGGCCTACAGACCTATTAAGTAGGGCACTTGGACACCTGATTAAATCTTGAAAGAGATAAAAATCTAATCAAAATAAATTAATAAGTTAAACAAGATTAAATTCCTAGTTGAATTATCCATTTGTAATTAATGAATATCCAAAAATGGAAATTCCAAAATTCAAAATATCAAAGCCTTTCATCACTGCCTTTATGAGTGTCAAGCTCTTTGAAAATATCCTAAAATATATAATTTGAGAACCATGCCTATTAATTGGAACTCATAATTACTTGATAACTATTAACTTAATTTAAGTTAGTTTTAACTCACCCAGGTTTAGTTTGAACCCATTCTATGCCTAAAATCAACCTTAACTCACCTTGGGTGAGAGTTAATTCCTAAGGCTATAAATACAAGGCCATACCCATTAATTTCTAAGCTTGGATATTGTAGAGTTATTATGTAGTATTTTCTCCATAGAATTCATGCAAGTAGTGTTTCCATGCCCAAATCTTAATCCAAACAACATCAAAGCCAAGGTGCTAAGGAGAGGAGCCAAACAACCTCCATTATCAAAGACTTATTGATGCACAAGTCAAGAAAGCCATTCAATAAATCCATTTGGAGCTCCAAGGAAGGTAAAAAATTTATTTCTCTTATGTCTTTATTGTGGTTTCATTTAGTTTTTGTTATTTGAGCTCTCCCTAGTGTCTAGACTAGAGGTGTTAGGATTTTAGTGTGTTTATTTCATTTGTTTTATGAGATTGACACAAGACTAATCTCCCCTCTATTGCAATCCTTGTTCACACATATTATAACTACTACATTAATTTGAGTAACAAATCACTTATTCAATTATTTAACATAAACATTTATTCAAAACTAAAGTGACTGAAACGTTAGGAAACAAACCAACTAGTTTAATAAAAAGTGAGAAATTGCATTCATTAAAATAAGGTTTATATACAAAATGCTAACCATGAAAGACATTTAAAGATCAAAATGGTGAGGAATAACAAGTGTAATATTTGCTTGATTCAACAACACTTTGAAACCAAATTTGTTAACCTTTCAAAAGGATTATAGTTTACAATATATAGAGGAAGGGGCTTGCCTCCAAATAATATGAGTTTCCCATCCTTGGAAATGATGGCCTCTTAAAGTTTGTTATAATTACACATTCAAATTTAAGTAAAATATCCTCCACTTTACTCAAAATATACTCAAGGGACCACCTAATTGATATGTGGATGATTTTATAGATGCACCGTCTCCCAACTAATTGGAATGTACCTCCTTGATGACTAGCGTGATTGACACCAGGTCAAACTCTTGATCTAGCTTGGACAAATTCATTGGTGGCTCTCAAAAGATCACCTTTGGTTGTGACATTACTCTTTGATATACTTTGAGTTGGGCCTCTATAGACACTTTGACCTTTGAGATCTGGTTGATGTTTGTAGTAGACTAAGTTAAGAGTTCAAGCAGCATTGGGTTCTAACTCTGTTAGCTTTCACCACTTTCTTTCTCATGGCCTAGTTGAAGTGACCCATGTGAAATCCAAAAGTACCTGTATCTATCAGAGTGACATCTAGGCATAATAATATAACAGTGTTGACCTTTTTGAAATATGCCAACATCTTTTCCATGCCTTCTAGAGGCTTTACTATTGTCTATGCTAGGATCAACCATTATTCAATAAAAGCCCTCATGCTCTTAGTGTATGTTTGATAAAGGCTTAGGTATAAGGTGGGAATGAGCTTAAATTATGGGAACATTCCATTATGTATGATCAAGATGAGCTTCCTATGCTTTCTCTCCATGAGAGAAATTCTCTCTAAATAAATTTGATCCTTTAGAAGATGTGCCTTGATATCTACCAGAGTTTTAACCATTTCTCCTAGAGCTAATAAAAGTTATAAGAGGGCATCCTCGACTCACCCAATCAACTCCATAAGGAATGAGCTCTTTACTTACCCCTAAAGTTTTTAGACCTAATCCTACATATCCTCCATCAAATTCTTTGAAATATCAAGTGTAGCCTGGAGCACAAAGATTGGGTTCTCAAGCATTTTATCTTCTCACATGGATGTTCTCACTTTGGTGAGGGAGAAGAGGTCTTGTTGAGTCTACCAAAATATAGGGTTTCCCTCTTGGATGAACTTCTAGGTGAAGATCCTCCTCATATTCCCTGTGGTGTAGTCAAAGTCCCACTAGGCTTATGGATAACCTTGTATAGTCATATTGGGTACCTATGATAATGTGGCTACTTCCAAGGTAGATGGGGGTTTTGGTTAGGTGATAGAGATGGATGTGACAAGTGAAGTTCTAGGTGGAGGGGGAATAAATGAAATGAATGGAATGAAGGAAGATAGCCATGGAGGATGAGGAGGAAGCATGGGGATGAAAGGGGAAGGATGAAAGGAGAGACATAAAGGAACATTTGTTCTAACCACTAACTTTGGGTCAAGTTAACCTATGGGTAAATGACACTAGGGAGGGGAAATTTAATAGAAGGGAGGAAATTGGTTGGTTGAAACTAAGTCCTTGAGTACCCAACATAATAGATAAGGGAGACCTAGGAATGATGTAGGGAGAAACATGAGGTGGTGCAAGAGGCCAATGATGAGTTGCATTTTACTTATTTCTTGTCTTCTTACTTGGATCAACTTTAGCTATTACAGTGGAAGGTGTTGGGGTGGTATAAGTCACAAGGAACAACTAAAGAATCTACTAGGTGACTACAAGTGTCATCAGTGTGGCTAGAGATGATTGAATTATGCACATGAGTACGCTTATTACTAGGGAGGTAGAATAAATTGTTGGAGATGAGGTACTTATAGGTACCTAGACCTATGGAATAACCAATGAGAGCACCAAAAAGATCCATACTTCTATAATGGATTGGGAAGATAGGAAATTAGAGGTGAGAATGATGTGCACAACCAAGTCAGAGGCACTTGGGTGAATTATGAAAGGGGTGAAATAGGAAAAAGGGGAGGCACAACTAGAGTGGGTTTTTTCAAAAAAGGGAAGCCATGGGGTGTTCCACTAGGTTACAAAGGAATGATGGGAGTAGGGAAAGGGATATTCACAAGTATCAATTATTGGTCTCACCTTGGGATTATCTTTGTGATATTACTAACATTAGACTTGATGCCTATGCATCTTAAGGTTGATCCACTTGAGGTTGAGCCACCCAAGCTTGAACTACCTAAGGATGAGTTGATTAAACCACATGAGGTGGTGCAATTAGAGCAGAGGGTTATGGAGGTGAAGCTCATGAATGAAAAGGAGTATAAATCCATTTTAAAATTATCTTTGAGATTTGGGGAAGTTTCTTGAACATCTCCTCTAAGGTGAGCTAATGTGGAGGAGGCAAATCAAGCTTTGGTAGATGGCCCATACTAAGTATGTTTTCCTTTCTTCTTCTTCTTGACCTCAATCTAGGTGAACACCTCCTGATCATTGCCTAGGTTATCATAGAGCTCATCATTATTATGGGGTTGGTGGAAATAATTGATGTGAAGCTGGTGGTATCTTGCCACATGGTCCTTGATGATGTTGTACATGTCCCAATCTCAATGTTTGGCCTTGCCCAATGCATATGAGTCCCTTCTTGTCTTCATATTCTATAAAGGGGAGTTTCTTGTAGACATGGTGCATTATTATGATTGGGAAGGTTGGGAAAGCCTTCTCATGGTGGGAAGGTGGATGATGCAATGACCAAAGATGCCTTCCACTAGTTGGTAGGTGATCTCTTGCTCTGCTAGGTGATTTGGGACTTGATAAGGAAGGCAAAGGGGAGCCTTGAGTATGCATGCCACCCAAATGATAGTGTCATCTCTATATTCATAGTAGTCAATAATGGGAAAGAGAGACTCCCTTATCTATTTTGATAGTCAAGGCATGACTACCTCATTGATGGCCATGTAGACCACTGGGTAGAAGGACTCACATATTTCTCAAATGTGGTTCCAATAATGGTGTACATATAGTTTGTAAAAAACTACATGGACCACCATACCTCTAAGAACCCATATTATAAAGGTATAAGGATTGAATGTGAGAAAAATGTAGACTATATCTACCAAGTATCTCATCATGTAAAAGTTGCCTCCTCCCCAAGCATCTCCCACTACTTTAATCTAGTTCAAATTGATCACCCCCAAGGTTCAAGACTTGATTACCCTTAAGGATTATGTGGAGTGGGGGTACCCAAAAAAGGTTAACATGTAAGCAATATATTTTCATAAACACTTGGTCTAATGATATCATCCTGATGTGGACCCCTTACTTGGATGTGTGAATTATGTAGGAGTTCATGTCTCCCATTTAGCATTTGGGTTCTCTCTCAAGTCCTCCAAGAGATCGTATATCTAATAATTGATGGAATAGGTACTCAATGTGGATGAATAATAAGTAGTTATATTCTTTAGAGGTTTTAATAATATTTGAAATCACTCCCCAAGATATCTACAATTTGATGCCATGAACCCATAAAACATACCAAATAATGGACACCATCTTTCACTCGCTTAGCATTGAGTAACAATTTGGAAAATAAATCCATACAAGGGAAGACCTTTAACTTGGCTATGGTGCAGTACAACCCACACTTTTCATATTCTCAAAAGGCATATTTGAATTTGGACTTATACTCATCCTCATTGGAAGAGGACTTAGGCACTAGGTCAATTGCCTTTAACATCTCATTATAGTGCTTGAAGCATGTCAATCCATTTAAGAACATGATGTCCTTATACTTGGGCTCAACTTTTGGGTTGGAAGATGAAGTGGTCATTATATAAGGGTTTGGATTCTTGTCTTAATGAGTGAGGAGTGAGGAAGGCACATATGGCACAATAATGAACATAACATGAAAAGATAGACTGGGAAATTAGGAACAATAATAGTAAATGAGATTATCATGGGGAACTTATAGGGATATACACATATTTTTTGTATTGATGGTGTATGGTAGATCACTCAATGTGATTTCAAATATGAGTTATTGACTAGATTTTCTCATTTATTTCTTAATTTAGAATTAAATTCAATGATTTAAAATATGCATCGCATGTTATATTTGGTGATTATGATGCATCATTTCAATCTATCCAATTGGGGCCCAATTACCCATTTCATTAATGATAAGAGTGTGGTATTTGTTATTTCATCCCTATGGCATCATGAATTTCCTATCTCTTATGTCGCATGTCCATCATTGATTGGTCATGACTGTAATGGCTACCACCTAGGCGCGACCTGATACTTCACTTTTATACTTTTGAGAGTAAGAATTGCCAATTGGAGGAGTGAAGTGACATGTCACATATTTTTATTAATATTTTAAATATAATTATACCTTATTATAACCACTTGGGGGACTATCTAGCCTCTTCTACTAATATATATGGAAGTGTCACATGGCATGGTTTGGTAGGTCGAGCTCTTTCAAGATCTGACATGTCTATTAGGTTTGGGAGACTAATAAATTTAATAGTGGGTGATGTGGTGTCATTTTATTTGGTCAGGCTCTCCCAAACTCTAACATCTCTTTCAAGTTTAGGAAATTGATGCATCTAACATTGGGACATCCAACTGGTCAAGTTCTGGTACCTCTAGTCATTAGGGCCATGTGGCATCTTTTTACTCAATCAAAATCTCCCAAGCTCTGACATCTCTATCAGGTCTGGGAGACTGACCATTATGATAACTAAAAACATGTAATGTATTTTCACTTATTTGGGATCTCTTAGCCTTTGAAGTCTCTATCAAGTCCAAGATACTGACCATTCTAATAGTTAGAACCATGCGACACTTTTTGATTTGGTTGCTTAACTTTCAAAAATCCATGAAAAAGGGCTAAGTAAAAAGGATGCCATGTAATCAAATACAACTCACCTACTCAATGATGGAGCTTTACAAGGTGCCATGTAAGATTTAAGGAAACTAAGACTATGGTAGATTAAGATTGAGAATCTTCAAATCAAGTCTAGATCTGATCACTAACACCAGTTCCCTAACCGACGTTAGTGTCCACCTACCCGACACCACCAACTCTAATCTGCACATGATCGATGTCAATACCTGCCTGATCGACGTCGGTTCTCACCTGATCGATGTTGGTAACTGTGTTTTCTTGTGAGTGATTATTTTTATCTGTGAGCTCACTTTGGATCATAACCTTATCCAAACTACCCTACTTAGAATTATTCAGCCCCTTGAGCTGATCTCTGTCTATCATCTTCTCCTTGAAAACTAAGGCTTTCCAGTTCTTCACTTTGTCAAAAACATCAAATTTCCTCTTTATGTAATAAACTCGATCCTTTCTTGTAGCATGAGTTTCAAAAAACCTCACTTTCTTCTGTTGCTTACAGAAATCTCAATCTATGCTTTCCGAATCTGAACTCTTACCTTTTGACTCAAGAACATGCATCCCCTTCTTACTCATGTGACCAAGCCTACAGAGCCACATCTTTGCATCTATATCTGAAGTAGATAAACCAAAAGGAGAATCAATAATACAAGTAGATAAATAAAGAGTACCTACTTTTTTACCTCTTGCTAAAATAAGTGCACCCTTGGAAACTTTCCAAGATTCCACTGTGAGAGTTATTGTGCATCCCTCATCACCCAAATTTTCAATAGAAATCAAACTCTACTTCAACCCTGGGACATGCATGACCTCCTTCAACACCCATGTGTTGCTCATCTGCAATTTCAGTTGCACTTTCCCTTTGCCAACAATTTGACAAGGCTCACCAACCCCTAAATAAATATTTCCAAAGTCTCCATGGACATAATCATGGAAAACTACTCTATTTGGGGTTGCATGGAAAGAGGCAACAGAATCTAAAACCCAAGATTCTACTTTATCCAAGGAACATATAAGAGCAACCCATGCAATAATCCCTACATCATTTGCTTCTTTATTTCCTTCATGCTGATCTTCTACCAACCAACAATCTTTCTTTACCTGCTCTTTCTTTCCACAATACAATAATTGATAATTCTTGCCATTGAATTTCTCTATTCTTAGCTTACTTTCTTCTGCCATTACTTTACTCCCACTGAATCAGAAACCCCTAAGAGTGACCTGTAATCAACAAACACTAACCTGCTCTGAACTAGGCTCTAATACCACTTGTCAGGATCTGGAGCAAACACAACTCTGATACTAGCTGTCAGGATCTAAAACACAAAGCTCTGATACCACTTGTCAGGATTAAGAGCACAATTGATTACCTTGTATAAGCAACTAAACATGAAATTAAACCAGAAGTAATAAGTAACTAGAAATCAGAAACAACATAGAATATGAGAGACAATACAATCTTGTATTAACACTCTTCTAGAAGGAAATACAATGAAGAAATCACACTCTTCCCACACCTCTTGGGCATACCAGTAATTCTCCCTCAAGAGTTCTCTCTCTCAACCAATTACAACCACAACTCAATAACTGAGTTATTCCCTCCACCAGTCAGTAACAATACTGCCAGTCCACCAAGTACTCAAAGTACTCCAAGTAGATCTCCCTGATCTTGCACCTTGTTGTGTTGCAGATCTCCTTTGACCTTACTACCCCACAGATCTCATTTGACCTTGCACACACACACACCTGCAAATCTAACTAATCTTACTTACCATGTAGATCTGCCCTGATCTTGCACAACCTGTAGATCAAATAATCTTACAATTAGAAGGATCTCTTCCTTGTCCTTTACAAGTCCTTATGATCCTTCACACTTGGAAGAACCCTTATCCTTATTCTTTACAAGTCCTTATGATCCTTCAAATTACAATACAGCCCCATGGGTCTCTTAAATAGATCCCATACAAACAATAATTAGAATTCCTAATTACAATAATTAAAAACGTAGACTCAAGGCTAAAATTAGTCTTTTATAAACAAACTAACTATCCATCTAAAATTAAACCAATTTTGGAAGTGCATGCAAACGCACGCACACACAGGTTGCCGACGTCGGTTCCTATCTGACTGATGTCAACTGACTCCCTAACTGATGTCAATTTCTCTACACACTGAATATGACCGATGTCAATTGGCCTGACCAACATCGGTTGCTCTGCAACTCAATAACCTCCTTCATTTACATCAATGAAGCTTTTAGCTCCACAGCCTAACAATCTCCCACTTGGAGATAAACAGCTGCACCTATACCCGTACCTATACATTGTCTAATTTTGTTTCCTGGCTTGTATCCCTCTTCAAGTTTAATCTTTAAGACCAACCACCACATATCTTGTGGTGCTTCTCCTATCATCCAAGTAACCTGCCAGATCTAAATCTACATATCCATGTAGAGAAGTGCCTGACCCTGCATAGCATGAATTCCTGCTACTGGTCCCTCTCAGATATATGAGAATCCACTGAACTACTTTCCAGTGCTCCTTTCTTGAATTGGCCATAAACTTGCTGACAACTCCCATTGCTTGGGTAATCTCAAGTCTATTACACATGTACTCAACCTCATCATGTGATTTGGGACACTATTTTGTGAACTGTCCATCCATAGGTGTGCTAATTGGTTCTACATTATGCATATTGAACCTCTCCACTACCTTATTCACATAATCATCTAGAGATAAAATCAACCTGTGACTTTCCCTGTCTCTAGAAATACTCATGCCAAAGAATTTTGCTGCTCTCAAATCCTTCATGTCAAACCTCTGAACTAACTTTACCTTTAGCTCAACAATCTCCTGCATGTGTGACCCTACAACAAGCATTTACACTACATACAGTAACAAGATAATGTAGCTAATATTATCCAACCTAGTAAAGTAAACACAATGGTCACATTGACATTGACTAAAGTCATGCTTTGTCATACACCTGTCAAACCTTAAACACCATTGTCCTGCAGCCTGCTCAAGACCATATAACCTGGCCTTCTGTCTCACGTGTCCATTCTCTCCTTTCTTTAACCTAGGAATCCATTCATCTTTCAGTGCTTTCATCTTGACTAGAAACTCTACCAAATCTCCCATTTGGTTCTCTTCTAAAGAATTCATGCCATGTTCCCACTGTTTCCTGGATTCTACCTGCATTGCCTCTTCAAAACTTCCTAGTTCTTGACCATCAGTGAGCAATAAGTAGTATAAAGAAGGGGAATAATGAATTTGAGGCTTACTTACCCTTTCAGTCTTCCTCATGGGTTTTTGAGACTCCTTGACAGCTTGCTATCTGCCCAAAATCTATTCTAACAGTGACCGATCTCAGCCACCTCTGGCTGACCCTAGTCTGCACCTGATCGATGTCGATTCCTCCTGATCATCGATGCCAGTTCCCTGATCAACATTGGTGTCCACTTGCCTGACACCACTGACTTTGATCTACACATGACCGATGTCGATACCTACCTAATCGATGTCGATTCTCACCTGACTGATGTCGGTAACTATGTTTTCTTGTGAGTGATGATTTTTACCCACGAGCTCACTTTGGATCATAACCTTGTCCAAACTACCATGCTTATAATTATTTATCCCCTTGAGCTGATCTCTATCTATCATCTTTTCTTTGAAAACCAAGGCTTTCCAGTTCTTCACTTTGTCAAAAACGTTAGATTTCCTCTTTATGCAATAAACCCGATCCTTTCTTGTAGCATGAGTTTCAAAAAACCTCACTTTCTTCTGTTGCTTACAAAAATCTTGATCTATGCTTTCTGAATCTGAACTCTTACCTTTTGACTCAAGAACATGCATCCCCTTCTTACTCATGTGACCAAGCCTACAGAGCCACATCTTCACATCTACATCTGAAGTAGATAAACTAGAAGGAGAATCAGTAATACAAGTAGATAGGTAAAGAGTACCTACTTTCTTACCTCTTGCTAAAACAAGTGCACCCTTGGAAACTTTACAAGATTCTACTATGAGAGTTACTGTGCATCCCTCATCACCCAACTTTCCAACAAAAATCAAATTTTGCTTCAGGCTTGGGACATGCATGACCTCCTTCAACACCCATGTGTTGTCCGTCTACAATTACAACTGCACTTTCCCTTTGCCAACAATTTGACAAGGCTCACTAACCCCTAAATACATCTTTCCAAAGTCTCCATGGACATAATCATGGAAAAATACTCTATTTGGGGTTGCATAGAAAGAGGCAACAGAATCTAAAATCCAAGATTCTACTTTATCCAGGGAACATATAAGAGCAACCCATGCAACAATCCCTGCATCATTTGCTTCTTTATTTCCTTCATGCTGATCTTCTACCAACCAACAATCTTTCTTTACCTACCCTTTCTTTCCATAATATAGTAATTGATAATTATTGCCATTGAATTTCTCCATTCTTAGCTTACTTTATTCTACCATTGCTTTAATCCCACTCAATCAGAAACCCCTAAGAGTGACCTATAATCAACAAACACTAACTTACTCTGAACTAGGCTCTGATACCACTTATCAGGATCTAGAGCAAACACAGCTCTGATACCAGCTATCAGGATCTAGAACACAAAGTTCTGATACCACTTGCCAGGATTAAGAGCACAATTGATTACCTTGTATAAGCAACTAAACACGGAATTAAACTAGAAGTAATAACTAAAAATTAGAAACAACACAGAATATGAGAGACAATACAATCTTGTATTAACACTCTTCCAGAAGGAAATGCATTGAATAAATCACACTCTTCCCACACCTCTTGGGCGTACCAATAATTCTCCCTCAAGAGTTCTCTCTCTCAACCAATTACAACCACAACTCAATAACTAAGTTGTTCCCTCCACCAGTCAGTAACAATACTGCCAGTCCACCAAGTACTCAAAGTCTCCAAGTAGATCTCCTTGATCTTGCACCTTGTTGTGTTGCAGATCTCCTTTGACCTTGCTACCCTGTAGATCTCCTTTGACCTTGCACACACACACACCTATAGATCTAACTGATCTTACTTACCATGTAGATCTCCCTTGATCTTGCACAACCTACAGATCAATTGATCTTACAATTGGAAGGATCTCTTCCTTGTCCTTTACAAGTTCTTATGATCCTTCACACTTGGAAGAACCCTTGTCCTTATTCTTGACAAGTCCTCATGATCTTTCAAATTACAATACAGCCCCATGGGTCTCTTAAATAGATTCCATACAAACAATAATTAGACTTCCTAATTACAATAATTAGAAACGTAGACTCAAGACTAAAATTAGTATTTTACATGTAAACTAACTGTTCGTCTAAAATTAGACCAGTTCTGGAAGTGCATGCAAATGCACGCACACACATGTTGTCGACGTCAGTTCCTGTCTGATTGATGTTAGCCGACTCTCTAACCAATGTCAATTTCTCTGCACACTGAATATGACTGACGTTGATTGGCCTGACTGACGTCAGTTGCTTTGCAACTCAACAACCTCCTTCATTTGCATTAGTGAAGCTTTTAGCTCCACAACCTAACAATTTGGTTGCTTAACTTTCAAAAATCCATGAAAAAGGGCTAAGTAAAAAGGATGCCATGTAATCAGATACAACTCACCTACTCAATGATGGAGCTTTACAAGGTGCCATGTAAGATTTAGGGAAACTGAGACTATGGTAGATTAAGATTGAGAATCTTCAAATCAAGTCTAAATCTTATATTAGAAAGTTAACGTAATAAAAATATTCTAAGTGTGAAATAACATTATTATTCTTGAGATGTGATAGAGACTTGAATGTTCTTAAAATAAAAAGCTACAAGGTGCCTTAATGGGGATCAAATTTCATTATGAACACATTATATTCAAGATAAAACTAGGGGAAACATAATTTTGAGGATTCTAAAAAAAGGTGATGATTGAGGAGAGAACGAAACTCTAGGAACCTTGAATCTAAGCAAATTAAAAGAGGGGTCCCCCACTTCTTGAAAGAAGGGGATGTGTTGGTCACAACACTACCATAAGGACCTCTCTATAAATGGGTGTTTCCTATGTATCCAATACTCCAAAGAGGGACACATTCTTAGGTGATTTTCCTCTACATGTTGGCTTGTGTGTGTATCAAGATAAAACATGTGATAAGCTTGTAAATTGGCAAGTAAGGCTCATGGAGTGCTCATTTAGTAATTTAGACCTATATATGGGTTTTCCTTATGAATGGTATTGAAATAAGAGAAAATAAGGAGGCTTTTCTCACTTGAATGCTTGATTGGTCACCTTTGGTAGGTTGCCTTATGAGTTATTAGGTTTGTGCTAGGTGAGGAATGATTGAGATCTAATCTTGTATATATATATCAATCCATTTTGGAAATATCTTGTATAAAATCACTTAAACCAACTAAAAAAATATGTTTCATTTGAAAATTTGATGACTTTAGGGTATTGGACACTTAGTTTAGCATAGGAAACTAGCATCGATGTAGGTGTCTAACTGGGATACAAGTGTCCAAGAAGCTGGAAAATAGGTACAAGTCTAAAAACTTATAAAGGATGATAATAAGTAGGTTTATAACATTTTTAGTAGTAAAAAAGGCCTGATCATTACAATAACATATGGTTCGACTAAGAGATAATCAATAGACATGAGATAACATATATGAGCCTTTTGACAACAAGGTCTCAATAATTGAAGGGTAAAACTGATATGAATTGTTAGTTAATGCAAAATGCTCATTATTTACCAAATTTAGATACTCATGAAATTTTTTTAAATTTATATATTTTTACGTTAAATCAGATTATTTGATTAAAAATCATGCTCAATATACTTAGAAACATCAAGTAAATGGATATAAATAGAAAAATACAAACCAAATTGATAACAGAGTTCACCCTTTTGGGGTATATGCCTTTAGGTCTTAAAAACACTTGAATTGATCTATTAAATGGTGCAAATTACAATATGTGTATAATGTTTACACCATAATATGACTTTGGTCTATAAAAATAACCTCTTCTCTGCCTCTAGAAAGTCTTTGTAATAATCTCTAGTAAGGAAGTTGTTCTTTCCTACATAAAAAACACTTGCTTACTTGTTTCTTACTTACTCTCCTTCAAAGGGATAAAAAACAAGTTTTCCTATCTCTATCCTTTTTCAAATACAATAATGAGCCTTTTATAATTTTTCCAAAACCCTTTGTTTTATGGGTTGATGCCTTGTATTTTTACCCAATACATTGGGATTCATATCCCACTTCCATTGCCTTGTTTTTAGTCTTGGATAATGCTTCCATACATTTTGGATGGTATTTAATCCCACATTAATATAGATTTTTAATAATATTTTTTTTAAATAAAATTTTTAGTATCATATCAATAGGTTTGATGACCAATATTTGTCTTAGGGCTATTTTTGGATGCTCCACATGTCAAGATACCATTGATACATGTGTTAAGCCTTGATTGGGCCACTTATACACATCCAGTCACCATGATAACATAATCATTATATCATGTTTATATTTTGCTTCAGTAGGCCATAAATTTTGCATACAAAGTTTATTTGACTCTATTTAAATTGCATTGAAAAAATCTCAAGGAGCTCTTTGATGTGTGGGAACTTTCAATGTAAACCATTCTTTCAGATTGATGTGGGGATCCTCATAAATCACTCCTCCCCATTAAAAAACTTTTTGACCACCAAAAGTATGGTTTTTATTCTAAAAATAAGTGAGGGTATAATTCCCTCACTTTTTTGATTCCATCTACCTTACCTTGTTTGGATTTGTTCTTTTTAAGCCAACTTAGGTATTCCACATCTCCTCTTCATGATGTCATTGTCTTCTTGTCAAGAATCATGTTTTCCTACAACTCATCAAGATAGTCAAGAGAAAAATCATCTATAGAAGGAACTTGAGCACTCTCACCTTGATCCATGATCATAAGTGGCTCATATAATTTTAAGTTTTCCAAATTTACAATTGAATACATCTGCATGAAAGGTGGCAATTTTAATAAAAAATCATTATTACCAATCCTCTCCAAAATATTAAAATGGGCTCATTGGTTTAAGTTTTTTATCTTCACCTTTGAGGCCTTCTTTGATTATGTGAATCTAAACTAGATCACCAACTTGAAAGTAATGATCAACTCAATGCTTGTCATGCCTAGCCTTGTACTTGGATTGTTTCTTTTCTAACTGATCTTGGACAACTTGATGAATAGATTGGACCTTCTAGATTAACCTCTTATATTTGTATTCATCATTTCTTCCATTTTCCATTATTTCTTGTCAAAAAATTAAGTCTAAGGGAGACTTAGGAAAATAACCAAAACAAGTCTCAAAAAGGATATTTATTTGTATAAGAATATATGGCTCGATTACAAACATGTTTCACATAACTCAAGTGTTCATCCTAAAGCTTGGGATGTTTGTTGCATTATCCTTAGAGTAAATGAACCACTATTTGGTTGACCACTTCTATTTGAACATAAGTTTATGGATGAAATGTAATGCTATTCTTGAGTTTCATGTCCATCAAGTTGCACAAAGTTGACTAAAAGTTATCAATAAACCAAGAATCCTGATTAAAAATAATAGATGTGGGTAAACCAAAATGAACCCAAACATTATTAAAGAACAAGTGTGTAGTCTCCTCCAATGAAAGTTTTCTTACAAGGCACCAAAACACACATTTTACTAAAACTATCCACAACCACATACAAGATGCCATTATTATTTCTAGAAATAGGCAAGGCACCCATATAGTTCATAGAAACACTCTCCCATAGATAGGTTAGTAGGGGAAGTGGGGAATATAATCCCAAATTATAATTACTAGGTTTGTTAAGGGCACAAATAATACAACCTTTCACATATTTTAATACATTTTCATGCATATGTTGTCAATAACAATATCTTTTAACAATGCAACTATTTTCCCCCAATGCCAAAATGACCTAAAATAAGAGAAGTATGTGATTCTCTAATCACATGGATTCTTTCATCTTGTGGAATGCATATCTTACCAAAATGATAAAATAATCCATCATGCATGTGATAGTCTATTTCTTCTACATGTTTTCCATGGGTTATATCTTCATAAACATCCTTAAAATCAACATCTCTAGCATATCGTTTGTTATAAATTTCATGCATCAAAGAACTATGCTACAAAAAAAAGATGCTACAATAGGAGGTCTTGAAAGCATATCAAATACCTTATTTTGTGTACCTTTTTATATCTAATCACAATATGTAATTGTTATAAAAAACCCATCCAATGAAAGTGCTTTTACTATTGTAGCTTTGACTATTATTAGAGATATTGCAAAGGCTAGTAATTTGTATCGATGATTGTCTCTTTACCCATACGATAATGTTTCCATTTTTTCATACTTTGAACTAGATCATACACCTCTTTATCATAATTAGGATATCCCCTCACTACACTTGTGAAGGATTCAAAATGGTAACAAATAGGGTTTCACTTTTACAACAAAACTACACCCATGGCATAATCACTTGCATTAGTTTCAATCTTGAATGGCTACTACAAATGTAGAAGTGATAACTCTTGGGTTATGCTTATCTTTTATTTCAACATGTCAAAGGATTTGTGATGCTTTCCTCCCCATTGAAACCAAAGCATGCAAAGGAGATGCAATCAATGAAAAGTTAACAATAAATTGCCTCCAATATTGGACTAACCTTAGGAAGATTATAACTGTAGTTCCATCATTAGGGTTAGGTCATTTCATCATGACTTCAACTTTAGAATGATCAATTTTTATTTCATCACCCCCTACTACATAACCTAAGTATACTAAATATGTTTTTCCAAATTCACATTTAGACATCTTTAGATACATTTTATCCCTTTACAAAGTTTCTTAGACTTTTATAATATGATTTACATGACCTTCCCATGCTTGAATAAAGATAAAAATATCATCTAAGTATATTATTACAAAATCATCTGTGAATGGCCTAAATACATCATTCATAACCTGCATGAATGTGATGCGTGCATTACAAAGTCTAAAATGCATAACAAGCCATTTAAAAAGACCTTGCTTAGTTTTAAAAGTAGTTTTTCAAATATCATATTCACTAATTATAACTTGATGATAACCACTTCTTAAGTCTAACTTAGTGGATTAAACAAAATTTCTCAATCTAACAAATCATCAATGTGAGAAAGAGGGTAGTAGTTTTTTACCATAATTTTATTCAATGCTTGAAAATACATGCACATCTACCAAGTGCCATATTTTTTTGGCACAAAAAATAATTGGAAAACCACATGGACAAGTGCTTGGCTAAATGACCCCTCCTTGAGAAAATCTTGAACTTGATTCTTTATTTATTCATTCTCTACCAAAAAGAAACTGCACATGCCAATATTAGGAAGAGGTGTATCTTGTCTTAGTATTATCTCATGTTGAATATGTCTTTTAGGAGGCAAACCTTATGGATCCTAAAAAACATCATCATAGTTAGACATAATCTTAACTATTTCATTCTTATGTTTAGGATCACATCTTTTAAATCCTTAGACTTATCATCATGCTTGGCTTTTACAATCATGAGTACAAATTTATTGCTTGCATTAACAAGCCTTTTCATCTGACCTATAGATACAAGAGACAAGTCTACCTTTATCTGATGGGATATTACAATGTATTCAATCCCATATTTTACAAGCAAATATTTATTCTTTTCCATATAGATTAATTTTCTATCATAAAAACAAGGACTACCAAGTACAAAGCCACAAATATCAAGTGGAACAACATCTAACTTTACCTCATCAATGAATTTGGAGGTGATTCCAAATCTCAACCTATATTTTTTAGTGACTTGTAATTTAACATCATCACACACCCATCCCAAAGGGTATGGCTTAGGATGTGGTTTAGTAGTAAGCCTTAATTTAATCACAACTTCTTTTTAAATGAGATTAGCTTGAGATCCACTATAAAAAAGGGTATCTATCTTAGTATGCTTAAAATCACTCTAATGTGGAACAACTCATTTCTTTTCTTTTCATCATGTATATATTTAGAATGTAAACAAGAATTATAAGTATGAGTTTTAGTTTTAAAAGAGGAAGAAAAGGAACATTACATACCCATGATAGTGACCTTAGTATTATCACAAGAATCAGAGCTGAGATCTTCATTTACTATTGTATAGTCTTCTTACCTTTCTTTTTCCTAAATCATTTTGGCTTATGTTCGAGGTGGATCTCCCAACACTTAGCATCTTCATGGCCTTCTCTCTTACAATTAGAACAAAGAGGCTTCCCATCCTCTTTTTTAACTGTGGAGGTGTGTTTCATCTTACCCTTTCCTTTACCTTTGCTTTTAGGCAGTTTTTTGGGCTTCTTTGTGAAGTCTTATTTGTCCCTAGTCTCTTTACCCCTTGATTCAATATGGGTATCTTAGACACACACATCATCAAGATTAATGGGGTTAAACATGAGTATCAATGCTTTAAATAACTATGTAACCCACCAATATATTTCAAAAGAGTCCCTTGAGTGTAAAGGGGAATACCCAAAATCAAATCCATTTTCCTAAACTCTTGAGTGTAATATTATACACTAACCCTTTGATTGCCTAAAATTTTGCCAATCCATAGTCATTTGTTGAATGTAGCCTAATGCATAAAATTGTTTTTTAAATGCAGAATCAAAATCACTCCAAGAAGAAATAAATTTTCCATTATTTATGAGATATTCTTGTGTCTTAATCTTTAATAGATTAGTGTTATACCACCCTACCGAAGAGTAACTAGTTGAATTTTTTGCTTCATCATCCACAATCTTTTGAACCCTTAAATACACTTCAATTTGCTTGATCCAATGATCTAGTTATCTGCACTAAGCTATCCATTATAATTTGGTAAATCAAACTTAACATCAAGATTTATCTTGGAAGAAATATAAACATAAAATTTATTTTATTCATCAAAGGAAGAAATAGAAGGTTTTGGAGGAGGTGGAGGAGATTTAAGAGTTTCTTCTCCTGTACCCTTACCACTGGTTGAGGGTTCTTCTTCTTGTTTACCTTCATTTTCACCTTCAATCCTCTTTTTGATTTCATGGTAAAAATATTCTACCATGACCTTCATCTCTATAGAATCTTTACAAAAGTCCACTTTTGAGTTTAGTTATCACTTAGGAGAATCCATGGCTTGCTTGCATATTTTGCACCAATTTTTGGGTTATACTCTTCAAATGATCCTTCATCATGCTTGGTCTTAGACCTATTTAACATGAAAAATGGAAACTTACAAATCCAAAAACTACGTTAAAATATCCTTGATTATAATTTGATACCAAACTTGATCTGATTTGTTAGTTAATGCAACAAAATCACTGTTTACCAATTTCAGATACTCATGACAATTTTCTCAATTTCCATCTTTTAAAGTGAAATTGGCTTATTTGATTAAAAATAAGGTTCAATATTGATTAAAAATAGTAAGTAAATGAATAAAATATATAAAATTCAAAACAAATTGATAATGAAGTGCACTCTTTTGGGGGCTACATCTTTGGGTCAAAAAAGCACTCAAACCAATCTATTAAATGGTGCAAAATACACTTTTTGTATAATGTTCACACCAAAATATGACTATGGTCTACAAAAATAACCTTAAATCTACCTTTAGGAAGTTTCTACAACAATCTCCTATATGGAATTTGTTCTTTCCTACATAAAAAACACTTGCTTATTTGTTTCTTACTTACTCTCCTTCAAATGGCTAAAAAACAAGTTTGCCTCTCTCTGTCCTTTTTCAAATACAATAATGATCCTTTTATAATGTTTTCAAGGCTTTTTTAAAAAAAATTTGAAGCCTTATCTTTTAACCCAATATGTTGGGATTCATATCCCACTTCCATTGCCTTGTTTTTAGGCTTGGATAATGCTTCCACACATTTTGGGGGGATTTAATCCCACATTAATAGGGATTTTTAATAATAATGTTTTCAAATAAATTTTTTAACACCATGTGAATAGGTTTTATGACCAATCTTTGTCTTAGGGCTATTTTTGGATGTTTTACATGTCAAAATACCATTGGTACATGTGTCAAGCCCTAATTGGACCACTTGTACATGTCCAATCACCATGCTCTAATCACCATGCTAACATCATCACTGTACCCTATTTGGATTTTGCTTCAGCAGGCCATAAATTTTGCATACAAAGTTTGTTTGAATCCATTCAATTTTTTTTGGAAAGCTCTAGAGGAGATCTTCGATGTGTAGGTAGTTTCAAGAAATTTGGAGACTATTTGATCAAATTAGTGTGGAGATATTTCTAGATCAACAACTATGAGAATTACTTGCCAAGTATACAAGACTAAGGTGTTTTATAATTTATATTTTATATCTACATTTATCCCCATTTAATATAATACTAAAATTGTTAATTTAAAATAAAAGGAATGCATACCTGGGTGTGTATAACATAACTTATCTTTGTGTGAGTTCCACTTGAGTGATTTTTTGCTGACATGCCTACAACCAAGAGCATGTCACAATATATAATCAGTGCATATAATCTAAAATTAAAATAATTTTAAATGCTTGAAATTAAAAAGAGCAAGGTTAGGAACACACTTATGTATTGATGTAGCCATATTGTCTTTTGATAATTTGATTTGAAGAGATGCTTTATTGTGCAACTTTGAAGTTGAGATTAGGACAAATAGCAAAACATGCAAGTGCAAATATATAAAAATATTGGAGGGAAACTTACCCCTGACCTTGGAGAAAATGTGAGTTGCCACCCAACAATTGAGACCAGCTCAACTATGCAACCCAATCATACTTATAACCCAGTGAGCATGAGTGATCCAAGTCAACTCACACTATACGTTTGGTGTAGATGGATGATTTGAACACTTGATATAATAAACTTGGTAAGATTGAGTGATGTAATCACATCAACCTTGTTAAAAGTGAACCAACTACTATAGTAGATTGGCTCAATAATAGTCAATCAAAGTCCATTCTGGTGTAGGCTAAAGTCTGTATAAATATTTGAAATCTAAAAGCTAATTTGATTTTTTAATTTAAGGCATTATTTTTCATGGCATATGCATCTCATGTATGTATCAAGTTGAAACATAGGTATTACAATGGTACCAATGTATATAATATTTACACAAGCGCGTATTTAAATCATATAACTACACAATTTGGCCAATTTCAAAAAAATTCAAGTGTGGGAGACATGTTCCCATGGCATGCCCCCAATGTAATATGAAACTGAGAGTTGGTATAAGAATGGAGAACACATTTCCATAACATGCCCCAATTCTAATATTAAAATACTGAGCATTGAATAATTATAGAAGCCATGCCTTTTTGGCATTCCCCTATTGAAATCTAAAACTATGAAAGTGTGGAAGCCTTGCCTCTATGTATGATCCCACTGATATGACCCCCCTTTTGAGGTGAGGGGAAGTATAAATTGGTAGTGACCTTACCTTAAAAGGATAAGATAATTGTATAATCTATAAATGTATCATGTAACATATAGGAGTAGGATGTCTAGGTAGATATAACAATGAGGTATGTATTATGTGATTACACCAAGTCCAAAGATGCATGATGTGAATCATGGTAGTGTCTAGATAGTAACAATACAATCTCAATAAGAAATCAAGCACACACACAATATTACTCAAAATCAAATCAAAACACAATGATCCAAAGAGACCTCAAACAAGGGGTATGCTAAAATACCGCACAATCAAAGGGATGTAACTTGGTCAAAAGTCCATAAAGCAAGAAATGACATATTTAAATGTCAACATACAACAAACTATGACATTTACAAATTTCACAATAGGAAAACATAAGCATGGGGTCATAATCAATAGAACATATTAAAATGATTAAACAAATAATACAATGCAAGACAAGACACTTAAGAAAATGAATAAATAAAGAGCATGGAACAAAAACAACCAATAGGAAAATGTCATACTAGCTCCTGGATATATGTGTTAGTAAAAAATGTTAAGTACATAACATGCCAAGTACATTGTGAAATATATGAGCATGGATAAAGGCATGTGTAAGTATATAAACTCAAACATGATAATTGAAAATTATTATAGAAGGATATAACCTAGATGTATTGTGATCAAAGAAGTGGATGCCCCCAATGTCCCAATGACATGAGTGGAGGGAAGACCCAACATCCAAAAGTGCATAGATCATGTTCCTGGGTATGCCTATGTCACACTCAAAAGATGCATGAAACATATGTGTATATATAAATAGATGATATGTTATCTACCAACATGGAACTAAAAACATATATGCCAAAGAGCTAATAAAACATGTAAAAGTTGGAAATATTTTTGGATTTGTGAATTATTTTGTTTTTTTTGGAATATTTGAAAGGACTAATCAAAGAAGTCTTCATTATCAAAAGTTGTAGGGTTGCTTTAGACATTTTTCAACATTTGTTTATAATGATGCATGATCACCTCCTCTATGTTTATGTGTAATGGGTTTTTAAAAGCTATCGGTGGGGAAGGGTGGCCATATCCATCATGGTGTAGGAAAATCTCCATATCCTTGATAATGAAGGTGATACACATATCTGTAATATTCAATGTTGCCTTCTAATTGACAAACCAATGCTATCCAAATTTAAATGTCAAAAGTGGGTCCCGATATAATAACCATATGATAGTGGGGACCACATGTGGTTCACATACTATTGGTAGGTGAATGTAACCATGATATTATGGCATCAATGGGGAGTATGTTAATTTAGTTGTATTATGTCCCAATTTTTGAAGAAATGTGGTGCTACATATTGTATCCCAATTGTTCCTATTGAACTTGAGATGTTGAAAATAAACCACGTCTATATTAACATTAATAGTTAGATCTCTGTGACTTCATTGCTTTCAAGGATGGTTTTTGTGTGAATATGTGGAATTAGTTAATTTTTTTCTCTTCTCAGGTATGATTTGTATATGACCCTCATTTTTATATTTTTGAATCTGGTTTTGCAATGCCTCACAATGATTTGTATGATGACTGATGATAGTTATAATATGGTAATCCTTATTTAGGAAAAAGTCTATTACTTGATCTATGCCTATTAAGGGGTAAAGATATCATGCTATGTTCAAGTAACATGGAAATTATTGTATCCATAGTATCTTGGTTTGTTGTGATCTATAGAGTTTGTTTTGGTGTCTTATGAGAGACCTCCATGTTATTTACATGATGTATCTACATTTGTCCTATGTAGGGTTTATTTAACATGTGAAGCTAAGAGGGATGTATGGAATAACAAGCATTTACATGCTCATCTACCTTTTTTTGTCTGACTTTATCCTAATTTGGTTATGTATTCTCCAAAGGTGAATTTATCTTATATGTATCAAGACCTATAGGTGTAAATAAATATACGAAAGACATGCAATTTGATAAAATTTTAGTTTTTACAATATCTTATTTGTCATATTATGGGATAGATCATAACCACTAACATAGTAATCTAAAACATAACCATCTTGTTTCTCAATATTTACCAATAAAATAAGATCAACTATTTATTTTTATTTTGGTTTTGGTATCATTGGTTCCTTTGGTAATGGTTCTTGTTCTTGATGTGCATCCATATGTACCTCGGTGTTTAGTGATTTATTCACATTTGGAGATAAAGGACCTATTTTTCATGACTCACCTACTTCAAAATTGTGCATATTCTTAAGAAAAATACATTATTTATGTGGAACCACTACATGGATTCCTTTATGTATCAAAATGTATCATTTTGTAAAATTTGTATTCATTAATAGTTATTGAAAATAAGGTCCTATTATAATGAAATTTATAAATCGATGTGGTGTAGATGGGACAACCTCCATCATATGTAACTGTGTGATCATATTTTGAGTTATTTATAAAAACTACTATATTTACTAATTAAAACCCAATAACACAAACAACCTCAAAAATAAGGAATAGAGGAACAATCAACCAATTAAACATGGATTCTTACCATCATTTTGTCCCTTACAACTTCTCTCCAAGATCTTCAAGTAAATTTGAATGCTAAATTTGAATGAGTGTGGATTGTTTGACTTAAGCTTCAAAGTGACTCCAATGGCTTCTTTGGATGGCTTGACAAGATTATGGGGATGCTTTAAAATGGGTGATTATGAGAGTATAATGAGGGATTATTGATTTCAATGTTAGTTTGGCCATGGACCAAGCATGGTTTTTATAGGATGGTGGATGATTTAATAGTTTTGGAAATATTGGTATATTATTCCTAATTTAGTTAAAGGGTCTAAGTAGTAAAATCATTAAATAAATATGCAATAATTAAGCTACTAACTTATGTAATTTGACTATAATTTTAATCTTTCTAAAAATATTAATAAGGGATAAAAAATAAGACTTAGTTGGAAAATAACTGAAATAGCTATTTTAGGGTCTGGAATTCACTGTGTAGGACTGGGATAGTATCACAAATCAAGATCTATCATTAATTTTATGATTGGAAAATAACATCAAAATATGACACTAGTGGCACCGACGCTATATTCCACCTTTGCCACTATTATCCAGGAGATCTAAACTTTCTAGGTTTTGTTCATTATGTCTATGTGACCTTGTCGGTGAAGTTTTGACTGTCAGATTTCTATGAAACTCCCTATAGAGTAGATTTTGTCTTCAAAACCTAGACTCCTTTATACTTTGACCAAATTTGAGAAAGAGGGGGGGTTAGTTTGTAGATTCACTGAATAGATATCCACACCCTTTATGTAAGCATGTTGTCTACATACCAATACTCCAAAGAGGGATCAAGCCATAAATAGTTCTTCCACTTGATGTGCTTTGTGAAATAGTGTGTATGAAGATGCAAAATTCTAAACTAGATGTGCTTGAGGTGGCTAGTGATTGGTTTAAGGTTTTATATAAGCTTCTAAGTGTATTGGCTGGCTGTATGTAGAGAATAGGGAAGATTGCTTGAGTAGTCTTACTTGTATTCTTGCTTGCATAGTGATAATTTATAACCCCCTCAAAATGATCTTTGAATGGGATTTAATAGGGATCTATTGGTCATAGGTTGAATGTGCTCACATTAGGTCGATAAGGAGAAGGATGGGGAACAAAAGAAATTAATTATTGGGGATAAAAATGCACTTAGATAGGAGTATCAAAAGTAAATAGTAGTAGTACCAGTGTTGTAGTCCAATTTAGGCACTATTGTCCTTAGCTAACGGGGCCTAAGGGGATGAATTTATCATGGAAAGAGTAGTTTGGGTCAGCTAGAATGAGGTCTTGAAAGGCTATAGATGATTGAGAATCAATGAAAGATGTCTAGAAGGGTCATGAGAGCAAGCAAGAGGGACCTATGGGTTGGGTGTCATTATCCACACTCAATTTACCAATTTTCACATTTTATATGACTACATTTGCCCTCCTTTTATTCTAGTGATGTATCAAAGCCAAATACTAAGATAAAGGAAAAATAGAAAGTGTACCTAAACTTACTTATAAGGGTGAATCCCATGAAGTTGTGTGATGTTGGATGTACATAGAGAGCACATTATGAAGTGCAAATCTACATGAGAAAATAAAGAGTCGATCAGTTTTGATTAGATACACTATATATAAAATAAGAACATATAAAATCTAGGTAAGAGAGAGAGGAAAAGAAAAAATTGAATACACCTCATCAGGTATGCAGACCAATATAAAACCCATTGTGATGCTGAGTGATGTTGAGTGATGTTAGATATGTGTTGTACCAAGAGTAATATCATGAATGGAGTTGAGTGATCAATTCCTTAAAAGTGGCTCAAGAATACAAAGGCTATCCATTTGGCTCCATCATCACCCACTAATTCAAGCTAGGTAGTCATGAATGTGTTGATCAATGTTTAGACAGTGTATCTAATCCCTCTAAATAGGTGGTTCAAGAATACAAAGGCTAGATAGTCCTTTGGCTCCATCGTTACCTTAAGAAGTGAAGCTATTATTTAATATTGATATGGATGTTGTCGTATGGGATGGATCTTAAATCCCATGAATGTACTATGATCTGACAATGTTGGCATGGATAGATGAATGTATGTTAGAAATTAGGCCACTCTTGGTCACTCTGAAAGATGGAGATTAGACTTGTATGAAAGGCACTCTAAAATTGGTACACTAAGCTTATATGAAAGCCAATCTAAAATTTGGAAGTTAGACTTGTATGAAAGCCACTCCAAAATGATGCCAACCACCTATAGATGGAATAAGGAATGCAACTACTAAGAATGCCTGGGTAATACTAAACTTAGAAAGAAAAAAAAACAAATGTGCCATGTACATTTTCCCCAATCACTAGTGTCTGAAACATAGATTATGATCTAAAAGTTATACCAACTGTCATATCTAAAACTGGAAGTGAGATCCATCATATCATGCATGATGCCCCCTATATCTAGATTCTATGAGTAAAAGTGTACTAAAAATGATTGATTCCAAACTAGTCTGACTGTGCAAAAACTATAGATGAACCTACTTTTAGAAAGTCTAATTTTTCTACTATTTGGATAGGAGCATTGAAAGTGGACACTAGTGGCACTAATACTAGAGTCCAATCTTACCATTATTGTCCTAAGCCAAATTTGGTAATTGTTTTGACATTTTCACTGTTTGCCTAGTCTGTTCTACCTATTTTGATGTTTGGTTATTGTTTTGGGTATTTTGAATGCTACTTTTTTTACTGTTAGGAGTTTTGATCTTTGTAACAAAACCCCTATTTATTTCCCCCTCTTTTGAGGGTAGGAATGAATACCCTATAATGATTTCCCTCAAAATAAAGAGCCTTACAAGTGTGTTATGCTACAAAAATACATGATATAGTAATGATAATCGACAAGATATAGCATGGTGTATACTAAAAGATTGTTAGACCAACAAAGGTATGCCTAGATAGATATAATAATGTAATAACATATACAATATACTAAATTAGAACTGGAAGTCTAGTTAGTTGTTAGTTGTTAGTTATTAGTTATTAGTTGTCATGGAGGGATGGAGCATGATATCCATCATGGCATCCAAGAAAGTAAGATAATGCATGATGTGGATCATGGCATTGAAAAATAATGAGAAGCAAACAAGCAATAAGCATGCAAAGCAAGAAGCATACAAGGGTGGCCAAGGGGCCAAACAAAAAAGGGACATGGACACATGTCACTCAAACTGGAAGGCAAGCATACAAGGCATGTTTAAATGCCACATACACATATAATTGAAATAAACAAGGTTGGTGTGAAATCCACAATCACATAAAAGAGTACAGGTAGAGGACATTGGAAAATGTCCTAAGGCACACACAAGAATAGAAGAAAAGGGCATTGGAAAATGTCCTAAAGCACACACAAGAGATAAAACTAGAAATGAGAAATGCAATCACATCTAGCTACACAAAGCTAGAAAGGAAATCATGTAATACTAGAAATACAATCAAATCTAACTAATTAAAGTAAGAAGTGAAAGTATGCAAGACATGTTAGTATAAGACTAGGTATATGGTAAGAAATACATGAGTGCTATATACTAGTGGAATATCGATAGAGTAATTTGTGTAATCATAGTAAGTAATGTACATCAACATGATAACTAAAGTGTGTGGTGTAGGAATGACATAACCCAGATGGTATAGTTATGTAGAAGATGCCCTTGGTGGGTATGTATATCGATGTGTGTCTCGAATGTAGAAGTAGGAGGCCCCCTCAATGGGTAGAGTGAAGCAATCAAGGATCTGGATGTCACTTTACACACTCAAAGAAGATCAAGTGAAGCATGGTAATGTAGATAAATTGACAAACAATAGCATAGAATAACAAATGTAAGTTTAACATAGTAGTAGAGATGATAAGCATGGATGATGCATACAATCAAACTATTTTTTTTTTAGAATTTAGAATTATTTGAATGTTTTTGTATATTTGAAAGTTTGTATTATTTTTGGTATTTTTTATATAATCTATGTATAATCAATCATAATGAAATTATGTACAATAAATATTGAGAAACTATGTACAGGAAATTTTGAAAAATTATGTACAATACAATGTGTGAAATGAAATGCTAGACATGGAATCTGCGTAGATGCATAATATTCATTGGATTTTTGAGTTTCTTTCCTTTAAGTAAGGCTAGATGATACACTTTAGGGATAAGATTTTCAATAATAATGTATAGACCTAGCCAATTTGGTTTGAATTTTCCTTTGATTTCTTCTTTGGCATTAACATTACAAAGATTTTCTTTGAAAATGATATCATTAACTTTGAATTCTCTAGCATGAACTCATTGGTTGTAGGATCATTTTATATGTTGTTGGTAGATTATGAGATGTTATATTATTTGAATGTGTGTATGGTCTAACTACTCGAGCGGGTGTAGATGTTTTTCATGATACTGGTCATTAATGAGAATACCTTTAAGGGAGACATAAAGAGATAGGATTTATAATTCCAATGGTAAAACTGCTTCTATGTCATAAATAAGTGAATACGGAGTGGCTCCTATGGGTATGCAGATACTTGTGTGATATGCCCATAATGCAAATACTAGTTGATTATGCTAATCATCTCCAAATTTAGTCACTATTTTTCTCAAAATGTTGTTGATGGTTTTATTGGTAGCCTCTACTTGATCATTTCCTTGTTGGTAATATGGAGTGAAGAATGTGTGTTTAATCTTATATTTTGTGCAAAATTTCTTAACAATTTTTGTTCTTGAATGATGTTCCATTATAAAAAATGATGGCTACGAGCAAGTTGAAGCGTGAAATAATGTGAGTCATGAAAAAGCTACAAATGTCCACACATGTAGTAGATTGAAGTGGAATAACTTCTACTCATTTGGTAAAGTATTCTATGGCTATGATTATGAAATTATGTCCATCGATAGATTCAAGGTTAATTTTTTCACTAAAATCAAATCCCCATAACATGAATGGTCATGGAGAGATAATAGGCTGCAATTATTATGATGGTGCATGTTATAAGTTATTGTGTCATTGAAATTTATCACATAGTTTTGAATATTATATACATTCCTCTTCCATGGTGGGCTAGTATTACCCTTGTCAAAGCAATTTGTGTGACATGGCTTTTCCACTGAAGTGACCACCATACTCACTATCATGTATCTATGTAAGAAAATTTTTGGCTTCTGTTGATGTCAAACATCAAAGCAATTATTCGTCAAAGGATCATTTAAAAAGGTCTCCACCAATGATTACATAACAAAGTGCTTATTTGTATAAATTGACTTTGCCATTTCATGAAAAAGTGTCTGGTATAATAAATTTATTTAGAAAGTTATAGATATTAGAGAACCATTTTGGAATTGTGGAACTGAATGTAATGGCTAAAACAAATAGTGTAATCAAATTTGTGTTGGATATTGATGGTGATTATAATCATTTAATTGTGAAAATAGATTAATCATCATTGATGTCAATTGGAATCAAATATGTGGTACTTACCATTGCATTTGCATGTCTGTTGTCTTTTCTTGGTATACTTTCTATAGAAAAGTAGTTGAATTATGATGATAAACATTGCACCATGTTTTGGTATGGGATAAGATGTTCTTCTTTTGTCTAATAGACATCATTGACTTGGTTTACCACAAGTTGGGAATCACCAAAAACTTGAATAGATCTAATTTTGAGGGATTGGGTGGCAAATAAACCTAAAATAAGTGCTTCATATTTTGTGGTGTTGTTGGTACAAGAGAAACTTAATCAATAAACAATAGGAACTATGTGACCAAAAGAGTCGACAAAGATAATGCTTGACCCTACACTAGATACACATCAAGAACCATCGAAGAACATGGTCCAAGTATCAAAATGAGTAGAATAGGTAGTGAAATCATCTCTACATGTTTCACTAATAGGATTAGTGTCTAGGAGTGGTGCGACTGCCATATGGTCTACAATGATTTAGACCTTTATTTATTTTTAAAGAATTTTTTTAAAGTTAAACTCTATTAATAACATGACCCATTTTATGATGCAACCAGAGAGATGTGGTTTTTCCATGAGAAACTTCAAGGCAACTAATTTTGTGATAAATCGAGTCTAATTATTTACCATGTAATGTCAAAGTTTTTGTGTGGCAAAAACTAATGCTAGACATAAATTTTCTATTGCAGAGTAATTTTTTTCATAATCAACTATTATGTGATTGATGTAATAAACTACTCATTCAGTGTGTTGATCATCGTGTTGTGCTAAGAGTGTTCTTAATACATGGTTTGTTATTATGATATATAGTAGGAAAGGCCTATCAGGGATAGGTGGTACTAAGATAGGTGGATTAAGAAGATATTGCTTGATTGTATCAAAGATTTCTTAACAAGCTTGGTCTCAGAAAAACTTTGTATCTTTCTTTAGTAATCAAGTGAATGATTGAGTTTTATCAACAAGTTGAGCTATAAAATGATAGATTGCTTAGATCTTGCCTTATAGGGATCAAATTTGTTTTAAGTTCATAGGAGGTGGAATGTTGATGATTGCTTTGACCTTTTTAGGGTCAACCTCTATGCCATATTGAGAAATAATGAAGCCTAAGAGTTTTCTTGATGTAACTCCAGACACACACTTCTATAGGTTCAATAGGACATTGAATTGTCTAAATCTTTGAAATATCTTCCATAAATCAATAGCATGATGTTGTCATTGTTTGGATCTAGCTAATTTATCATCAACATAATCCTTGATAGTATGGTGAATCAAATCATAAAATATATGTGTCATGGTACATTGGTATGTGGCTCCAACATTTTTTAATCTGAAAGGCATGACAATGTAACAAAATGTACCCCAAGGTGTTGTAAAAGATGTTTTCTCTTGATCTTCCTTGATAATTTTGATTTGGTTGTATCCTACAAAGACATCCATAAATAATAAATTGTATACCCGGCTGTGGAATATATGTCATGCCAATGTTAGGTAAAGAAAAATCATCTTTTGGGCATGCTTTATTTAAATCTCGAGAATCAAAACAACATCAAATTTATCTATTGGGTTTGACCACGGGGACTATATTAGAAACCCATTCAAGGTGTGCTATTGGTTGAATGAATCTGGCATCTAAGAGGCATTGGATCTCATCTTTGACTAATAAATCCACCTTAGGATACATTTTATGAATTTTTTATTTAACTGGTTTAACATCTAGGTATAAAGGAATCTGATGAACTACTGTAGATATATCAATTCTTGACATATCTAAGACTAAGCAAAGAGTTATATAAAATATGTTAAAGATTGAAATATATATATATATATATACTTTCATAGGGTAACAGCTAACAAGACAATGTAGGGATCTTGATCGGTTCCAAAATTGAAATTAATTGTTTCCTCATTAAGCAATTTGGAATGAACTAGTGTGCATGGGGTTATAAGAATAACATCATTGGAATCCACTGGTATATCTTGGGGAGAATCTATATTTTCTCTGAATTATGCATGGGCATTCATGTGATAAGGAAATATATTTTTATGATAGCAAGATGGGAGGTCCTCATATGCTCTAAAAAATTGTAAGAGGGATTCATCATTAGAGAATTCATGTAATGTATACATATATGGTGAAACTGTATCATCAATGAGATCAAGATAGATCAATGATAATGTTGAAGTATGATTAATTATTTGGTCTACCGATGTAATGGGTGGACAAAACTTTATATGATTTGAAGCTACGGAAGAAGGTTTATTAGGAAGAAGGGTAAGCTGATATCATAGTCCTTGGCTTCCATGTTGTGTTTATTCCGTAATAGGATTGATGATTCCTTGTTCATGCTTTCCAAGACCTTTGCCATGATATCCCATATTATTAAGACATTTAAGTGTAAAAGGGGAATTAAACTAGTGATTTGGTATCGGTGCTATTACAAAACTTGGAATTATCTGATGTGTTGCATGGTCTAAGTGTGAATTATAAGTAGTGGGTTGTGTAGGTATATTACCAAGATTAAAGTGTGGAATAAAATTTTATGGATATTTGGTAACTTGGTAGTATTTAAAAGGTTCATTAACTATTGGGCATGTGTATATGTAGCCTTTGTGACTAAATTTGAGATGAGCATGAAGTGTAGAAATGATTACATGCATATCATGAATCCAAGGCTAACAAAGTAATAAATTATAATTGAGGTCATTTGGCATGACTTGGCAAGTAGTTGGTAGTGTCTTAGGGCCTAAGGTAAGATTGACTATTATTTGACCCATGAATTTCTATGGGATGTTGTCAAATCCTCTGATGTTCATGTCAGAATGGTCTAGATCCTGAGGTTGTATATTAAGACATTTAAAAAAAAGAATGTTGTAAATTTTGAGTCCTAAACCATTATCAACTAACACTCTTTTTACCCCCACGTCATTAATTATTAATTAAATATATAGAGGTAGATGTTGTTGAAAGATGTGTCACAAGGATAAATCCTCTTTTTCAAAGGAAATATGCTCTTCAATCATTGCATTATGTTGAGGATAGAGGCAACATAAGCTAGTTTAATAGAACTAGGAATTCTAGTATTGTGAGGGCTACATATAATACATATTTATAAACATTGGATCACATAAGGAGCTCAATAACTGAAACTGTATCGAAAGGGGTGCTAACTTGGGTTATAAAGCTATAGCTATAGGTGTAAACAACCTACCTATCTTTAAAAACTTAGGTGATAGCATGTACTGCATGGTCTAATATATGCATAGAGCTCGTAGTAGGTGCGAGATAAGAGCTCGATGTACCAAGTTTTAAGGAAGGAGGGATATATATACCCGCTAGTATTTTTTAGTGTCTATTAGTGATGGGAAAATACTCAAAGGTAACCAATGAGTTATATGCATCTAGGTAGAAATCATGAATGTGAAATGAAATGTATGAAATTGGATTTATAAGTTGTATTACCATATGTTTATAAAGAGAATTCCACATGAGAGATAACAAGTTTAGGATAAAGAGCATGGAACTATGCATTAATGCATAAATAACTTTGGCATGTGTTATGACATTTCTAATGTGTGTAGCATGATAAACTTGTTTTTTTTTCATATGAGAGATAGAAAACAAGTAATAGAAAGCATGAATTTGTGCATGAATGCATAAGAAAATTTGGCATGTGCTATTACATTTCTAATGTGTTTAACATGGTAAACTTGAAAAAAAAATCATATGAGAGATAGAAAGCAAGAGATGAAACCTTGTCTTAAAGACAAATAAATGGTGCTTTGAAGGAGAGGTATCTTACTATGTTTAACAATGACTTTCTTAATATCATCCCATATTATGAAAAATAGACATGAAACTCAAAGAATAAATCTTTATATTAGCATATGGTAGATTTCATCATTCATGTACATGATAGGAACAAGTATGGTCTCCTTATTATTTTCTAAAAATGTAAGAAATATTTGAAAACAAGTGATCCATTTTTGAAATATGATTTTAGATGTAAGGTGATACCTCAAGAAGCAAATAGGAACTGGTACATACAACTAGGGTTTGGAATGAAAATATTTTAATATTACTAAGGAATTTTAAAATTTGATGCAAATTTTTTATTTAAATATGCTAGTAAAAAATCAAAAAAATATAGGAAAAATAGTGAGAAAATATTGGGGCCTAATATGGGCAACTAGGGGTTGAAAGAAAATTATTTTAAAATTACTATAAAATTTTAAAATTTAATGCTAATTTATGATTTTATTATGCAGGTAAAAATTTAGAAAAATATAGGAAAAATTCATAGAAAATTTACACTAGGGTTTTTAGGTTTTTTATGCACAAACACAATAAGTTAGGTTCACCAAATGATTTAACATTTTTGAGAATATTGGTATATTTTTCCTAATTTAGTTAAAATATCTAAGTAGTAAAATTAGTAAATAAGTATGCAATAATTAAGCTATTGATTTGTGTAATTTGATTATAATTTTAATCTTTATAAAAATAGTAATAAGGGAGAGAACATAATACTTAGCTGGAAACTGACTGAAATGACTGTTGCAGGGTCTGGAATTCACTATGAAGGACTAAGACAATATCACAAATCAAGATCCAAAATTCATTTTATGATTGGAAAGCAGCACTAAAATAGGACACTAGTAGCATCGGCATTGTATTCCACCTCTACCACTATTGTCCAAGAGACATGAGCTTTTTAGATTTTGTTCACTATGTTTATGTGACCTTGCCTATGAAGTTTCAACTGTCAAATGTCCATGGGACTCCCTATAGAGTAGATTTTGTCTTCAAACCCTAGACTCCTTTGTTCTTTAACCAAATTTGAGAAAGAGGGGGGGTTAGTGTGTGTAAGCTTTATTGAATGTGTATCCACACCCCTTGCATGGAAACACTACCTACATACCAATACTCCAAAGAGGGATCAAAGCATATGTAGTTATTCCACTTGATGTGCTTTGTGAAATAGTATGTATGAAGATGCAAAATGATAAATTGGATGTGCATAAGGTGGCTAGTGATTGGTATAAGGATGTGGATAAGCTTGTAAGTGTATTGTTTGGATATATACAGAGAATATGGAAGATTGCCTAAGTAGTCTTGCTTGTATTCTTGTTTGCTTAGTGATAATTTCCAACTCACTCTAAATGATCTTTTAATAGGTTTTTATAGGGATCTATTGGTCATGGGTTGAATGTGATCACATTAGGTTGACAAGGAGAAGGATGAGGAACTAAAAAGAACTGACTATTGGGGCTAAAAATGCACTTGGATAGGAGCATCAAAAGGAAATAGTAGTGACACTAACACTATAGTCCAAGTTGGAGACTATTGTCCTTAGTTGATGGGGCCTATGGGGATGGATTTGTCATGGAAAGAGTAGTCTAGTTCAATTGGAATGAGGTTCTAGAAGGCTACAGATGATTAGGAATCAATGAAAGATGCCTAAGAGGGTCATGAGATGAAGTAGGAGGGACCTATTGGTTGGGTGTCATTATATACACTCAATTTACCAATTTTCACATTTTATATGACTACGTTAGAGGAGATTTTAAGAAAATTTAACTTTTTAAAAATCCTCTAGTTTAAAGACTTCTAGAATCTTAGAGGAGCTTCCCTAGTTCTAGAGGTTTCTTGATTAGTTTAGGGGATAATAGGGGATTAGATGAGAATTATAAGGTTTAGGATTCATATGGGTGTAGGAAAGGTTAGGGTGGTAGGGTAACTAAGGGGTAGTTAAATAAATAGGAATTTTAAATTGGCAAGTGGGCTAGTGGTTAGATTAGTGGCTAAGTGGGCTAATTAGTAGGTTAATTGGGGTAATTAATTGGTTATAAGGGTATGCTAAGGTTTATGAGATGTAGGGAATATTGTGTAGGAAATTATGATATTAATTAATTGGCTAAGGTTATGGTTATGAGATAAATTAGTGAGTTTAATATGATTATTAAGATGAGTGGATTTATGTGCATACAGGAACTAAGGTCTACCCAAAATTAAATTATAATGTAATGATCAAGACATTACTTAAAAAGTGGTTGGAATCATTTTTGGTCCCACTATCACATCTAATGTTATTTGGCCAACTGAAGGGCTAAGTGAATTATCAAATCCCCTGATATGCATAGTTAATTTTTGTAGAAGACTGGTGCTAATACCCAAGGTGATTAATAATTTTGTTATACAAATCCTTTGGCCCAATCCATTATCAACGAGTACCCTTTTAATTATTTTTTTATGCATAATCACTTGGATGAAAAAATGAAAATCTCAGTTAATAATATATTTGGAAGGTATATCTGTTGGATCAAAGGTGATGAGTTTTTCATTATTTTTGAGATATTGCATGATATCTATAAATTAAGATGGTTTAATATCACGTGGAACCTGGGTATCACATAATGCTTTATATAAGATGTCCTTATGGATAATGGATTACTTTAGAAGTTCAAGTATTGCGATATTAGCATGTGTATTGCTTAGTTGGTCAATAAGGTCGTATCCTTTAGATTTGATGACTAGTTTTGGCTTTAAAAACACCTACTATATACAAACATATGGTGAATTGGTTTGGAGACCTTTACCTTTCCGAGTAGTGATAACATGGATCAAAAAATCTAATATAAGTTATGGGAGAAAAATGGGTGTGAGATGGTGATTGTCACTCAAATAAGAATTAGGTGGAGAAAATGATTGAGAACATGCATGTTGGTGTCTAATACTAGCTCTATGGTATTGCAAAAGGAATTTTGAAGAGAGAATAAATGTTTCTTTCATTTAAAAACCCTCTCATTATATGGATGAGTTTGCCTATTTCGTTGAATGATAGGTCTAAGTAAGTAATTATAATAACACATCATAGCTATAATAATAAATTAGTGCCTAAAGAGGGATATAAATGCATCCATATTGCACATGTTTATAGTAAAATAAAATATGATTTGTAGATTTTTAAATCTTGTTAAATCAAAAATTTGAGATTAGCGTAGATAAACAATAACCCCTAGATTAATATATAGGGTTTTGGGGACCAAAGGTTGGGTTCACTAAATATTTAACCCTAAATTGAGATGAGTCAATATATTATAGGGTTAGGAATATAGAAATAAATAAACATAAGGGTGATAAATAGATCTATAGTAGGCCAATTAATTTACAAACTTGGATAAATAAAATTTTGAATTTATAATACTAATATATGTTAAAAATGAAAATTACAACTTTTAATTAATATTGAAATAAATTAGAAATAAGAATACTTAGTTGGTTTACTATGCGCATGTAGATCTGGGCTGAAATAGTCTAAAAGTGGGTTGGATCATGATCTTGAAATAATCATCATATTTTATAAATTTACATTCTGGGGCCTCAGACACTTGTGTCAGATCAAGATGGTTGCATCGATGCTACTATTTGATTTATAAGCAGGTGTCTAGTACATAATATCAACTATATCTAGGTGTGACCACCTAGAAACTTTTGGGTTTTCTATTGCCTTTACTCTAGTGTGTTCAGATCTCATGCACATGTTATTGCTCTTTGTCAAATAATCAAACCTTAGATTTTTCACCCTTTGAGTGATTATGTAAAAAATAGATTAGTGGGCACACAATGTCAAGCTACCCTAAGGACACTTATGTCAATAGGCACAACCTACATAGCCAATACTCTGAAGAGGGCCTCAAACCTATGTAGTTCTCCCCTACATATTGGCTTGTGTGTGTATCAAGATGCAATGTGTAATAATCAAGTATATAGAGTGAATTAGATTATAACTTGTAAATTATGGCTCATGGATTAATCCTTTAGTATGTCAGAACTATAAATGGGTTATCTCTATGATTGATATTGAAATAAGAGAGAATAAGGAAGTTTATCTCACTTGAATTCTTGATTGGATACCTTTGGTAAGCTGCCTTGTGAGTTGTTATGTCTATGTTAGGTGAAGTATGAATGAGGGTTTATCTTGTAAATATATCAACCCCTTTTATAAATATCTTATATAAAATCACTTAGGTCACCCATAGGTATATATTTCATTTAAAAATTTGATGACTTTGGGGCACTGGAAACTTATTTTTTCACATGACACTAATGTCAAAATAGGCATTCAGCTAGGATGCATGTGTCTAGGAAGATTAAAAAATATGTATAGGTTAAAAACTTGTAGAGGGTGATAATAAGTAAATTTATAACATTTTGATTAGTACAGAAGGCATGTTCATCAAAATAATATATGGTTAGACTAAGAGATAAATAATAATCACAATAGAGAGCAGATGGGAGCCTTTTGGTAGCAAGAAGGTCTTAAGAACTAAAGGGTAAAACCATGAGATGTACTTTCCAAGTATATAATACTGAGGTGCTATATAATTTAGATTTAGTGTCTACATCCCCCCTTTGATCTAGTATGAAATTACTAGTTTAAAAGAAAATGAATGCATACCTGGGTGTGTATAATATACCTTATCTTTATGTGAGTCCCACTTGAGTACTTTTTTAGTGTGACCCACAACTAAGACCATATTATAGTATATAATTAATAAATATAATCTAGAATTTAAATAATTTTAAATGCTTGAAAGTAAAGAGAGCAAGGTTAGGAGAAAACTTATGTATTGATGTAACCATCTTGCCTTTTGAAAATTTGATTTGAAGAGATGATTTATTACAAAGATTTGGAGCTATGATTAGTACAAGAGAAAAACCTGAAAGTGTTAATATATATAAATATTGGAGGGAAATATTATCTTCAACCCTCAAGAAGAGGTGAGTTGCTACTCAACAATTGAGACTAGCTCAATCGTGTAACCCAATCATACTTATAACTTGGTGAGTGCAAGTGATCTAAGTCAACTCACACTATAAATCTAGCATAGGTGGATGATTTGATCACTCCATCCTATAAAATTGTTAAAATTGAGTGATGTAATCACCTCAACCTTGCCAAAATTAAACCAACTATTGCAGTATATTGACTTAATAAGAGTCTATAAAAGTCCATCCTATTATAGGTTAAAGTCCATAAAAGTATTTGAGATCTAAAAGCTAATTTGAGTTTGTAATTTAAGGTGATCTTTTTTCATCACATATACACCTGATATACGTACCAATCTAAAATCTAGGTAAAATAATGGCACCAATGTATAAGATACTACCACCAATGTGTATCTAAATCATATAACTGTGCAATTTGACCAATTTTGAAATTTTACAAGAGTGGAATATGTTCCCATGACATACCTCCACTGAAATATAAAATTGAGAGTTGGTATAAGTGTGGAGAACATATTTTCATAACATGCCCTCACTATAATCTAAAAATATTGAGTATGGGTATAGGTGTGGATAACATGTTTCCATAACATGCCCCCACTATAATATGGAAATATTGAGTATTGATATAGGTGTGGAGAACATGTTTCCATAACATGCCCCCACTATAATATTGAACTAATAACTAATATAGGTGTGGAATCCATGCTTTTTCGCATGCTGCAACTAAAATATGAAATTGTGAAAGTGTAAAATTCATGCCTCTATGATATTCCCCCATTGATATGGCCCCCTTTTGAGGTGATGGGAAGTAAAAACTAGTAGTCACCTTACCTCAAAATGATAAGATAACTATATAATTTATTTAAGGATCATGTAACATATAAGATTATCATGTCTAAGTAGATATATAAATGAGGAACATAATATGTAATCACATCAAATCCTAAGATGCATGATGTGAATCATGGAAACATTTATATAGTAACAATATAAGCTCAATAAACAATTAAGCACACATACAATAACACTCAAAAGCAAATCCAAAGACAATGGTCCAAGGATACCTAGAATAAGGGGCATGTCCCAATGCTATGAAATTGAAGGTACGTGAATTATTCAAATGTCAATAAATCATAGAAAGACATATTCAAATGTCCACATATAACAAACTATGACATATGTAAATGTTACAATAGGAAAACATAGGCACATATGCCACAATCAATGGAGCATATTCAAATGCTTGAACAAGCCATACAATGCAAGACAAAATAATTAAGGAAGTGCATAGATGGAAAACATGGAACATAAGCAACCAACATAAACATGCCATACTAGCTCCTATATATTTGTTAGTAAAAAGCACAGGGTACATAACATATCAAATAACTACAAAAAATACAAGCGTGGATAAAGGCATATGTAAGTATATAAGCTCAAACATGATAATGGAAAATGATCATAGAAGGACATAATCTGAATGTATAGTGATCAAAGAAGTGGATGTCCCCAATGTCTAAATGACATGAGTGGGGGGTAGACCCAACATTCAAAAGTGCATAAATCACATGCTTGGGTATGCATGTATCACACTCAAAAGATACATGAAATATGTGTATATAGAAATAAATGATATGCTATCTACCAACATATATGCCAAGGAGCTAATAGAACATGCAAAAGCTGAAAATATTTTTTGATTTTTGAAAATTTTAAATGTTTTTGATTTATTTGGAATATTTGGAGATGTATAAGCTACCAAATTATCTCAAGAGGAGGATGAGAATCTTAGAAGAGAGTTAAGTGAATTACATTTCTTGAAATAAATATGTCATATGTGTGCATAGTAGAATAAAAAAGTGTAATATGCTCTTTTGATAAGTTTGTACTTGTTATCTTTACTTGAGAGATATTTTCCTCTATTGCTTGTAATCATGGTTTTTTGAGATTGGCATTATATTTGGTAAAAAATTGACTAATATGTAATACAATGGAGCATGATTTTGATCCGAGTATGATATTACATAAGATAGATCCAACACACAAATTAAATGTAGTAGCTTTATTCATGTGTTCCAACCTATATCCCAAAGATGTAAAAACTTTACGAGTACATATATTCAATTCACAAGTTGGGTCAACTATGATATTTTCATAATTTTTTTGATAGAAATAAAAACCTCTTTTTATTTTTCAAAATATTGTACGAATGTTGCAAAGTTAGTACTTTATATTTTTTAGTAAATTTAGACCTACAAGTCGTACACTGTACTTTTGTTTCTTTATTTTTTTAGGTTCATCTTATTTCCTATTTTTCCAAAAATACCTCTCATATTTTCAAAAAACTCAACCAATAGTATAAAATTGTTATATCCTTATTGTATCATTTTGGATTGTTAACATTGTATGTCTCTTCTTTCTTATTCTCACATTATTTGTTAGAATTTTTAAAATGGATAAAAGGACCTTATTCTTTATCCTAACCTTATGTGGGTGATAACTACCATTCCTCTAACTAGGTCCATGTTATCACTCCTTCAAGGGGTAAGGTAGATGGTATATATATGCATGTTCAATCTGAAACACCTAGGGTTTATGCTTGTGAGTCCCTAAAAGATTAAATCACCTTGATGAGAAATTTAATATAAGAGTTACAAAAGCAAAATAAATAGTTTAGTTCAAATATCACATTATTGGAAAATAATATTCCATATGCCCAAAACCCAAAACATGTTAGTGTTAATCATGTGTTTGCATCTTCATCTAGTAATGTTATGCCAAACAAGGTTTCTTATCTAAATGAAAAACTAAAACATAGTACATCTAGATCAAGTGATTCAAATATTACATAGAAGGCTACTAAGATTCTAAGTGAAATACTAAGAAATATGATTTGAAACAAAGTGATTAAATTACCTCTTCCACCTACTATCAAAAAATCCAAATATTATTACGCATATCATAGAATACGGGTGCATCATACAAATTATTATTTTGCATTGACGAACAAAATATAAAGTCATAAATGTGTTGATGATCATATCATTGATATATCAACCAAGAAAACCACTTACATTATGAATACCTCTCTTAAACAGGTACCAAAAAAAAATTGGTTACTAAAGATAAATTCAGAGCAAAAATAGTTGCAAATATCAAATGTAGAACAAGAAAAGTTTTAAAAATAAAAACAAGATAAAAAAGAAGATACAAATTTACCTCTTAATAATGATACTTCGTTTTCCAAACAATATGGTTTTAGATAACAATATTTACAAAGCTTTGGTTATTATGGTCAAGGATTGGGAAAACATTCCCAACTCATAAATTATCCTATCTTTATGTTTGATCAAAATGAGCATCAAGGCTTGGGATATATTGGAAAAACTAATGCAAATCATTCAAAGATGCCTATTCTAAAACCCCACTGGATTTAACTCGGAATATATATATATATATATATATATATATATATATATATATATATATATATATATATATATATATATATATATATTTAAAACTTTGCTTTTATAATCAATTTAGATTATGTTCAAATAAGATAAACTAATTGATCTTTAACTAAATGCATCTTGCATAATAAATAATTATGGTTTATTTAGATAATGATCAAATTATCACATTAAACAAAATTATAAATTCAATCCATCACATAAGTACATCTATTGAATAATAACTCAACCAATCACTGAAAATTATACAATAAGGGTAGCCAATATGTTGTTTATCAAGTACAATAATATAATATTTTTACATCAGAGTGAATATAAATAAATACAATATTCCACAAAACTAACAAGTATGCATAAATTCATTATATGTATATAAACTAAAATCATGAGTAAGTCTCTATTGGTTGACTATTTGAGGAGAGAAAGCATCATTAGAGTGATTTTTCACACAAACCACATACCATAAATCCCATAAATAATTACCCAACTAAGTATTAACACACCCTTTACAAGCGAGCATATGATAACAGTGCAGATATCAAGAAGTCAACTAGAACCCATGTATTGTAAGATTCTAACTACATGCAATATATGATAAAAAAATACATTCTAACATGACATCGTGCATACATGCATATAATCAAATAGGTGAAATGATAATATTTAACTATAAACATTACTTTGACCAAAGTTTTCATATAGTTTAATCATCCAGTAGATCAATCATAATCACACACACACTCAATCATATTTCATATAATCTAAGTATTAATGGCTCTAAATAAATACATAAGAACTTTCTCATAAAAATAATCCTTGATATCATTAATACCAGATTTACTAAATAATTCAAATACAATATTTACATAGATATCTATATAGATTCAATCTTAATTACTTCAATAATTTAATAGAAGAAATAATTTGAAATAATTACATGTTAAATAATAATAATTTAATTTAGCTTGAATATTTCCTAAGTTTCAATACAGTCCAAAGTTCATTTCCCTTAAGGATATATTATAAATATATTATTTTCTAAAAATATTTATAATATTTAAAAATTTATCAATTCCATACAAACATCCTTTGTTCCCAAGTATTATGATAAAAATAATACAATTTAAGAATTTCATAATAAATTTTAAACTAATCAAAAAATAATAAAAATAACATTTATTTATTCAAATAAATAATTAATCATTTTCCTCATAAATTATAACTTAAAAAAAATATTATAAATTAATAATAAAATTCCCACTTTACATATGAATGAATCTATTCCCTATAACAAACATATACTTTCATACCAAATTATCTACATACATATGTGTATCAAGTATGTCCACTTATATTTATATACATTTAAAATCCTTAGCCATTGATTTGTTAATGACATTATATATACATATAAATTATCATGCATATATATATATATACCTATACGTATAAATTGTAAGTGTTAAATTGTGTGTGTGTGAGAGAGAACTATTCATAAAAAATACAATATTATCTTTATGTATAATCCATAATTACATATTTATGTATTTATATATGTTCAAGTTTATTCTTGTATTTTAAGTTCCCTACTTAATAAATATAAACTCAATCTAAACCAAATGTTTAATACAGTCTAATAAATATCAATCAAACATTTATTTAACCATATTACACATAACTAGTTGAAATAAGGAAACAATCCAACTAATATTTATTTCTCTAATTCATTCTTGTCTACGTATGTTCAATATATAGTAAATAATAGTTCTATCTAAAGACACTTATCATAAACAATAACATAGCCATTTCATTTAAACTAACTACGATTTATATATTGGCTCGGTCTTGTTATGTATATCCAACCCATGTATATACATCAATAACTATGGTATGTATATATTAACTAACATCCAACATATAATCAATTAACATAGTTAACACAACCATTTATACATAGTCGATATAAAATCTCTTATACACTATCAACCTATAAATATTTATACACAGTGGATATGAAATCTCTTATACATTGTTGACCCATAAATATTTATACATAGTCGATATAAGTCTTTACACTTAGTCGACTTATAAATATTTACGCACATAGTCGGCACATAATAATATATTCACAAACAACTAAAAACATGTATACATAATCAATACATAACTTAGTTAAGTTGAATAATATCATTAACTTGTCCATACAACATTATACAAAATCGACTCATAAACCACAAATATTTGTTTAAATATAGTCAATGAATAATCATTTTGATATTGTCAACTCACAGACATTTATACAAAGTCCAAACATAACCAATTATACAAATTTGATATACAATCAACTCAGCCGATACACAATCTAAGTTAGATCTTCCATCCATCCCACAACAATATTCTTACACAGGTGGTTTATGAAATAGTAACCCACAACCCTTCAAAATTAAAATGAAACAAATACATATCCAAATATCATCCAATGAAACACTCATTTATATATTCCAAAAATCCAAATAACCCAAGCCTATGATAATATCCCAAGCCATATAGATAAATAAACACATAATAATTTCACTATATATCAATGAATCAAAGAAATACGTAGTCATATCACTATATTTCAATGAACCTAAGAAATACACAGTCTTTTCACTATATTTCAATGAATCTAAGAAATATACAATCTAGTATGAATATAGGAAAACACAATTTGATCCCTAATCCAAAACAATGTATTTAAGTCATTTCATTAACACGTAGTCATTTAGGCATAAGTAAAATAACACACAAAACCATGCATATAACCAAATAAAATAACACTCGAATGTACAAATAAACCACATAATAACCTCTTTAAAATATTTTACCCGAATCTTCCATTCCCATGTTTTACAATCGAATCATTGATTCAATTTTGTGGGGGGAATTCCTCCTCCCATAGGGTTAAATCCTTGATTCAAACAAGAGTTTATAATTTCAAAATAATCATTCTTAAAACCCCAATACCATTTTATCCTAGACTACATGACATGAAAATAGAAGTTTAGAATGAACCAAGAACAAAAACCTTGCCTCTCAATTGATTGAAGTAGTCTACCTCCTTGTCTGCAATTCAAAGTTATTTTCTTTCCTCTCACTCTCCTCTGTCTACCATGACTACCATCCTTATTTCCAAAAAAACTCCATTATCATTTATTATTTTCATAGTTTCCTATATGCATTTTGAAAACCCCTAATTTCATGGTGACCCATTCTCTACCACTCTAAGAATGACAGGCCATCAGACAAAAAATTTCCATCTTGACATACTTCCCATATTTCATAGCTCAATCACCACACAACATAATTTCCCCATATTTTCTTCCAACTCGCAGTCAAACCCTAACCATCTCAATTTTGCATGGTTCTAATGACCAAAATAACCAAAACTGAATGATGACTCTAGAATTAAGGTTGACATCATATTATGTCAATAAACATAATTATTATGTTTTAATAAAACTTGAATGCCTTCCCACTTAACATCCAACAATCAAAGATAAACATTAAACAATCAAATCCAGTTAAACATTAGGTAATTAAAAGTGAAGTCACCCTACGTACCTCCTTAAGCCTAGGTTAGAGATAGTTTAAGAAAATCATTTTGTTATATGATCAAAAATGCAATTTGTTTCTTTGTCATGCACACACACACACACACACACACACACACACACACACACACACACACACACACACACACACACACACACACACACACACACACACACACATATTCTAACAATATTTTTTTGTTAAATGTTATAGGTACATGCCTGTAAGGGGTTACGCAGTCAGCAAAATTAAAGTCATTAAATGATTGAAACATTCTACAATGGCAACCATAATATAATCATAACAAACAGTCAAAATTATAATTAAGACTGAATAGCATCTAAACATGAATCATAACTAAATCAAATATGACTAAGCATGAATAATCAGACATAATCAAAATTAAAGCAATTGTGCATTATTGTACTACATGGTGTGTGTTGGGTTTATTGTTTAATCTCTACACCTGTAACATATTCATATACAATACCCTCCTTGATGATTCTCTCCCTCCATATCTGTTTGGAGAGTGAAATTTCTCCTAGATCCACCTCATAAATGTAACTTGTAGTTAGCCTGTAATCATGATAATTAACACAAATATTGTTAAAGCATAATAATACTAAATAAGCATAATCTATATGTATAATAAATTCATGTATAGCTACCAATCAAGTAATGAGTCGCATAAAATAATCATTATATGTTTGTCCATACATCAACATAAATGAAAATAGTTTGTTACAACAATAATTAAATAATATTAACCCCATAAATATTTGTTTAATAAAAAAATTATGTTTAGTTAGGAAATTAGTATGTAACATCCTTCCTCCCTAAAACTAGCCATTATCTCAATGACACTTATTTTAAACCAAAGTTTTAAAATCAAATGGCACATAGTAGAAAATCAAATAACAACAATAAATACTCTAAACAAATAAATGTGAAAATAGCCTATAGAAGTCATCATAGTCCTCTCAAGTGGCACTATCCTCAGAATATTGGTCCCACTAAACCTTGTACTTTGACACTTCTCTATTATGCAAATTTAGTTTGTAAGTGTTAATTATTCTGACTAGTTCTACTGTGACCACCTTGAGATCCAAAACTTTTAAATCATTCCAATCTAATACATTAGAAGGATCAACTACATACTTTTTAAGATAAAACACATGAAAAATATTATGTATGAGAGATAGAATTAGTGGCAAGACAAGCCTATATGCAACTCAATTGATCACTTCCAAAACCTTGAAGGGTCCCACATATCTTGGTGAAAGCTTCATTGATTTACCAAACTTAATCAAGCTCTTCTGTTTAACCCTTAGAAATACTTTATCACCAATAGAAAACTATCTTGTCATATTTTTCATATTAGTATGGATTTTTAGTCTATCATTGATTTCAACCAACCTTTGTTTGATTATCTTGACCTCCTCCTCCATTTTTATAAGCATTTGAGGACAAAAGATGACCCTATCTTCAAGCTTATCACAACTAATTGGTGTTCAACACCTCCTTCCATATAATGCTTCAAATGAAACAATCTTTAAAACTAATTGGTAAGAGTTATTATAAGCAAATTCTACCAGTGAAAGATATTCTTCCCACTTGTATTGTTGATCCATGCAATACATTCAAAGAAGATATTCTAGAACTTGGTTTACTCTCTCTATTTCTCTTTCCATTTTTGGATGATATGCAATACTGAAATTCAACTATGTGTCTAAAGCTAAATTTAGAATCAACCAAAACCTAGATGTCATCCTCAAATATCGATAATAATTTATCTTCTCTGAAAACCTTTATAACCAGTACACCTCTTTCACAAATCTTTTTGCAAGTATTGGTATATCATTAGTCAAATTACTTGATATGAAGTGAGTTACCTTGATTAGTTTGTCAAAAACCACCAAGATTATGTCATGTCAGTTCCATGATAATGAAAAACCTTAAACAAAATCCATACTAATTACCTGCCACTTCCATTATACTATATAATGGGGATACAACAATCCTGTTGGATGCACATGTTTAGCTTTAACACACTGACACTCCAAACAATGAGACACAAAATATATTGCATCCATTTTAATTTCTTTCCAAAAATAAAGAGGTTTTAGCTCATCCATGAGCTTAGTCCTCCAAGATGACCTAAATAAAGGGAATTGGGCAATTCTCTTAGAACCATGCTCCTCAAATTCTCTCTATTAGGGACATATATTCTACCATTGTAACTCAAAATACCATCATAATCCAACTTTAATCCTTTAAACTTAGGGTCCTTAGTCTTCTCTGACAAATATTTAACTTGTTCATAAAATTCATCTCTAGGGAATAATTTCACAATTTGATCATGAAAAGTACTCTTGATAGTAGCCAAAGCTGTTATATACCTTTTATGACTTAGGGCATCAACAACTCTATTTTCCTTGCCCTTTATGTAGCTACTATTAAAATCATATTAGGATAATAACTCTAACCAATATCTTTAATGATCATTTAGGTTCAGTTAGGTGAAGATATATTTGAGCCCTAAGTTGTCAATCTTGAGCTCAAAAAGTTTTCCCAATAGTTAATGCCTTCAAAATTACAAAGCATGCACTATTACAATAAGTTTCAGGTCATGTGGAGCATAATTTTCTTCATATGATTTAAGCTTCTTGAACTCATATGCTATAACTAAACTTTCTTGTATAAGAATCCCTCCAACACCATCCCCAAATACATTAGTGATTACTAAGAACTGACCATTAGGATTGAGAAATATTAGCACAAGTGTCGATGTAAGCATCATTTTTAATTTCTCAAAGGCTTTCTTGCACTTGTCCAACCAAATAAAACTTTTATTATTCTATTAAATAAAGGTAATTAGGTTATCTATTTTAAAGAAATTTGTAAAAGAGTTCTTGTAATACCCTACAAGTCCCATAAAACTTCTCACATCATGCACATTTTTTGGTGTTGGCCACTCCATTATGGCTCTTATCTTCATTGAATCAATTAAAATTTATCTACATATATAATGTGTCCCAAATATTGTACCTTCCTCTAGAAAAATGCATATTTTGAAAACTTACCATAAAGTTTGTGCTTTCACAAATGCTACAACACCAACTCTAGATGATGTAGATGTTCTTCTTCATTCTTAAAATAAATGAGGATGTCATCCATAAAATTTAACACAAAGTGATCTAGATAATCTTTAAACAAACTATTCATGAGATTCATGAATGTTATTGAAACATTTGTTAACCCAAAAGATAATACTGTAAATTTTTAAATGATGTTTTAGGAATATCTTCTTCTTGAATCCTCAATTGGTGATATATCTCTCAAATATCTACCTAAGAGAAAGTTGTCACCCCATGTATTTGATCAAAGATATCATCAGTACAAGGTAATAGATACCTATTCTTGATTGTCACTTTGTTCAACATCTTATAATCAATACATAGGTGAAGAGTACCATCCTACTTCTTGATGAATATAATTGGTGTACCTCATGGTGACACACTTAGTCAAATCAACCCATTAGATAACAATTTATGTAATTAAGCTTTCAACTCAACCAACTCTATAGTCATCATCTTATAAGGTACCTTGGATTGCAGTTCTAAACTAGATATTATGTCAATTGAGAAATTAAACTCTCGCTTGGGTGGTAATCTCGATAATTCCTCTGAAAACACATCATGAAAGTTCTTAAGAAAAGGGTAATCCTCAATGGATGATTTTTTAATTTTCTTTATATAATTTATTTTAACAATAAATGTCTGACATCTTTTTTTGTGAGATTTTTTATATTGAATAATGAAAATCTACCTAAGTTTCAACTCTCTTTTCTCACCATGAATCTGAGTATGATTCCCAAAATCATCCTGACATTCTACCTTCTTCAAATATCAATCTATTTTAGCAATATGATTAACAAGCCAATTCACCCCTAGGATTACATCATATGACCCTATTAAAGTTAAATAAATATCTACTATTGTAGTGAATTTAGGTAATTCAATCTCAACTTTCACTAAACACTTATCAACTTTGACCTTAGCTTCATTCTTATATTGCACTACCCATGCATTTGCCATTGAACCAACTTTCTTAGACAAATTAAAAAGAATATATGGAGAAATAAAACACTATATATCTCCAATATCAATTATAATAGAAATAGGTTGACCAAAAAGATTACTTAGAACCTCAATAGGTGAAACTTGAAAATCAACTTGATGATTGTTAATAGTTGCATGGGTTCTCTGCCAAAAATTTCCTTACTGCAAGGTACCTTTAGCTTTACCTTCAAAATTTTCTTGAGTATATTCCCTAGCATAGTGTTCACCTCTATAAATGAAATATCTTCCAGGTGGTCCTTTTCTTTTTGATTGTTGGTTCTCCTTAAAACCAAGCTTGAATCTACCATCTATTTTTTTGCTACTCAAAAAGTTACTGAACTTAGCATTTTGACTCCTGAGCTGATTCTTAGAATTTCCATTCCTTTTCTAGTTATTCTTAAGAGTCAGTTTGGAACCTCTGAACTTATTCTTGAACTTCTCTCTAACTTGAGCAAGAGACTTCAGTTCTAACTCCTTCTTAATTACTTTCTTAAAGACCTGATCCATATAGATGGCCCATACACATCTACCTCACATCTAATTTGGATTTTTAATCTCATAATGAACTTTTAAATGTGAAACCTTTTGTCTATCTAATATTTAGGAACATATTTTAGGAGCTTAGTGAATTGTTCTCAATTTTCATTCACTAAAAAATCTTTTTGCTTTAGGTTTTGAAAATATGTCAGCTTATGGTCAAAATACAATTGGAGCAACCATCACTATCTGAACAAAACCAAAAATTATTCCCATGTGGTGGTAGTGGATTTGAATTTCATCTCGAGCTTCTTATTTGCCCACCACATTGTTGTTTCTCTAGTAAGTTGACACACTATCAAAATTACCTTAGTGACGTTTTAGTAGTTTCGGATCTCAAAGTAATTTTCTTTTTCTATCAACTAATCATCAACACCATCCATTAATATAGTTCCATCAAACTTAAGAGGATTTACTTTCTTCATGTCCCATGTAAGTTTTATAGCTACATGAGCCCTTACATCCTATAACATCTCATCATGCCTATGATCTTGTCGAGCCTCTTGTTGAATAGGGTGCTCTTTAGGATCTTCCTAATTAACTTTCTCAACATGTCCATGTAATTATTTCTCTAAGGCTATG